>CANNZV010001003.1:0-191652 GCA_947561585.1 Caprella mutica
CACCTAAAAAATTCATCCACCTAAAAAATTCATCCACCTAAAAAATTCATCCACCTAAAAAATTCATCCACCTAAAAAATTCATCCACCTAAAAAATTCATCCACCTAAAAAATTCATCCACCTAAAAATTTATCCACCTAAAAAATTCATCCACCTAAAAATTCATCCACCTAAAAAAATCATCCACCTAAAAAATTCATCCACCTAAAAAATTCATCCACCTAAAAAATTCATCCACCTAAAAAATTCATCCACCTAAAAAATTCATCCACCTAAAAAATTCATCCACCTAAAAAATTCATCCACCTAAAAAATTCATCCACCTAAAAAATTCATCCACCTAAAAAATTCATCCACCTAAAAAAATCATCCACCTAAAAATTCATCCACCTAAAAAATTCATCCACCTAAAAAATTTATCCACATAAAAAATTCATCCACATAAAAAATTCATCCACATAAAAAATTCATCCACATAAAAAAAATTCATCCACATAAAAAATTCATCCACATAAAAAATTCACCCACAAAAAATTCATCCACATAAAAAATTCATCCACATTAAAAATTCATTCACATAAAAAATTCATCCACATAAAAAATTCATCCACATAAAAAATTCATCCACATAAAAAATTCATCCACATAAAAAATTCATCCACATAAAAAATTCATCCACATAAAAAATTCATCCACATAAAAAATTCATCCACATAAAAAATTCATCCACAAAAAAAATTCATCCACATAAAAAATTCATCCACATAAAAAATTCGTCCACATAAAAAATTCATCCACATAAAAAAATCATCCACATGAAAAATTCGTCCACATAAAAAATTCATCCACATAAAAAAATCATCCACATAAAAAATTCATCCACATAAAAAATTCATCAACATAAAAAATTCATTGTCGCGAAATGCTTTCGCGTAGTGGAAAAGAGAAGTCGTTTCTTTCTACGTTTTATTTAGTGAACTGTAAAATACATTTATTTAAAAAAAGTCACAAAAATTGATAAACCTACCTAATACAAATATGAATATATACAGTTAAAAAATATAGTCAAATTTATTTGAAGTAAAAACTAAACTAGCGAGGGTCTATGATTTTATAGGTCATGGACGTAGAGTGATGCAACGTATTACCGGTTGTATCATATCAATAAACAAAATTAACCAACTTTATAGAAGTTATACATTTAAAAAATTATATACACATGGTTATGTTAGCAAGTTAAAAAACGGTATGTTAGAATTAAACTTACTCTAGTAGCTGGAGCTACATAAAATAGATTAGGCGACAAGATGAAAACCTCCGTACGACTGCGAATTTAATATTTACTTTACGATAGGGTGTGTCACGTTACGTTTAGCTGGATTAATAGTTTACATAATTGGATCTGAAAAAATACATATATTAAAGATTATTGAATAAATAATGAACACGAGAAATAGAACTAAAATAATTAAAATGCCCGACTCCCAATCACTCATTTATACCAGCCACACACAGACACCTGCTACATGACACAATGTTAAAATGTTAATGAACGTTTTACAGATTAGCTTTAGGTTTACATTATTGGAACGGAAAAGGAGGTGCGATGAGTTAAAATATCAAAATGGAAATATACATTGGCAGGCTTTTAAAATAGGTGTAATAATTTATTGGATTAAAATGAAAGAAAACTGGAGGGATTCCAGCACATTCATCCACCTAAAAAATTCATCCACCTAAAAAATTCATCCACCTAGAAAATTCATCCACCTAAAAAATTCATCCACCTAAAAAATTCATCCACCTAAAAAATTCATCCACCTAAAAAATTCATCCACCTAAAAAATTCATCCACCTAAAAAATTCATCCAACCTAAAAAATTCATCCACCTAGAAAATTCATCCACCTAAAAAATTCATCCACCTAAAAAATTCATCCACCTAAAAAATTCATACACCTAAAAAATTCATCCACCTAAAAAATTCATCCACCTAAAAAATTCATCCACCTAAAAAATTCATCCACCTAAAAAATTCATCCACCTAAAAAATTCATCCACATAAAAAATTCATCCACATAAAAAATTCATCCACATAAAAAATTCATCCACATAAAAAATTCATCCACATAAAAAATTCATCCACCAAAAAAATTCATACACCTTAAAAATTCATCCACCTAAAAAATTCATCCACCTAAAAAATTCATCCACCTAAAAAATTCATCCACCTAAAAAATTCATCCACCTAAAAAATCGACCTAAAAAATTCATCGACCTAAAAAATTCATCCACCTAAAAAATTCATTCACCTAAAAATTCATCCACCTAAAAAATTCATCCACCTAAAAAATTCATCCACCTAAAAATTCCATCCACCTAAAAAATTCATCCACCTAGGAAATTCATCCACCTAAAAAATTCATCCACCTAAAAAAATCATCCACCTAAAAATTCATCCACCTAAAAAATTCATCCACCTAAAAAATTCATCCACATAAAAAATTCATCCACATAAAAAATTCATCCACCTAAAAAATTCATCCACCTAAAAAATTCATCCACCTAATAAATTCATCCACCTAAAAATTCATCCACCTAAAAAATTCATCCACCTAAAAAATTCATCCACTTAAAAAATTCATCCACCTAAAAAATTCATCCACCTAAAAAATTTATCCACCTAAAAAATTCCATCCACCTAAAAAATTCCATCCACCTAAAAAATTCATCCACCTAAAAAATTCATCCACCTAAAAAATTCATCCACCTAAAAAATTCATCCACCTAAAAAATTCATCCACCTAAAAAATTCATCCACCTAAAAAATTCATCCACCTAAAAAATTCATCCACCTAAAAAATTCATCCACCTAAAAAATTCATCCACCTAAAAAATTCATCCACCTAAAAAATTCATCCACCTAAAAAATTCATCCACCTAAAAAATTCATCCACCTAAAAAATTCGTCCACCTAAAAAATTCATCCACCTAAAAAATTCATCCACCTAAAAAATTCATCCACCTAAAAAATTCATCCACCTAAAAAATTCATCCACCTAAAAAATTCATCCACCTAAAAAATTCATCCACCTAAAAATTCATCCACCTAAAAAATTCATCCACCTAAAAAATTCATCCACCTAAAAAATTCATCCACCTAAAAAATTCATCCACATAAAAAATTCATCCACATAAAAAATTCATCCACCTAAAAAATTCATCCACCTAAAAATTTCATCCACCTTAAAAATTCATCCACCTAAAAAATTCATCCACCTAAAAAATTCATCCACCTAAAAAATTCATCCACCTAAAAAATTCATCCACCTAAAAAATTCGTCCACCTAAAAAATTCATCCACCTAAAAAATTCATCCACCTAAAAAATTCATCCACCTAAAAAATTCATCCACCTAAAAAATTCGTCCACCTAAAAAATTCATCCACCTAAAAAATTCATCCACCTAAAAAATTCATCCACCTAAAAATTCATCCACCTAAAAAATTCATCCACCTAAAAAATTCATCCACCTAAAAAATTCATCCACCTAAAAAATTCATCCACCTAAAAAATTCATCCACCTAAAAAATTCATCCACCTAAAAAATTCATCCACCTAAAAAATTCATCCACCTAAAAGATTCATCCACATAAAAAATTCATCCACATAAAAAATTCACCCACCTAAAAAATTCATCCACCTAAAAAATTCATCAACCTAAAAAATTCATCCACCTAAAAAATTCATCAACCTAAAAAATTCATCCACCTAAAAAATTCATCCACCTAAAAAATTCATCCACATAAAAAATTCATCCACATAAAAAATTCATCCACATAAAAAATTCATCCACATAAAAAATTCATCCACATAAAAAATTCATCCACATAAAAAATTCATCCTGGAACTGGAACTGGATTTCGGGGGGGATTCTAGAATATGGCTTTTCAGCGCCACTGTCCCCCCTCCTGGACCCCTTGACTTCACACCCCCCAGCCCCTTCCGCAGGGCCGAGACCTCCTCCTCCAGTCCTCAACCCCCACCCTCCGGCAGCCACACTCCCTCCTCCGCCATCAACCCCCTCTCCCTCCACGCCTCCTCCAGAAAACTCCACACCCCATCAAGATTCCACTCACCAAAGCTCACCACCCCACTCATACTCACCACCCCATATCTCTCCCTCACCTCCATCAGCATAGGACACTCCAGCAGGAAGTGCTCCAAAGTCTCCTCCTCCGCACCACACATCCTACACCCAACCTCCCCACCCCAAAATCTCTCCCTCCATCCCAATCTAAGAGAATTTGTTCTTACTCTGAACAGCAGACATGCTCCCCACCTATTTTCGTACCATTCTCCCCCTATTCCCTCCTTCTCTCTGTACCATACCAATGTACTTCTGCTTTCCACCTCCCTTCTCCATCTACTCTCCTCCCACCTATCAACTATTCTTCCCAATTCCCCGCTATCTAACACCCTCAGGGCCTCCCAGTCCAAACTAAGCTCCGCCATATACTCCTCCATCTTTCTCATCCATGAATTACCACCACCCCTCTCCCTCACCCTCTCAACCATATCCCTCAGTACCTCATTCCCAGTGTTCATCAAGAACCCACCAAACCTAACCTTCATCTTCATGTCCCTTGCCATAGCTGACGAGCACCCTACTTCACCCTGCAGACCTGCCACTGGTGCATAAGTAGGTGCCCTCAAGATCCTTCTCCAAACCCCATTCTCCAATCTCTGCAACTTCCCAATCTCCGTCTTATTCCACACCATAACCTCTCCCGCATGCAACACCCCTGGCAGCACCACACTCTTCCAAAAAGTTTTGCCCATCAGTAGTCTGTCACAGGACCTCTCCACCACTGAGAAGGTTACATTCACCATTCTCTCCGCACTCCTTATCTTTTCCTTCTTATTTTCCCTGAAACAGTCCCTCCTTGCACTCACCAACACTCCCAGATATCTAACTTCCTCCACCACTTCCATCCCCCTGATCACACTCTCTCCAACGTCCCCCCCACCATTAAAAACCATACACTTACTCTTCTCCCTACTTATACTCAAACCACAATCCCTTGCACACTCCTCCAATATATCAACCATCTCCCCCGCCTCCTCCCTCGATCTTGCCAACAGCAAGCCATCATCCGCATAAAAAAGCACCGGTATCCTTCTTTGTCCGCTTCTATACCCCAGGCCACTCCTTAGCAATCTCTCTATAATTCTCCCCACCACCATCACAAACAACCTAGGCGATCCTGTGCAACCCTGCCTTATCCCGTTCTTCACTTCCATCTCACCCAACTCCCTTCCTTCACGCCATACCTCAGTCTTATCCCCCCTATACAGCTCCGCTATCACCTGAATCACCCTTGGATCACACTTATAATACATTAGATTTTCAATCAGTGCTTCCCTATCAATGCTATCAAATGCCTTACTGAAATCCACCGCTACCACAACCAACACCTCCTTCCTCATATAGCTCTCCTCCACACAGTTATTCAAAATCCACAAGTTTTCCTCTATCCTCCTTCCTTCCGTAAAACCAGCCTGCAAACCACTCACCCTTCCATCAAACATCTCCTGTCCCACCAATCTATCTTTGACCATACCCATGAACAGCTTGTACCCTACATTTGTTAGAGCCACAGGTCTATGCTGCATAGCCTGTGGCTTGCTTACCTTGGGAATCATTACTGTTTTTGATTTCTTCCACTCCTCCCTAACCCTACCTCTTTCCAGCACCCCATTGTACACCTCAACCATACCCTCCAAACATTTCTCACTCCTACACATAGCCTTATATAGTTCTCCCTTAATACCATCAGGGCCTGGTTGCTTTCCACCTTTCACTTTCTTTATTCTCCTCTCCACATCCTCCTTCACGAACTCAACATCACCCATCCACTCCTCCACACCCGACACCACCCTCAACCTTACAACTCCTGGTATACTTCTGTCCTCTCTCTCAATTCTTCTTCTCTCCAGAACCTGAATTCCAATTTCTCTGTCTCTTTCATATTGTTGCCTTCTCTCTCCATTCCAAACTTCCTCTACTCTATTTTCCATCTTTTGATATATCTCTTTCCAACCACTCATCATCAACTCCCTTTCTAATTCTTCTCCTATTTCTTCTCCATTTACTCCATATAACTTTGCTCTTTTTTTCTGAGACTCTCTCCCTTGGAGTTTCTCAATCATTTTCCACTTCTTCTTGCCATTTTTATTCAATCTCACTTCCTCAGCTACTCTTCTCTCATATCCCATCTTCACCTCCCTCACTAACCTCTTTACTTTTTCTTTTTGCTCTCTATAAAGAGTCCATGCTCTATCTCTCTCCTCACCTTCTACTCTCCTTTTCCTTCTGTTTAGAACTCTCCTGTATTTTATTTCCCTTCTGATTTCACTATTCATCCATGGTTGATCAATCACCCTCCTACTAATTTTTCCTATCCTTCTCCTACCATTTCTTCTCAGACATTCATTAGCTTTTTCCTGTACTATTCTCTCCCAATCATTTATATCCATATTTACTATTCTATCTATCTCTCCTTCCACCTTGCTCACAAATTCATTCATCATAGTTTCATCATCCACCTTATAGTAACTATTCTCATCATATTCACATTCCCTTCTTTTTAACTTTTCTTCCTTCACTCTGAAAACTCCAGACATGTAGCAGTGGTCCGACATGTCAAACATTTCCTTCCTCTCGTCTATAACCATCCCCTCAAATCTCCTATACATCATCTCATTCACCAAATAATAATCAATTACACTTCTTTCATTCCCCTGCACTCTGGTATACTTCCCCTCACATCTCTCATCCACATTTAGCATCACCAAGTTCCACTTCTGCAAGAAGTCCAACATAATTTCCCCATTCCTATTTAATTCCTGTTCCCCAAAAAAACCTACATGCCCATTAAAATCTCCTAAAACAACAAGAGCCCTGTTCTCTGGCATCCTTCCCAAAATCTGATCCAAATATCTATATATTTCCCTATTCCTGTCCAAATCCCTAGTGTCCATATACACTAGAACCATCCAGAAACAAAATTTTCCCACCCTCACCTCTGATGCCAGTAAATCTCTGCAGTCACAGTCGATCTTCTCCATCTCCACTTCCCCCTCATCACTTGTTAGCATCATCATTCCTCCCCCCTTCTTATCACTCATCTCTCTCATCCTATCTATTATATTAACATCATCTCCCCACTCCACTCTTTTGAATTTTTCATGAGTTTCAACCAATCCAATTATCCTTACTTCATTCGCCTCCTTCTCTTCTCCCATTCTTCTCATAACATCTAGCCTTCACGTCAGTCAGTCCCTGCACATTTATCATATCGATTCTCACCAGACTACCTCCCCCTCCCACTCTACCACCTCTCAATCTCAGTCCCTTATACTCCTCCATTCCATCCCCTTTCACATTCTCTACCCTTCATTTGTTATTCGTATCGCCAGGTTTTTGTTCTACCTTTCCTCCTTCTACTGATGTACTTGTTTGTTCCCTTTGCCAGCTCTCCACCCTCTTTACTATCTTTCCCTTTCTTATGTATATATTATCTCCCTCCCCTCTCCTTTTCCACAATTCTTCCCTTATTTTCTTATCCTGTATTCTTTCATTTCTAGTTAAATCAGGCATTATCATAACCCTCTTAAACCTATCTCCCATCTTCCTCAAATTTTTCGCTTTTCCTATCACCGCCCACTTCTGACCCACCATCTCCATTCTGACCAGTGTCGGCACTTCCCTATTATTGTTCTCTTCCTCTCGTCCTTTCCCCCCTCTCAATCTAGTAATTTCAGCAATGTGTGTATTTCTTATACCTAACTTAACCTCAATTATTTCTATCAACTTCTCCCTATCATCTCTGTCTCCTCCCTCCCCCAAACCGTACACCACCAAATTGCAAACTCTCTTCTTTCTCTCATCATCCTCCTTCACTTCACTCATCACTTCCTCTTTTATCTCCTTCACAATTTCCTCTTTTTTCCCTACTTCTGCCTCCATTCTAACATCTAAGTTAATTTCTTCTGTTGGTCTTTCTCCCATTACCAATTTTCTCCCTATTTCTTCCTTAATTTCTGCAATCACTTCCTCCTTAATTTCTCTCTTTACTTCACTCTTTACTTTCCTTAGTTCTACAAAGAATCTCTCCATTTCTCCCTTCATCTCCTCATTTAATTTCCTCAAATACCTATTTTCCTCTTCTAAGCTTTTCATCCTATCCTTCGCTCCCTTCACAAACTCCTCGCAATTACCACACACCCACATCGTGCTATCCGCCAAGCTCTTAAAACTCTCAAAATCCTTCTTGCTTAACCCACCACACCCGCAATGATACCATTTATCGCAAACATCACATTGGATTCCATTTTGTCTCTCCCCCACCTTCTTACCACATCCAACTCCCCCACATACCCCTGCCATCTCTCTCGGATTATCATTCAGGCTAAAAGCTCCAAAGGCACCAGAGGGCATGGGTTTTGCACTGGCATCTGAGGTAACCCCCTTTGATCGGGGCTTGGTTGGTGATCTTTCTACACCCCCCATCACTTATCTTGACTTCACAAAAATAAAATAGAACTTCACCGACGAAAGAGACACGTTGCGACCGCACACGATGAAAGCAAAAAGCAGTTCTTTTCTATTGGATGCAAATTTATGAAGTCTTATTCCGAAGTTCTTCAACATCTTGACGGCTCCGTGTAGAGTGTCCATAGCTTCCTCAACTGTGCGAGAGCTTGCCAGACCATCGTCTACGTAGAAATTACGTTTTATAAATTCTCTGGAATTTTTCAAGGTTCCATCAGAATGATTTGCGGCGTAGTTCAACCCATAGTGAGCAACTGCGGGGCTTGGACTGTTGCCAAATAAGTGTACGCAACCCCGGAACTGGACGAGATCTTTAGAGGGATTGTTCTCATCGAACCAAAAGAAGCGGGTGAAGTCCTTGGATTCTTCGTCGAGGTAGAAATTATAGAACATGGATTCTATATCTGCAGAGTATCCGATCTCGCTGCTCCTGAATCTGAGCAGTACTCCTCTCAATTTGTTGTTCCCATCTGGTCCTGTGAGGAGGGAATCGTTGAGACTAGTGCCACCGTAACGAGCAGAACTGTCAAAGACAAGTCTCGTCTTTTTCTTCCTTCGGTGTGTCACCGGAAAAACTGGTAACCACCAAGCTTTTCCAACAGCTTTAGGGAAGACCTCTGATGATGGGACGACTTCAACTTGGCCGGCTCTAATATTCTTGTCCATTGCATCGACGCACTGGTCTAGCCTTTCTTTATCACGGCTCAATCTCATAAGGGTGTTTTTTCGTGCGCATGAGCACTGCAACCTTGTTGTTCGGGAGAGATACATCTTCGTCTTTAAAGGGTAAGGGCATGGTAAGGAAACCATTGTCGTTGACAGTTACACCCTCCTCCATTATCGAAATGAATTTCTGGTCTTCTCTCGACAATCCAGGGAGGTTATCGTCCGTTGAGTCGAGGAAGACGTTGGATGGCGAAATCGGTCTTGGCGTACCGGGAAAGCATGGGGCAGCATCGAAGTGTTCGTGACCAACTTTGAGAACGCAGTTATCTTGCATGTTATCTTCTTTCCCCGGGCATACGCTCCCAACCAATGCCCACCCAAGAGCAGTATGATGGGCAAATGGGAATCTATTTCCGTGACACTTTGTTTTCATTATGTCTCCGCAGTTACGTCCAAGCAGCAGAAGAACCTCAGCCGAAGATTCTATTTCTGGGAAATATCTTGATAGGGGAGATATATGTGGATGCATCCTAACCACATTCGGAGAAGCAACTTCATGTCGGCAATCGGGAATTGAATCGCTTGTGTAGATGGGTGGAATGTTGTAGCTTCTCTTCTCCCAGATTCCCCTGACCTTCAAACCACTGATAAGTTGCCCAGTAGTTTTCTTCCTGAAACCGGTCATCGTTGTCAGTGTGAAATCACGTTCGGGACCAGACACATTCAGCAGCTCTGCCACCTTAGGATCTACAAAGGAAGTACTAGACTGTTCGTCGATGATGGTGTAGCATTTGATCTTTATGGCAGATTTCGGATGAGATATTTCGGTTAGAACAGTCTTAGAACAGTTGGCCCATGTCTGATCACCTCCGCATAGGGAGTTGCACAACTGTACGTGATCGGTAGACGGTTTCCTCTTGAAGTTACTTTCTGGTGACGAATAATTCCCGCCGTCAATGATTTCTTCGTAATGCATTAGTGTTGTGTGATTTTTCTTGCATCTCTGGCACACGACATTGGATTTGCAAAGGGCTCTCCTATGTTCTCCTAAACACTTAAAACACAGGTTCTTTATAAAAAAGAGCTCCTTACCATTTGTATTATATTAATTAGGCATAAATTGTTTTCATTATTTAATGAGAACTATTCATTTATTTATACAATTGTATAATATTATAATATTCATTACGTGTTATATCACCACTAGATGGCTCTCTTTACCAAATTTAACCTTATATAAGATGTGCACAGCGTGCTACAAAGTCAGTATCTACCCAACTCTCGAACTGTTTAATTCGTTTGAAGTTGTGTCTTGTCTAATTTGATTAACTAACTTACACGTTGTACATATAAATTGTACATCGTTAATGTTCGGAAATATTGAAAGCTTAATTCCTATCCTTTTCATGTTCGAACATTTCTCTTAATAGTACAGTAGTACGCCGTTATTTCGTGAGCTTTGCTCCATTTCATTCTTCTCAATAATTAGAGTTCCCTACTCTATAAAACTTAAAACTGTTAGTCAATTCAATATAAATTTGTTTTGACTCTTGAAATAAGCTTTAAAATCCTTAATGGTAAAAATTTCAAGGTAGTATACTTTGTTATAATAATTGCTATATTGAATTTATATAGAGCTATCTGGTGGTGGTAACACTAACTATTTACTTTCATATTCTTTAGAATAAAACCCCTGTGCAGTGTGTATAAACCCGAACGGAAATTACCTACGGTATACAATCCGAAACTCTCCTAATTCCTTTCCTGAAATCTCCTGTTACCTTAACCGGTATCCCATGCTAATGTTGTGCTACATTTTGTAAGGTACTAACTCTAGTCAGTCGCATGAATTTGATGGTGATAAAAACAAATGCTATTTAGGATTGCCAAGCTTCATTTCTAACTTAATTTGTATATTTCAGAATAACTACAAATAAAGATCTGCGCTTCTTGTTTTAAAATTTATGTCATTATCCTTTGAAACCTAATTTGTTCATCTAAATTCTAACATATTTAATTCTTGAAATTTTCTTATTAATTTTACCACCATCAAATTCTTGCAACAATGTCTGGCTCAGAGTTGGAGACCGAAACTAAGTATGTAAATACTAAATCTAAACTTGTAACTAAGCGTGCTGTGCTTAAACGCCGTATTACTATTTCTTTCAATAATTATGATCCTGATATGGATTATTCCACCTTTAAAAATATTATTAAAGGTTACCTAGATGAAATCAAGGAGTACGACGATCAAATTACCTCACTAATATTAGAGTCCACAGGTTATAGCGACTTGTTTTCAGATGACACAGAAAAAGAGTTGGAGAATCAATCCAAATATACTCTTTCTGTTCAAGCCAGACTGAATAGACTAGCTGGTAAAGATGGAGATGAGGAGCAAAGCGCCAAACTTCCAGTTAGTGAGTTAAAATTGCCTGAACTCAAATGTACTAGTTTTTCAGGTGAAGGCTCCTCTCATTTAGATTACCATGCTTTCATTACTCAGTTTAGGAATGTAATTGATCAACGTCGTTTGTCTAATATTTCTAAATTCACTTATTTGAGATCTTACTTGAGTGGCTATGCCCTTAAATTAGTTCAGCATCTTCAATTATCAAATGATAATTATACAGTAGCTCTTGAATTGCTAAATGGCGAATTTCTTAACCCTAACGCTATAATCAATGATCTCTATGCTAAATTGTTAAAATTGAAACCTAAATCTGATCCTAGTCTTCTTGAAACTAAGCTGTTTATAAACGAAGTTAGGTGCATAATTAGTGATTTGAAAAACTATGATATTAACCTACTTGAGGAACATAGTGCAAACACTTTGATTAGCCATATCATTTTCAATAAATTACCTAATGTTTTCAAGCAGGAATTAGTTAGGAAATTAGATAATAATTTCCCTACAATGCAAAATATTTTTGACAACTACTCGGGTATTATCACTACTCTCAATTTAGATTTAGGTTCCTCTAGAAATGTAAAATTCAATGATAACCCATCTCATTCAAATTTCAAACACGTTATTAGAGCTACTAATTTAAATTCTGAATTGCCTAGAAATTCTAACCCTAACAATTTTGATGGTAAACCAAAAAACTTCTTTTGTAAGTTTTGTAATGCTAGCGGTCATTGTATGTCTAGATGCAGTAAGTATTCTAAATTTCACGATAGAAGAGCTAGATGCGATGAATTGAATATTTGTTCAAAATGCACGAGCTCTAAACATAATTCCCATAATTGTAAAAATTCCCTTGATTTTTCTTGTTCTAATTGTAAGTCCTTTAATCATATTTCAGCATTGTGTCCAAACAATGTGAGTAAAGTAAACACTAACTTTTGTTTAAATGCTTCATCTGACTCTGGTAAAACTTTCATTTTACCTACTCTTTGTGTTACTGTAGGGTCAGGTCAATTCAAAACTAGGGTGCGTTGCTTAGTAGACACAGGTAGTCAGCGTTCTTACGTCTCTGATAAAGTACTTAGTAGGTTAAATTTCCATTGCAAAAATGAGACTAAGTTACTTATAAATACTTTCTTAGACTCTGACTTTAAAACCTTTGGTGAAACGTACCTTAATGTTGATTTTGGTGACCGTAATAAAGATAGTGTTTTTCCTTTCCTAATCAGTAAAGATGTAGAGCTTTCATATTCTGTCGATGGCTTAAAGTTAGCTCATAGTAATGTCTCTAAACAATTAAAACTAGCTGAACAATTCAATTCTGACGAGGTTAAACTCGAAGGTTTGCTAGGCATTGATGCAATTCAATTGCTTAGTGGTTACAAACTAGTGCCTTGTTTGAAGGGTCAAGCTTTAGAATTTTCATCTGGTTTAGTACCGATAGGTAATGTTGACAGTTTTCTAAATCAAAATCAATTGAATGCTAAGTACAAAGTGAAACGGTCTGACAAATCTCCGCAGACTGTAAGTAGTTCTCTTGTTAACTTTTTAATTAACCCTGTGTCAACTAAGTTCGATCCAATTGGATCTGTAATTAATGATAGTTTAGTTGATAGCAAATTAGACTATATGTTTAATTTAAATTCCTTAGGCATTAGAGAAACTGTTACTGAGTATGATCAGTATCACATTGATAAATTTGATAGTAAAATTGAATTTAATAATGGTAACTATGAGGTTTCCCTACCTTGGACTGACAAAATTTCAGATGTTAAATCTAATTTTCACATTGCTAAATCCGTACTCGATAGAGTATTAGTTAACTTGAACGAAAATAAATTGTATGATAAATACAACGCTGTATTAAAGCAGCAACTCGATGATGACATCATCGAACAAATTCCTTTGAGCGATGTTGATCAAAAGGTATGGATACCTCATAGACATGTAATTAAAAACGATGATAATGTAACTACTAAGCTTCGTATTGTATTAAATTGTAGTTTGAAAGTAAAGGATTCTCCTTCCTTAAATGAGTCCCGCATACCCTGGTGTGGATTTGCTTTCAAATTTGTTAGAGCTTCTGATTAAAATTCGAAATAATAAATACCTAGTCATTTCGGATATAAAACAAGCTTTCTTGATGATTAAATTGAAGGAGGATTTTGATAGGAATAAATTTTGTATTTTGTGGAGGAATGAATCAGGTGAACTTATTGCTTATCGTTACAAAACAATTGTATTTGGGTACGCAAGCTCGCCCTTCATTTTACTACATGTCATTAAACATCACGTAGCTAAATACGAGCCTGATGAGTGCTCGCATATTTTGAATAATAATTTGTATGTAGACAATCTCTTCTTCACTGGAAATGATATTAGTTCTTTAACTGAACTTTATCATGAAACTTCTAAGAGAATGCACGAGGGCGGATTTAACTTACGCTCTTGGGCTACAAATTGTGCACCTTTGAAGAAGTTATTTGATATTAATGGTGATTCTGTTTCTCATTCATCAGAATACGAGAAAGTATTAGGATATAGATTTCATGTTGCTTCTGATAGTCTGTCTCTCCCTCCTTATGACCAAGCTTCTAATTCTATTGTTACTAAGCGTTCGGTTCTCTCAGGTATTGCGCAGATTTTCGATCCACTTGGACTAGTTTTGCCCGTCCTTGTTAGAGGCAAAATTTTGCTGCAGGACCTTTGGAAGGACAAATTGGACTGGGACGAACCTGTGAACAAAGACTACAGTAAACGATGGAATTCTATCCAGTCTGATTTTTCTCGGTTGCATGATATTTCCTTTGATAGGCAGGTTTACGATGGTGATTGTGAACTGTTTATTTTTTGTGATTCCTCTAAATCTGTAAATGGTTTTTCATGTTATTGTAAAGGTGAAATCGATGGCGTCACTAAATCTAGTTTGTTATTTGCCAAAGCTAAAAATGCTCCAACAAAAAGTAAATCTATTCCCACATTAGAGTTATTGTCTGTATTTTTGGCCATGAAATGTTTGCCAACTATTTTAAATTCTATGCAAAGTAAAGTTAAAAATGTAACCATATGTATCGACGCACAAATTGTTCTCTCCTGGATCCTCACAAAGAATGTGAAGTCAAAGAACATTTTTGCGAAGAATAGAGTAAAGGATATAACTTCCTTTAGGGACGAATATTTCGATAAATTTAATTTACAATGTAAATTTAAGTATGTCCCCACAGCAGAAAATCCCGCAGATTTGTTGACACGTGGAATGTCTGTACGAGAGTTCCGGACAAAGATGAAGTTCTGGCAGAGCGGTCCCGCGTTTCTGCTCCGTCAATCTGACACTTCGTGGCCTGATGACTCGCTGGGATGTTTGTCACAGAAGAGCAGAATTTTGACTAGGACTGCGGTGGTCTCTTCGCCGGAACCCATCTTGCCATTAGATAAGTATTCTGATGTAAACAAACTCTTGCGAGTAACTTCTCTAATTTATCGTTTCATTTGTAAATTGCGTAAGCAAGCCTCTAGCATTGAGGATTGCCATGAGAAAGCTAAAGTCTACTGGATCAAATACGAGCAAGCAAATCATTTTGAATCTGATCTAAAATTTCTTAAATCTCCTTGCGATAGTCAGATCCCCAATCGTGTAACTAATTTGAATTTGTATTTAGATTGTAATGATATTATCAGGTCTAAGGGTCGTTATGATCGTTGTCTAGAAATGTCTTATGATAGATGCAATCCTGTGTTATTACCTAAACATAGTATGTTCACTAAATTAATTATTCTTTATGCTCATGAAGATTGTAAACATTTAGGTGTACCATCAACTATTAATAAAGTTCGTAAAATGGGTTATTGGATTCCTCAAATCCGTAATCTAGTTAAAAATTACCTTTCTAAATGCATAATTTGTAAGAAGATAAATAAATTTGCTTTCAAATACCCTAAATTAACAGATTTCAACAAAGATAAAGTAAATTTTCACAGACCATTCAATCATACAGGCATCGACTTCACTGGTCATGTTTATGTTAAATTAGGCGATAAATTAACAAAAATGTACCTACTTGTTTTCACGTGTTTAAATATTAGAGCCATACACATAGAACTGTTACCTTCAATGACCTGTAAAGACTTTCTTCTTGCATTTACTAGATTCTGTAATATGTATGGTATACCAAATTCCATATATAGCGATAATGCTTCTACCTTCCTACAGGCTATGGGTATACTTTCCAATAGTCATATTGATAACGATTTTTCTTCATACTTGATTAAAAATTCCATTAAGCATGTCCGAATTCCTTTATACTCGGCATGGGTAGGTAGCGCTTGGGAGCGTATGATTCGCACCATTAAATCATGCTTGTATAAAACTTTAGGTCGCAAGCATCATGAATATTTCAATTTGTTAACTGTACTATCAGATATTATTAATTCTATTAATTCTAGGCCTCTTACTTATTTAGACACTACCGATCTCAGTGTTTTAACCCCTAATTGTTTCATCAAATCAGATTCTGGTAGATCCGTCTTGTTCGGGCATACGGGTGGGACTGAGCTGTCTGTACCTAACCGAAAGGACCTTGTCAAGGCGCTAGAGCTACGAGAAGAGATGTTCGGCCGCTTCAAGGACATGTGGTATGACGAATATCTCCCGTCATTAAGAGAATCTTCGCGGGACTTGTACCAAAAGGATTGGGAAAACGTCATTAAAATGGATGATGTAGTCCTTATCTCTTCAAGCATCAAGCCACGGTCACATTGGCAGCTGGGTCGAGTCGTAGCCTTGAGTCCTTCTGGAGACGGAAAAGTGCGGTCCGTAACTTTGAAGAAAGCTGACTGTACGGATGGTGTCTATTCCATCAATCTCCTGCACCCTCTGGAGATATCTGTGGAGAGCGCACCAAAACTTTCGACGGGATCAGCTGTACCTGAGAAGGACCGTCGAAGAACTTCTAAGCGACTGGCCGCGAAGAAGAAAAGCAATTAGGAATTACTTTTTTTGTGTGGTGGGGAGTGTATAAAAAAGAGCTCCTTACCATTTGTATTATATTAATTAGGCATAAATTGTTTTCATTATTTAATGAGAACTATTCATTTATTTATACAATTGTATAATATTATAATATTCATTACGTGTTATATCACCACTAGATGGCTCTCTTTACCAAATTTAACCTTATATAAGATGTGCACAGCGTGCTACAGAGTCAGTATCTACCCAACTCTCGAACTGTTTAATTCGTTTGAAGTTGTGTCTTGTCTAATTTGATTAACTAACTTACACGTTGTACATATAAATTGTACATCGTTAATGTTCGGAAATATTGAAAGCTTAATTCCTATCCTTTTCATGTTCGAACATTTCTCTTAATAGTACAGTAGTACGCCGTTATTTCGTGAGCTTTGCTCCATTTCATTCTTCTCAATAATTAGAGTTCCCTACTCTATAAAACTTAAAACTGTTAGTCAATTCAATATAAATTTGTTTTGACTCTTGAAATAAGCTTTAAAATCCTTAATGGTAAAAATTTCAAGGTAGTATACTTTGTTATAATAATTGCTATATTGAATTTATATAGAGCTATCTGGTGGTGGTAACACTAACTATTTACTTTCATATTCTTTAGAATAAAACCCCTGTGCAGTGTGCATAAACCCGAACGGAAATTACCTACGGTATACAATCCGAAACTCTCCTAATTCCTTTCCTGAAATCTCCTGTTACCTTAACCGGTATCCCATGCTAATGTTGTGCTACATTTTGTAAGGTACTAACTCTAGTCAGTCGCATGAATTTGATGGTGATAAAAACAAATGCTATTTAGGATTGCCAAGCTTCATTTCTAACTTAATTTGTATATTTCAGAATAACTACAAATAAAGATCTGCGCTTCTTGTTTTAAAATTTATGTCATTATCCTTTGAAACCTAATTTGTTCATCTAAATTCTAACATCTTCTCTTGAGCGAACCTTCGTCTGGCGTGATAAGGTAAGTTCTTGAAAACATTGCAGTCTAACAACTGATGACCAGTCTTCTGGTGATACGAACACGTTGGAGACTTTTCTTCGTTTATCTTGAAGTTCCTCTCATTTCTTGCATTCGTATAGTCCTTCTTGAAGGTACGAACGTCGTTTGATTTAAATGAATTGCCTACGTTGTTAAGGCATGCATAGTTAGGATTATTCAACTCCTCTGCTTTAGATTCAATGAAATTAACGAGAACAGAAAAAGGTGGAATTTCGCAGTTGTTATTTCTAGAGTACGTTACACCTTCGTGACGCCAGGCACGCTGCATGAAATCTGGCAACTTAGTCCAAACGACTTGCTGACCGCTCGCCAGGTTAAATATGGAAAGTTCGTTATTACCACACAAACTGGATTCTATCATTCGACAAAGCAACACATAGTCCAACAGTTTAACATTAACGTTTGGTGGTCTAATAGATGGGAATGATTCTAACTTTTGCTTTAACGACGAACAAATTAACAAGGAAGACCCAAATCTTTTCTCGAACGTCTGCCAAATTCTAGCGAGCGCCCCGACGGGGTTGGAGGCACCGGCTGTGTGGTAGCTATGAACGATCTTATGTGCCTCACCGGTAGTATTGGCTAAGAGAACTGATATCTGATCAATCGCACTTAATTCGATGTTTACCATTTTATTATTGAGCAGAGTTCTCCAAGAATGGAATGTCGAAGGGTCTCCCCGAAATGGATCAATAGATTCTTTAAACAAATCCTGTTTGACAAGGTGGAGAGCAATCGGATCAACTAACTTCTGATTAAGTGATTCAGTATTATAATGAAAAACATTGCTAGTTCCACGGTCTAGGTTAGATGAACGTACAAAGGAGTTCGACGGGTTATCAACCGAACCTGATGACACACTAGTAGTTAGGTAATTTACGTTAGCTAGATTGTGGTTGTTATGCGAAGAAGTAATACAAGGAAAATGATCATTGAGGTTTAAAGTCTTCATTTGATTCGAAAAAATACTTTTAAATCGATCTGCCTCTTCAATCTTCGCCGTAGCATAACTAGTTTCCACCGGATCTCTATCTAATTTTTGAAACTGTCTATAATCTTCGTTGGTAATTCCACGATCGGGAACTGTGGTAACAGGGTTAGACCGCTCAACGAACGTTTCGGGTGGGAAGAAATTATTGGATCGAGGAACAGGAGCAATTGGAAACAGAACACTGTCGCTAATAGATTGGGTCTGCTCTTCTACTTCAACGTTCACGGTGTCAATTTGACGTTCAACATTAACAGAACCTACAGAATCCGACACGAAACTCATGGTGTCAATGTTAGACAGTTCTTCGTCTCCCAGCCTCCTGACGCGCATATTCGCCAACTCAATAAATTCCTTACAATTAGTCCTAGTGGCAATTTTATCGGAAATGTTGTTTTGAGCCTCTTCAGTGGCTCCCTCTTTGGTCAATTTTTTAATTAGCAATGACGATGTTGTCGAGAAAGAAGCTAATAACTTTTTAAGTTTGATAATTCTTTGTTTAAGCAAATGAGGTTCAATATAGTCACTAATATCCTCCTGAAGTATATCAATTATATCACTAGATATCTCTTCGCACTTAGTCTGTAGTGAAGTTGAACATTCTACGTTTGCACGCTTTGGTCTAACTGAAAGGTCACTCTCTACGATCTGATTAAACTCCTGTGAGATCTCAGTAATCGGAACTGATGTGGCCATTTCGTGATTATGATGACCAGTAACTGAATAAATAAGTGTAATAGTGAGTGTGAAGCAGCGTGTCAGAATAAGTGTGAAGATAACGTTACTTTCGAGTGGACATCGAAGAGTGGTCTTCTACTCTGAAGTCCGTGTGGTCGTGCTCGCCTCTACCTGTCCTGTAGTCCACTATAGAGTCACTGTCGCGAAATGCTTTCGCGTAGTGGAAAAGAGAAGTCGTTTCTTTCTACGTTTTATTTAGTGACCTGTAAAATACATTTATTTAAAAAAGTCACAAAAATTGATAAACCTACCTAATACAAATATGAATATATACAGTTAAAAAATATAGTAAAATTTATTTGAAGTAAAAACTAAACTAGCGAGGGTCTATGATTTTATAGGTCATGGACGTAGAGTGATGCAACGTATTACCGGTTGTATCATATCAATAAACAAAATTAACCAACTTTATAGAAGTTATACATTTAAAAAATTATATACACATGGTTATGTTAGCAAGTTAAAAAACGGTATGTTAGAATTAAACTTACTCTAGTAGCTGGAGCTACATAAAATAGATTAGGCAACAAGATGAAAACCTCCGTACGACTGCAAATTTAATATTTACTTTACGATAGGGTGTGTCACGTTACGTTTAGCTGGATTAATAGTTTACATAATTGGATCTGAAAAAATACATATATTAAAGATTATTGAATAAATAATGAACACGAGAAATAGAACTAAAATAATTAAAATGCCCGACTCCCAATCACTCATTTATACCAGCCACACACAGACACCTGCTACATGACACAATGTTAAAATGTTAATGAACGTTTTACAGATTAGCTTTAGGTTTACATTATTGGAACGGAAAAGGAGGTGCGATGAGTTAAAATATCAAAATGGAAATATACATTGGCAGGCTTTTAAAATAGGTGTAATAATTTATTGGATTAAAATGAAAGAAAACTGGAGGGATTCCAGCACATTCATCCACCTAAAAAATTCATCCACCTAAAAAATTCATCCACCTAAAAAATTCATCCACCTAAAAAATTCATCCACCTAAAAAATTCATCCACCTAAAAAATTCATCCACCTAAGAAAATTCATCCACCTAAAAAATTCATCCACCTAAAAAATTCATCCACCTAAAAAATTCATCCACCTAAAAAATTCATCCACCTAAAAAATTCATCCACCTAAAAAATTCATCCACCTAAAAAATTCATCCACCTAAAAAATTCATCCACCTAAAAAATTCATCCACCTAAAAAATTCATCCACCTAAAATATTCATCCACCTGAGAAATTCATCCACCTAAAAAATTCATCCACCTAAAAAATTCATCCACCTAAAAAATTTATCCACCTAAAAAATTCATCCACCTATAAAATTCATCCACCTAAAAATTCATCCACCTAAAAAATTCATCCACCTAAAAAATTCATCCACCTAAAAAATTCATCCACCTAAAAAATTCATCCACCTAAAAAATTCATCCACCTAAAAATTTCATCCACCTAAAAAATTCATCCACCTAAAAAATTCATCCACCTAAAAAATTCATCCACCTAAAAAATTCATCCACCTAAAAAATTCATCCACCTAAAAAATTCATCCACCTAAAAAATTCATCCACCTAAAAAATTCATCCACCTAAAAAAATCATCCACCTAAAAATTCATCCACCTAAAAAATTCATCCACATAAAAAATTCATCCACATAAAAAATTCATCCACATAAAAAATTCATCCACATAAAAAATTCATCCACATAAAAAATTCATCCACATAAAAAATTCATCCACATAAAAAAAATTCATCCACATAAAAAATTCATCCACATAAAAAATTCACCCACAAAAAATTCATCCACATAAAAAATTCATCCACATAAAAAATTCATCCACATAAAAAATTCATCCACATAAAAAATTCATCCACATAAAAAATTCATCCACATAAAAAATTCATCCACATAAAAAATTCATCCACATAAAAAATTCATCCACATAAAAAATTCATCCACATAAAAAATTCATCCACATAAAAAATTCATCCACATAAAAAATTCATCCACATAAAAAATTCGTCCACATAAAAAATTCATCCACATAAAAAAATCATCCACATAAAAAATTCATCCACATAAAAAATTCATCAACATAAAAAATTCATTGTCGCGAAATGCTTTCGCGTAGTGGAAAAGAGAAGTCGTTTCTTTCTACGTTTTATTTAGTGACCTGTAAAATACATTTATTTAAAAAAAGTCACAAAAATTGATAAACCTACCTAATACAAATATGAATATATACAGTTAAAAAATATAGTAAAATTTATTTGAAGTAAAAACTAAACTAGCGAGGGTCTATGATTTTATAGGTCATGGACGTAGAGTGATGCAACGTATTACCGGTTGTATCATATCAATAAACAAAATTAACCAACTTTATAGAAGTTATACATTTAAAAAATTATATACACATGGTTATGTTAGCAAGTTAAAAAACGGTATGTTAGAATTAAACTTACTCTAGTAGCTGGAGCTACATAAAATAGATTAGGCGACAAGATGAAAACCTCCGTACGACTGCGAATTTAATATTTACTTTACGATAGGGTGTGTCACGTTACGTTTAGCTGGATTAATAGTTTACATTATTGGATCTGAAAAAATACAAATATTAAAGATTATTGAATAAATAATGAACACGAGAAATAGAACTAAAATAATTAAAATGCCCGACTCCCAATCACTCATTTATACCAGCCACACACAGACACCTGCTACATGACACAATGTTAAAATGTTAATGAACGTTTTACAGATTAGCTTTAGGTTTACATTATTGGAACGGAAAAGGAGGTGCGATGAGTTAAAATATCAAAATGGAAATATACATTGGCAGGCTTTTAAAATAGGTGTAATAATTTATTGGATTAAAATGAAAGAAAACTGGAGGGATTCCAGCACACTCCCACCTGGCAACGGACGGTTGCAATATCAAATTACAGGGCATACAAACATACAACATTTATACAATCGATGAAAACTAAATACTTTAACTCTCATCTGGTTGCAAAATCAATATCAACTCTGATATAGGACGAGAATAAATCCTGCCGTTTGAAGTACGAACGTGAGCAGATCTGACCAGATTGTCAGAGCCTCTTCTAACCGCTTCGACGGTTGCCAATGGCCACACATTTCTCTTCATGCTCTTGTCGCGGAGTAGAACAATGTTGCCGACTCTTATGTTGGTCCTTATCTTAGTCCACTTGCTTCTTTCTTGCAGATCTTGAAGGTACATCTTTCTCCAAGTTTTCCAGAAACAGTCAGCTAGATATTGACCCCTTCTCCAACGACTTTTTCCATAGGCCAGCAGATCACATTCAGTGAACTCATCCAAAGGTGGAGGATTAGGATTATCGCGTAGAGTGAGAAGCATTGCGGGTGTGAGTGGTAGAGGGTCTTTAGGGTCACCAGAGATGGTCCACATTGGAGTATTATTGACAATGCTCCTTGCTTCGGCTAGGAATGTGGTCATCTCGTCTCTAGTCGGCAGTCTCGTTTTAAGGTTGAGGAGAGAAGCCTCGAGAACCCTCCGAATGGATCCCACTTTCCTCTCCCATACACCTCCATGGTGGCTTGAGTGGGCAGGATTAAAGTGCCATGTAACACCACTGTTCAACATGCCTTCGGCCACAGAATCGAACGCCATCTCGTTCTGATTAGTCTTCTGTGCAGCCACGAAATTAGTACCTCTGTCACAGTAGTAGTGTTTTGCATTTCCTCTAAATGAGGGCGTTAAGCATGCTAGATGTATCTAGACCAACTAAGGGCTCTATGTGAACGGCTCTACTAGCCATGCAAGTCAGCAGAAGAGCCCATAGCTTCTTCGACGCGCAATTTTTGCGGGTTGCTTTCCCCTCCGTGATCAGGAAGGGTCCAAAGACGTCTAGGCCACAGTGTGTGAAAGGTGGAGTTTCTTGCAATCGATGAAAGGGAAGGTTAGACATCATTTGCGTCATTGGAGCACCTCTCAGCTTCTTGCATATCACGCAATCGCTTATAATAGTTTTCAGTAGTTTTGTGCCCTTATGAACGTGATAACCAGCCTGTCTCAAAGCCCCACTTGTGATGTGTCTTCCTTGATGGAGTATCCTTTCATGGTAATGCTTGACGATCAACGCTGTTGCTCTGCTTTTTCTAGGCAGTATGATGGGGTGCTTTTGAGAGAAAGGCAATAAAGAGTCTTTCAGACGACCAGCTACCCTCATGATTCCATTCCGATCTAAAAAAGGATCCAACGACGCCTAAGTGGCTGAACCTGGAGTGTCCAGTCTTCTTGAGAGAGGCAATAACGTCTCCAAACTCAATCTTCTGCTCTTGAGATATTATAGCTGATGCAGCCTCAAGATCGCTTATTGTGAGACTTCGAGGGGCAATGGAGATTCTCAGTTTCTGTCTAGCTCGATCAACGAGCCTAGTGAGCCTAAGAATATACTTAGCGACGTTTATAGCTCTTAACCATGTAGAGGTACATTCAGAAACGATGCTAGTTCTATCCTGATCAAGATCCTCCAGGCCAGTTACAAGGGACTTCAGTTCAGGAAGATCGTTAACCCTCTCGACAGAGAAGGCAGGATTGGAGCAAGTCCACAGGAAGTCCGGTCCCCTGAGCCATGACGACCTCAAGAGCGTCTCCACAGTGTTTGGTCGACTAGCAACATCTGCAGGATTGGCATCTGTCGGCACATAGGACCACTGTAGAGGATTAGTTACCTTTAATATAGAAAAAACTCTATTTGTCACATAGTTAGTAAATCTCCTGTCAGTATTATTAATATATCCTAAGACAACTTTACTATCGGAATATAGATATATATCATCATTTGAAACTAGTAACTCTTCAGAAAGTGTTCGAGAGATATCAGATGCCTCGAGGGCAGCACACAATTCTGCTCTCGGCATAGAAGTTGCCGCTCTGGGCAACACCTTTGATTTGCCGACTATGAAAGATACGTGTACGTCACTCGATTCGTTGATTAGTTTCATATAGGAGACATAGCCAATTGCAGACTCAGAAGCGTCTGCGAATATGTGAAGCTCTCTTTGTTCGATCTTTCCAAAGTTCAATGGAATATAGCTTCTGGGTAATTTCACTTGTCCTAATGTAGCCACAGATCTTTTCCAGGCATTCCAATCTGGCAAGAGGCTATCTGAGAGAGGTTCATCCCAGTCAAGAACGTTATCACTGGTTTCCTGTTGGAACACACGTCGCTGGATTAGTCTTCCTCCCAGTGTAACAGGACTCACTATGCCCAGAGTATCGAATACACCGTTTATTGTAGAGAGCAAGCCTCTCTTTGTAAATTCTCTATTAGGTACCTCATAATTCACGAACAACTGATCTGAGCTAAGGTCCCATTGAAGACCCAAGGCACCCTGTATGGTAGAGTCGCCAGAACTTGAAGAAGCATCCCATCTTTCACTTTCAGGAAACTGCTCAAGCAGTTCTTTGCTATTGGATGCAAATTTATGAAGTCTTATTCCGAAGTTCTTCAACATCTTGACGGCTCCGTGTAGAGTGTCCATAGCTTCCTCAACTGTGCGAGAGCTTGCCAGACCATCGTCTACGTAGAAATTACGTTTTATAAATTCTCTGGAATTTTTCAAGGTTCCATCAGAATGATTTGCAGCGTAGTTCAACCCATAGTGAGCAACTGCGGGGCTTGGACTGTTGCCAAATAAGTGTACGCAACCCCGGAACTGGACGAGATCTTTAGAGGGATTGTTCTCATCGAACCAAAAGAAGCGGGTGAAGTCCTTGGATTCTTCGTCGAGGTAGAAATTATAGAACATGGATTCTATATCTGCAGAGTATCCGATCTCGCTGCTCCTGAATCTGAGCAGTACTCCTCTCAATTTGTTGTTCCCATCTGGTCCTGTGAGGAGGGAATCGTTGAGACTAGTGCCACCGTAACGAGCAGAACTGTCAAAGACAAGTCTCGTCTTTTTCTTCCTTCGGTGTGTCACCGGAAAAACTGGTAACCACCAAGCTTTTCCAACAGCTTTAGGGAAGACCTCTGATGATGGGACGACTTCAACTTGGCCGGCTCTAATATTCTTGTCCATTGCATCGACGCACTGGTCTAGCCTTTCTTTATCACGGCTCAATCTCATAAGGGTGTTTTTTCGTGCGCATGAGCACTGCAACCTTGTTGTTCGGGAGAGATACATCTTCGTCTTTAAAGGGTAAGGGCATGGTAAGGAAACCATTGTCGTTGACAGTTACACCCTCCTCCATTATCGAAATGAATTTCTGGTCTTCTCTCGACAATCCAGGAAGGTTATCGTCCGTTGAGTCGAGGAAGACGTTGGATGGCGAAATCGGTCTTGGCATACCGGGAAAGCATGGGGCAGCATCGAAGTGTTCGTGACCAACTTTGAGAACGCAGTTATCTTGCATGTTATCTTCTTTCCCCGGGCATACGCTCCCAACCAATGCCCACCCAAGAGCAGTATGATGGGCAAATGGGAATCTATTTCCGTGACACTTTGTTTTCATTATGTCTCCGCAGTTACGTCCAAGCAGCAGAAGAACCTCAGCCGAAGAGTCTATTTCTTGGAAATATCTTGATAGGGGAGATATATGTGGATATGTTCATCCACCTAAAAAATTCATCCACCTAAAAAATTCATCCACATAAAAAAATCATCCACATAAAGAATTCATCCACCTAAAAAATTCATCCACCTAAAAAATTTATCCACCTAAAAAATTCATCCACCTAAAAAATTCATCCACCTAAAAATTCATCCACCTAAAAAATTCATCCACCTAAAAAATTCATCCACCTAAAAAATTCATCCACCTAAAAAATTCATCCACCTAAAAAATTCATCCTCCTAAAAAATTCATCCACCTAAAAAATTCATCCACCTAAAAAATTCGTCCACCTAAAAAATTCGTCCACCTAAAAAATTCATCCACCTAAAAAATTCATCCACCTGAAAAATTCATCCACCTGAAAAATTCATCCACCTAAAAAATTCATCCACCTAAAAAATTCATCCACCTAAAAAATTCATCCACCTAAAAAATTCATCCACCTAAAAATTCATCCACCTAAAAAATTCATCCACCTAAAAAATTCATCCACCTAAAAAATTCATCCACATAAAAAATTCATCCACATAAAAAATTCATCCACCTAAAAAATTCATCAACCTAAAAATTCATCCACCTAAAAAATTCATCCACCTAAAAAATTCGTCCACCTTAAAAATTCATCCACCTAAAAAATTCATCCACCTAAAAAATTCATCCACCTAAAAAATTCGTCCACCTAAAAAATTCAACCACCTAAAAAATTCATCCACATAAAAAATTCATCCACCTAAAAAATTCATCCACCTAAAAAATTCATCCACCTAAAAAATTCATCCACCTAAAAAATTCATCCACCTAAAAAATTCATCCACCTAAAAAATTCATCCACCTAAAAAATTCATCCACCTAAAAAATTCATCCACCTAAAAAATTCATCCACCTAAAAAATTCATCCACCTAAAAAATTCATCCACCTAAAAATTCATCCACCTAAAAAATTCATCCACCTAAAAAATTCATCCACCTAAAAAATTCATCCACCTAAAAAATTCATCCACCTAAAAAATTCATCCACCTAAAAAATTCATCCACCTAAAAAATTCGTCCACCTAAAAAATTCGTCCACCTAAAAAATTCATCCACCTAAAAAATTCATCCACCTAAAAATTCATCCACCTTAAAAATTCATCCACCTAAAAAATTCATCCACCTAAAAAATTCATCCACCTAAAAAATTCATCCACCTAAAAAATTCATCCACCTAAAAATTCATCCACCTAAAAAATTCATCCACCTAAAAAATTCATCCACCTAAAAAATTCATCCACCTAGAAAATTCATCCACCTAAAAAATTCATCCACCAAAAAAATTCATCCACCACATAAAAAATTCATCCACATAAAAAATTCATCCACATAAAAAATTCATCCACATAAAAAATTCATCCACATAAAAAATTCATCCACATAAAAAATTCATCCACATAAAAAATTCATCCACATAAAAAATTCATCCACCTAAAAAATTCATCCACCTAAAAAATTCATCCACCTAAAAAAATCATCCACCTAAAAAATCGACCTAAAAAATTCATCGACCTAAAAAATTCATCCACCTAAAAAATTCATCCACCTAAAAATTCATCCACCTAAAAAATTCATCCACCTAAAAAATTCATCCACCTAAAAAATTCATCCACCTAAAAAATTCATCCACCTAAAAATTTCATCCACCTAAAAAATTCATCCACCTAAAAAATTCATCCACTTAAAAAATTCATCCACCTAAAAAATTCATCCACCTAAAAATTTCATCCACCTAAAAAATTCATCCACCTAAAAAATTCATCCACTTAAAAAATTCATCCACCTAAAAAATTCATCCACCTAAATAATTCATTCACCTAAAAAATTCATCCACCTAAAAAATTCATCAACCTAAAAAATTCATCCACCTAAAAAAATCATCCACCTAAAAATTCATCCACCTAAAAAATTCATCCACCTAAAAAATTCATCCACATAAAAAATTCATCCACATAAAAAATTCATCCACATAAAAAATTCATCCACCTAAAAATTTCATCCACCTAAAAAATTCATCCACCTAAAAAATTCATCCACCTAAAAATTCATCCACCTAAAAAATTCATCCACCTAAAAAATTCATCCACCTAAAAAATTCATCCACCTAAAAAATTCATCCACCTAAAAAATTCATCCACCTAAAAAATTCATCCACCTAAAAAATTCGTCCACCTAAAAAATTCGTCCACCTAAAAAATTCATCCACCTAAAAAATTCATCCACCTAAAAATTCATCCACCTTAAAAATTCATCCACCTAAAAAATTCATCCACCTAAAAAATTCATCCACCTAAAAAATTCATCCACCTAAAAAATTCATCCACCTAAAAATTCATCCACCTAAAAAATTCATCCACCTAAAAAATTCATCCACCTAAAAAATTCATCCACCTAGAAAATTCATCCACCTAAAAAATTCATCCACCAAAAAAATTCATCCACCACATAAAAAATTCATCCACATAAAAAATTCATCCACATAAAAAATTCATCCACATAAAAAATTCATCCACATAAAAAATTCATCCACATAAAAAATTCATCCACATAAAAAATTCATCCACATAAAAAATTCATCCACATAAAAAATTCATCCACCTAAAAAATTCATCCACCTAAAAAATTCATCCACCTAAAAAATTCATCCACCTAAAAAATTCATCCACCTAAAAAAATCATCCACCTAAAAAATCGACCTAAAAAATTCATCGACCTAAAAAATTCATCCACCTAAAAAATTCATCCACCTAAAAATTCATCCACCTAAAAAATTCATCCACCTAAAAAATTCATCCACCTAAAAAATTCATCCACCTAAAAAATTCATCCACCTAAAAAAATCATCCACCTAAAAATTCATCCACCTAAAAAATTCATCCACCTAAAAAATTCATCCACCTAAAAAATTCATCCACCTAAAAAATTCATCCACCTAAAAAATTCATCCACCTAAAAATTTCATCCACCTAAAAAATTCATCCACCTAAAAAATTCATCCACTTAAAAAATTCATCCACCTAAAAAATTCATCCACCTAAATAATTCATTCACCTAAAAAATTCATCCACCTAAAAAATTCATCAACCTAAAAAATTCATCCACCTAAAAAAATCATCCACCTAAAAATTCATCCACCTAAAAAATTCATCCACCTAAAAAATTCATCCACATAAAAAATTCATCCACATAAAAAATTCATCCACATAAAAAAATCATCCACATAAAAAATTCATCCACATAAAAAAAATTCATCCACATAAAAAATTCATCCACATAAAAAATTCACCCACAAAAAATTCATCCACATAAAAAATTCATCCACCTAAAAAATTCATCCACCTAAAAAATTCATCCACCTAAAAAATTCATCCACCTAAAAAATTCATCCACCTAAAAAATTCATCTACCTAAAAAATTCATCCACCTAAAAAATTCATCCACCTAAAAAATTCATCCACCTAAAAAATTCATCCACCTAAAAAATTCATCCACCTAAAAAATTCATCCACCTAAAAAATTCATCCACCTAAAAAATTCATCCACCTAAAAATTCATCCACCTAAAAAATTCATCCACCTAAAAAATTCATCCACCTAAAAAATTCATCCACCAAAAAAATTCATCCACCACATAAAAAATTCATCCACATAAAAAATTCATCCACATAAAAAATTCATCCACATAAAAAATCCATCCACATAAAAAATTCATCCACATAAAAAATTCATCCACATAAAAAATTCATCCACATAAAAAATTCATCCACATAAAAAATTCATCCACCTAAAAAATTCATCCACATAAAAAATTCATCCACCTAAAAAATTCATCCACCTAAAAAATTCATCCACCTAAAAAATTCATCCACCTAAAAAATTCATCCACCTAAAAAATCGACCTAAAAAATTCATCGACCTAAAAAATTCATCCACCTAAAAAATTCATCCACCTAAAAAATTCATCCACATAAAAAATTCATCCACCTAAAAAATTCATCCACCTAAAAAATTCATCCACCTAAAAAATTCATCCACCTAAAAAATTCATCCACCTAAAAAATTCATCCACCTAAAAAATTCATCCACCTAAAAAATTCATCCACCTAAAAAATTCATCCACCTAAAAATTCATCCACCTAAAAAATTCATCCACCTAAAAAATTCATCCACCTAAAAAATTCATCCACCTAAAAAATTCATCCACCTAAAAAATTCATCCACCTAAAAAATTCATCCACCTAAAAAATTCGTCCACCTAAAAAATTCATCCACCTAAAAAATTCATCCACCTAAAAAATTCATCCACCTAAAAAATTCATCCACCTAAAAAATTCATCCACCTAAAAATTCATCCACCTTAAAAATTCATCCACCTAAAAAATTCATCCACCTAAAAAATTCATCCACCTAAAAAATTCATCCACCTAAAAAATTCATCCACCTAAAAAATTCATCCACCTAAAAATTCATCCACCTTAAAAATTCATCCACCTAAAAAATTCATCCACCTAAAAAATTCATCCACCTAAAAAATTCATCCACCTAAAAAATTCATCCACCTAAAAATTCATCCACCTAAAAAATTCATCCACCTAAAAAATTCATCCACCTAAAAAATTCATCCACCTAGAAAATTCATCCACCTAAAAAATTCATCCACCAAAAAAATTCATCCACCACATAAAAAATTCATCCACATAAAAAATTCATCCACATAAAAAATTCATCCACATAAAAAATTCATCCACATAAAAAATTCATCCACCTAAAAAATTCATCCACCTAAAAAATTCATCCACCTAAAAAATTCATCCACCTAAAAAATTCATCCACCTAAATAATTCATCCACCTAAAAAATTCATCCACCTAAAAAATTCATCAACCTAAAAAATTCATCCACCTAAATAATTCATCCACCTAAAAATTCATCCACCTAAAAAATTCATCCACCTAAAAAATTCATCCACCTAAAAAATTCATCCACCAAAAAAATTCATCCACCACATAAAAAATTCATCCACATAAAAAATTCATCCACATAAAAAATTCATCCACATAAAAAATCCATCCACATAAAAAATTCATCCACATAAAAAATTCATCCACATAAAAAATTCATCCACATAAAAAATTCATCCACATAAAAAATTCATCCACCTAAAAAATTCATCCACATAAAAAATTCATCCACATAAAAAATTCATCCACCTAAAAAATTCATCCACATAAAAAATTCATCCACCTAAAAAATTCATCCACCTAAAAAATTCATCCACCTAAAAAATTCATCCACCTAAAAAATCGACCTAAAAAATTCATCGACCTAAAAAATTCATCCACCTAAAAAATTCATCCACCTAAAAAATTCATCCACATAAAAAATTCATCCACCTAAAAAATTCATCCACCTAAAAAATTCATCCACCTAAAAAATTCATCCACCTAAAAAATTCATCCACCTAAAAAATTCATCCACCTAAAAAATTCATCCACCTAAAAAATTCATCCACCTAAAAAATTCATCCACCTAAAAAATTCATCCACCTAAAAATTCATCCACCTAAAAAATTCATCCACCTAAAAAATTCATCCACCTAAAAAATTCATCCACCTAAAAAATTCATCCACCTAAAAAATTCATCCACATAAAAAATTCATCCACATAAAAAATTCATCCACCTAAAAAATTCATCCACATAAAAAATTCATCCACCTAAAAAATTCATCCACCTAAAAAATTCATCCACCTAAAAAATTCATCCACCTAAAAAATTCATCCACCTAAAAAATCGACCTAAAAAATTCATCGACCTAAAAAATTCATCCACCTAAAAAATTCATCCACCTAAAAAATTCATCCACATAAAAAATTCATCCACCTAAAAAATTCATCCACCTAAAAAATTCATCCACCTAAAAAATTCATCCACCTAAAAAATTCATCCACCTAAAAAATTCATCCACCTAAAAAATTCATCCACCTAAAAAATTCATCCACCTAAAAAATTCATCCACCTAAAAAATTCATCCACCTAAAAATTCATCCACCTAAAAAATTCATCCACCTAAAAAATTCATCCACCTAAAAAATTCATCCACCTAAAAAATTCATCCACCTAAAAAATTCATCCACCTAAAAAATTCATCCACCTAAAAAATTCGTCCACCTAAAAAATTCATCCACCTAAAAAATTCATCCACCTAAAAAATTCATCCACCTAAAAATTCATCCACCTTAAAAATTCATCCACCTAAAAAATTCATCCACCTAAAAAATTCATCCACCTAAAAAATTCATCCACCTAAAAAATTCATCCACCTAAAAAATTCATCCACCTAAAAATTCATCCACCTTAAAAATTCATCCACCTAAAAAATTCATCCACCTAAAAAATTCATCCACCTAAAAAATTCATCCACCTAAAAAATTCATCCACCTAAAAATTCATCCACCTAAAAAATTCATCCACCTAAAAAATTCATCCACCTAAAAAATTCATCCACCTAGAAAATTCATCCACCTAAAAAATTCATCCACCAAAAAAATTCATCCACCACATAAAAAATTCATCCACATAAAAAATTCATCCACATAAAAAATTCATCCACATAAAAAATTCATCCACATAAAAAATTCATCCACCTAAAAAATTCATCCACCTAAAAAATTCATCCACCTAAAAAATTCATCCACCTAAAAAATTCATCCACCTAAAAAATTCATCCACCTAAAAAATTCATCAACCTAAAAAATTCATCCACCTAAATAATTCATCCACCTAAAAATTCATCCACCTAAAAAATTCATCCACCTAAAAAATTCATCCACCTAAAAAATTCATCCACCAAAAAAATTCATCCACCACATAAAAAATTCATCCACATAAAAAATTCATCCACATAAAAAATTCATCCACATAAAAAATCCATCCACATAAAAAATTCATCCACATAAAAAATTCATCCACATAAAAAATTCATCCACATAAAAAATTCATCCACATAAAAAAATCATCCACCTAAAAAATTCATCCACATAAAAAATTCATCCACATAAAAAATTCATCCACCTAAAAAATTCATCCACATAAAAAATTCATCCACCTAAAAAATTCATCCACCTAAAAAATTCATCCACCTAAAAAATTCATCCACCTAAAAAATTCATCCACCTAAAAAATCGACCTAAAAAATTCATCGACCTAAAAAATTCATCCACCTAAAAAATTCATCCACCTAAAAAATTCATCCACATAAAAAATTCATCCACCTAAAAAATTCATCCACCTAAAAAATTCATCCACCTAAAAAATTCATCCACCTAAAAAATTCATCCACCTAAAAAAATCATCCACCTAAAAAATTCATCCACCTAAAAAAAAAATCATCCACCTAAAAAATTCATCCACCTAAAAAATTCATCCACCTAAAAAATTCATCCACCTAAAAAATTCATCCACCTAAAAAATTCATCCACCTAAAAATTCATCCACCTAAAAAATTCATCCACCTAAAAAATTCATCCACCTAAAAAATTCATCCACCTAAAAACATCCACATAAAAAATTCATCCACCTAAAAAATTCATCCACATAAAAAATTCATCCACCTAAAAAATTCATCCACCTAAAAAATTCATCCACCTAAAAAATTCATCCACCTAAAAAATCGACCTAAAAAATTCATCGACCTAAAAAATTCATCCACCTAAAAAATTCATCCACCTAAAAAATTCATCCACATAAAAAATTCATCCACCTAAAAAATTCATCCACCTAAAAAATTCATCCACCTAAAAAATTCATCCACCTAAAAAATTCATCCACCTAAAAAATTCATCCACCTAAAAAATTCATCCACCTAAAAAATTCATCCACCTAAAAATTCATCCACCTAAAAAATTCATCCACCTAAAAAATTCATCCACCTAAAAAATTCATCCACCTAAAAAATTCATCCACCTAAAAAATTAGTCCACCTAAAAAATTCATCCACCTAAAAAATTCGTCCACCTAAAAAATTCATCCACCTAAAAAATTCATCCACCTAAAAAATTCATCCACCTAAAAAATTCATCCACCTAAAAAATTCATCCACCTAAAAATTCATCCACCTTAAAAATTCATCCACCTAAAAAATTCATCCACCTAAAAAATTCATCCACCTAAAAAATTCATCCACCTAAAAAATTCATCCACCTAAAAAATTCATCCACCTAAAAATTCATCCACCTTAAAAATTCATCCACCTAAAAAATTCATCCACCTAAAAAATTCATCCACCTAAAAATTCATCCACCTAAAAAATTCATCCACCTAAAAAATTCATCCACCTAAAAAATTCATCCACCTAGAAAATTCATCCACCTAAAAAATTCATCCACCAAAAAAATTCATCCACCACATAAAAAATTCATCCACATAAAAAATTCATCCACATAAAAAATTCATCCACATAAAAAATTCATCCACATAAAAAATTCATCCACATAAAAAATTCATCCACATAAAAAATTCATCCACATAAAAAATTCATCCACATAAAAAATTCATCCACATAAAAAATTCATCCACCTAAAAAATTCATCAACCTAAAAAATTCATCCACCTAAAAAATTCATCCACCTAAAAAATTCATCCACCTAAAAAATTCATCCACCTAAAAAATTCATCCACCTAAAAAATCGACCTAAAAAATTCATCGACCTAAAAAATTCATCCACCTAAAAAATTCATCCACCTAAAAATTCATCCACCTAAAAAATTCATCCACCTAAAAAATTCATCCACCTAAAAAATTCATCCACCTAAAAAATTCATCCACCTAAAAATTTCATCCACCTAAAAAATTCATCCACCTAAATAATTCATCCACCTAAAAAATTCATCCACCTAAAAAATTCATCAACCTAAAAAATTCATCCACCTAAAAAAATCATCCACCTAAAAATTCATCCACCTAAAAAATTCATCCACCTAAAAAATTCATCCACATAAAAAATTCATCCACATAAAAAATTCATCAACATAAAAAATTCATCCACATAAAAAATTCATCCACATAAAAAAAATTCATCCACATAAAAAATTCATCCACATAAAAAATTCACCCACAAAAAATTCATCCACATAAAAAATTCATCCACCTAAAAAATTCATCCACCTAAAAAATTCATCCACCTGAAAAATTCATCCACCTAAAAAATTCATCCACCTAAAAAATTCATCCACCTAAAAAATTCATCTACCTAAAAAATTCATCCACCTAAAAAATTCATCCACCTAAAAAATTCATCCACCTAAAAAATTCATCCACCTAAAAAATTCATCCACCTAAAAAATTCATCCACCTAAAAAATTCATCCACCTAAAAAATTCATCCACCTAAAAAATTCATCCACCTAAAAAATTCATCCACCTAAAAAATTCATCCACCTAAAAAATTCATCCACCTAAAAATTCATCCACCTAAAAAATTCATCCACCTAAAAAATTCATCCACCTAAAAAATTCATCCACCTAGAAAATTCATCCACCTAAAAAATTCATCCACCAAAAAAATTCATCCACCACATAAAAAATTCATCCACATAAAAAATTCATCCACATAAAAAATTCATCCACATAAAAAATCCATCCACATAAAAAATTCATCCACATAAAAAATTCATCCACATAAAAAATTCATCCACATAAAAAATTCATCCACATAAAAAATTCATCCACCTAAAAAATTCATCCACCTAAAAAATTCATCCACCTAAAAAATTCATCCACCTAAAAAATTCATCCACCTAAAAAATTCATCCACCTAAAAAATTCATCCACCTAAAAAATCGACCTAAAAAATTCATCGACCTAAAAAATTCATCCACCTAAAAAATTCATCCACCTAAAAAATTCATCCACCTAAAAAATTCATCCACCTAAAAATTCCATCCACCTAGAAAATTCATCCACCTAAAAAATTCATCCACCTAAGAAAATTCATCCACCTAAAAAATTCATCCACCTAAAAAATTCATCCACCTAAAAAATTCATCCACCTAAAAAATTCATCCACCTAAAAAATTCATCCACCTAAAAAATTCATCCACCTAAAAAATTCATCCACCTAAAAAATTCATCCACCTTAAAAATTCATCCACCTAAAAAATTCATCCACCTAAAAAATTCATCCACCTAAAAAATTCATCCACCAAAAAATTCATCCACCTAAAAAATTCATCCACCTAAAAAATTCATCCACCTAAAAAATTTATCCACCTAAAAAATTCATCCACCTATAAAATTCATCCACCTAAAAATTCATCCACCTAAAAAATTCATCCACCTAAAAAATTCATCCACCTAAAAAATTCATCCACCTAAAAATTTCATCCACCTAAAAAATTCATCCACCTAAAAAATTCATCCACCTAAAAAATTCATCCACCTAAAAAATTCATCCACCTAAAAAATTCATCCACCTAAAAAATTCATCCACCTAAAAAAATTATCCACCTAAAAATTCATCCACCTAAAAAATTCATCCACCTAAAAAATTCATCCACATAAAAAATTCATCCACATAAAAAATTCATCCACATAAAAAATTCATCCACATAAAAAATTCATCCACATAAAAAAAATTCATCCACATAAAAAATTCATCCACATAAAAAATTCATCCACATAAAAAATTCATCCACATAAAAAATTCATCCACATAAAAAATTCATCCACATAAAAAATTCGTCCACATAAAAAATTCATCCACATAAAAATTCATCCACATAAAAAATTTATCCACAAAAAAAATTCATCCACATAAAAAATTCATCCACATAAAAAATTCGTCCACATAAAAAATTCATCCACATAAAAAAATCATCCACCTAAAAAATTCATCCACCTAAAAAATTCATCCACCTAAAAAATTCATCGACCTAAAAAATTCATCCACCTAAAAAAATTATCCACCTAAAAATTCATCCACCTAAAAAATTCATCCACCTAAAAAATTCATCCACATAAAAAATTCATCCACATAAAAAATTCATCCACATAAAAAATTCATCCACATAAAAAATTCATCCACATAAAAAAAATTCATCCACATAAAAAATTCATTCACATAAAAAATTCATCCACATAAAAAATTCATCCACATAAAAAATTCATCCACATAAAAAATTCATCCACATAAAAAATTCATCCACATAAAAAATTCGTCCACATAAAAAATTCATCCACATAAAAATTCATCCACATAAAAAATTCATCCACAAAATAAATTCATCCACATAAAAAATTCATCCACATAAAAAATTCGTCCACATAAAAAATTCATCCACATAAAAAAATCATCCACATAAAAAATTCATCCACATAAAAAATTCATCAACATAAAAAATTCATTGTCGCGAAATGCTTTCGCGTAGTGGAAAAGAGAAGTCGTTTCTTTCTACGTTTTATTTAGTGACCTGTAAAATACATTTATTTAAAAAAAGTCACAAAAATTGATAAACCTACCTAATACAAATATGAATATATACAGTTAAAAAATATAGTAAAATTTATTTGAAGTAAAAACTAAACTAGCGAGGGTCTATGATTTTATAGGTCATGGACGTAGAGTGATGCAACGTATTACCGGTTGTATCATATCAATAAACAAAATTAACCAACTTTATAGAAGTTATACATTTAAAAAATTATATACACATGGTTATGTTAGCAAGTTAAAAAACGGTATGTTAGAATTAAACTTACTCTAGTAGCTGGAGCTACATAAAATAGATTAGGCGACAAGATGAAAACCTCCGTACGACTGCGAATTTAATATTTACTTTACGATAGGGTGTGTCACGTTACGTTTAGCTGGATTAATAGTTTACATTATTGGATCTGAAAAAATACAAATATTAAAGATTATTGAATAAATAATGAACACGAGAAATAGAACTAAAATAATTAAAATGCCCGACTCCCAATCACTCATTTATACCAGCCACACACAGACACCTGCTACATGACACAATGTTAAAATGTTAATGAACGTTTTACAGATTAGCTTTAGGTTTACATTATTGGAACGGAAAAGGAGGTGCGATGAGTTAAAATATCAAAATGGAAATATACATTGGCAGGCTTTTAAAATAGGTGTAATAATTTATTGGATTAAAATGAAAGAAAACTGGAGGGATTCCAGCACACTCCCACCTGGCAACGGACGGTTGCAATATCAAATTACAGAGCATACAAACATACAACATTTATACAATCGATGAAAACTAAATACTTTAACTCTCATCTGGTTGCAAAATCAATATCAACTCTGATATAGGACGAGAGTAAATCCTGCCGTTTGAAGTACGAACGTGAGCAGATCTGACCAGATTGTCAGAGCCTCTTCTAACCGCTTCGACGGTTGCCAATGGCCACACATTTCTCTTCATGCTCTTGTCGCGGAGTAGAACAATGTTGCCGACTCTTATGTTGGTCCTTATCTTAGTCCACTTGCTTCTTTCTTGCAGATCTTGAAGGTACATCTTTCTCCAAGTTTTCCAGAAACAGTCAGCTAGATATTGACCCCTTCTCCAACGACTTTTTCCATAGGCCAGCAGATCACATTCAGTGAACTCATCCAAAGGTGGAGGATTAGGATTATCGCGTAGAGTGAGAAGCATTGCGGGTGTGAGTGGTAGAGGGTCTTTAGGGTCACCAGAGATGGTCCACATTGGAGTATTATTGACAATGCTCCTTGCTTCGGCTAGGAATGTGGTCATCTCGTCTCTAGTCGGCAGTCTCGTTTTAAGGTTGAGGAGAGAAGCCTCGAGAACCCTCCGAATGGATCCCACTTTCCTCTCCCATACACCTCCATGGTGGCTTGAGTGGGCAGGATTAAAGTGCCATGTAACACCACTGTTCAACATGCCTTCGGCCACAGAATCGAACGCCATCTCGTTCTGATTAGTCTTCTGTGCAGCCACGAAATTAGTACCTCTGTCACAGTAGTAGTGTTTTGCATTTCCTCTAAATGAGGGCGTTAAGCATGCTAGATGTATCTAGACCAACTAAGGGCTCTATGTGAACGGCTCTACTAGCCATGCAAGTCAGCAGAAGAGCCCATAGCTTCTTCGACGCGCAATTTTTGCGGGTTGCTTTCCCCTCCGTGATCAGGAAGGGTCCAAAGACGTCTAAGCCACAGTGTGTGAAAGGTGGAGTTTCTTGCAATCGATGAAAGGGAAGGTTAGACATCATTTGCGTCATTGGAACACCTCTCAGCTTCTTGCATATCACGCAATCGCTTATAATAGTTTTCAGTAGTTTTGTGCCCTTATGAACGTGATAACCAGCCTGTCTCAAAGCCCCACTTGTGATGTGTCTTCCTTGATGGAGTATCCTTTCATGGTAATGCTTGACGATCAACGCTGTTGCTCTGCTTTTTCTAGGCAGTATGATGGGGTGCTTTTGAGAGAAAGGCAATAAAGAATCTTTCAGACGACCAGCTACCCTCATGATTCCATTCCGATCTAAAAAAGGATACAACGACGCCTAAGTGGCTGAACCTGGAGTGTCCAGTCTTCTTGAGAGAGGCAATAACGTCTCCAAACTCAATCTTCTGCTCTTGAGATATTATAGCTGATGCAGCCTCAAGATCGCTTATTGTGAGACTTCGAGGGGCAATGGAGATTCTCAGTTTCTGTCTAGCTCGATCAACGAGCCTAGTGAGCCTAAGAATATACTTAGCGACGTTTATAGCTCTTAACCATGTAGAGGTACATTCAGAAACGATGCTAGTTCTATCCTGATCAAGATCCTCCAGGCCAGTTACAAGGGACTTCAGTTCAGGAAGATCGTTAACCCTCTCGACAGAGAAGGCAGGATTGGAGCAAGTCCACAGGAAGTCCGGTCCCCTGAGCCATGACGACCTCAAGAGCGTCTCCACAGTGTTTGGTCGACTAGCAACATCTGCAGGATTGGCATCTGTCGGCACATAGGACCACTGTAGAGGATTAGTTACCTTTAATATAGAAAAAACTCTATTAGTCACATAGTTAGTAAATCTCCTGTCAGTATTATTAATATATCCTAAGACAACTTTACTATCGGAATATAGATATATATCATCATTTGAAACTAGTAACTTTTCAGAAAGTGTTCGAGAGATATCAGATGCCTCGAGGGCAGCACACAATTCTGCTCTCGGCATAGAAGTTGCCGCTCTGGGCAACACCTTTGATTCGCCGACTATGAAAGATACGTGTACGTCTCTCGATTCGTTGATTAGTTTCATATAGGAGACATAGCCAATTGCAGACTCAGAAGCGTCTGCGAATATGTGAAGCTCTCTTTGTTCGATCTTTCCAAAGTTCAATGGAATATAGCTTCTGGGTAATTTCACTTGTCCTAATGTAGCCACAGATCTTTTCCAGGCATTCCACTCTGGCAAGAGGCTATCTGAGAGAGGTTCATCCCAGTCAAGAACGTTATCACTGGTTTCCTGTTGGAACACACGTCGCTGGATTAGTCTTCCTCCCAGTGTAACAGGACTCACGATGCACCGAGTATCGAATACACCGTTTATTGTAGAGAGCAAGCCTCTCTTTGTAAATTCTCTATTAGGTACCTCATAATTCACGAACAACTGATCTGAGCTAAGGTCCCATTGAAGACCCAAGGCACCCTGTATGGTAGAGTCGCCAGAACTTGAAGAAGCATCCCATCTTTCACTTTCAGGAAACTGCTCAAGCAGTTCTTTGCTATTGGATGCAAATTTATGAAGTCTTATTCCGAAGTTCTTCAACATCTTGACGGCTCCGTGTAGAGTGTCCATAGCTTCCTCAACTGTGCGAGAGCTTGCCAGACCATCGTCTACGTAGAAATTACGTTTTATAAATTCTCTGGAATTTTTCAAGGTTCCATCAGAATGATTTGCGGCGTAGTTCAACCCATAGTGAGCAACTGCGGGGCTTGGACTGTTGCCAAATAAGTGTACGCAACCCCGGAACTGGACGAGATCTTTAGAGGGATTGTTCTCATCGAACCAAAAGAAGCGGGTGAAGTCCTTGGATTCTTCGTCGAGGTAGAAATTATAGAACATGGATTCTATATCTGCAGAGTATCCGATCTCGCTGCTCCTGAATCTGAGCAGTACTCCTCTCAATTTGTTGTTCCCATCTGGTCCTGTGAGGAGGGAATCGTTGAGACTAGTGCCACCGTAACGAGCAGAACTGTCAAAGACAAGTCTCGTCTTTTTCTTCCTTCGGTGTGTCACCGGAAAAACTGGTAACCACCAAGCTTTTCCAACAGCTTTAGGGAAGACCTCTGATGATGGGACGACTTCAACTTGGCCGGCTCTAATATTCTTGTCCATTGCATCGACGCACTGGTCTAGCCTTTCTTTATCACGGCTCAATCTCATAAGGGTGTTTTTTCGTGCGCATGAGCACTGCAACCTTGTTGTTCGGGAGAGATACATCTTCGTCTTTAAAGGGTAAGGGCATGGTAAGGAAACCATTGTCGTTGACAGTTACACCCTCCTCCATTATCGAAATGAATTTCTGGTCTTCTCTCGACAATCCAGGGAGGTTATCGTCCGTTGAGTCGAGGAAGACGTTGGATGGCGAAATCGGTCTTGGCGTACCGGGAAAGCATGGGGCAGCATCGAAGTGTTCGTGACCAACTTTGAGAACGCAGTTATCTTGCATGTTATCTTCTTTCCCCGGGCATACGCTCCCAACCAATGCCCACCCAAGAGCAGTATGATGGGCAAATGGGAATCTATTTCCGTGACACTTTGTTTTCATTATGTCTCCGCAGTTACGTCCAAGCAGCAGAAGAACCTCAGCCGAAGAGTCTATTTCTGGGAAATATCTTGATAGGGGAGATATATGTGGATGCATCCTAACCACATTCAGAGAAGCAACTTCATGTCGGCAATCGGGAATTGAATCGCTTGTGTAGATGGGTGGAATGTTGTAGCTTCTCTTCTCCCAGATTCCCCTGACCTTCAAACCACTGATAAGTTGCCCAGTAGTTTTCTTCCTGAAACCGGTCATCGTTGTCAGTGTGAAATCACGTTCGGGACCAGACACATTCAGCAGCTCTGCCACCTTAGGATCTACAAAGGAAGTACTAGACTGTTCGTCGATGATGGTGTAGCATTTGATCTTTATGGCAGATTTCGGATGAGATATTTCGGTTAGAACAGTCTTAGAACAGTTGGCCCATGTCTGATCACCTCCGCATAGGGAGTTGCACAACTGTACGTGATCGGTAGACGGTTTCCTCTTGAAGTTACTTTCTGGTGACGAATAATTCCCGCCGTCAATGATTTCTTCGTAATGCATTAGTGTTGTGTGATTTTTCTTGCATCTTTGGCACACGACATTGGATTTGCAAAGGGCTCTCCTATGTTCTCCTAAACACTTAAAACACAGGTTCTTCTCTTGAGCGAACCTTCGTCTGGCGTGATAAGGAAAGTTCTTGAAAACATTGCAGTCTAACAACTGATGACCAGTCTTCTGGTGATACGAACACGTTGGAGACTTTTCTTCGTTTATCTTGAAGTTCCTCTCATTTCTTGCATTCGTATAGTCCTTCTTGAAGGTACGAACGTCGTTTGATTTAAATGAATTGCCTACGTTGTTAAGGCATGCATAGTTAGGATTATTCAACTCCTCTGCTTTAGATTCAATGAAATTAACGAGAACAGAAAAAGGTGGAATTTCGCAGTTGTTATTTCTAGAGTACGTTACACCTTCGTGACGCCAGGCACGCTGCATGAAATCTGGCAACTTAGTCCAAACGACTTGCTGTCCGCTCGCCAGGTTAAATATGGAAAGTTCGTTATTACCACACAAACTGGATTCTATCATTCGACAAAGCAACACATAGTCCAACAGTTTAACATTAACGTTTGGTGGTCTAATAGATGGGAATGATTCTAACTTTTGCTTTAACGACGAACAAATTAACAAGGAAGACCCAAATCTTTTCTCGAACGTCTGCCAAATCCTAGCGAGCGCCCCGACGGGGTTGGAGGCACCGGCTGTGTGGTAGCTATGAACGATCTTATGTGCCTCACCGGTAGTATTGGCTAAGAGAACTGATATCTGATCAATCGCACTTAATTCGATGTTTACCATTTTATTATTGAGCAGAGTTCTCCAAGAATGGAATGTCGAAGGGTCTCCCCCAAATGGATCAATAGATTCTTTAAACAAATCCTGTTTGACAAGGTGGAGAGCAATCGGATCAACTAACTTCTGATTAAGTGATTCAGTATTATAATGAAAAACATTGCTAGTTCCACGGTCTAGGTTAGATGAACGTACAAAGGAGTTCGACGGGTTATCAACCGAACCTGATGACACACTAGTAGTTAGGTAATTTACGTTAGCTAGATTGTGGTTGTTATGCGAAGAAGTAATACAAGGAAAATGATCATTGAGGTTTAAAGTCTTCATTTGATTCGAAAAAATACTTTTAAATCGATCTGCCTCTTCAATCTTCGCCGTAGCATAACTAGTTTCCACCGGATCTCTATCTAATTTTTGAAACTGTCTATAATCTTCGTTGGTAATTCCACGATCGGGAACTGTGGTAACAGGGTTAGACCGCTCAACGAACGTTTCGGGTGGGAAGAAATTATTGGATCGAGGAACAGGAGCAATTGGAAACAGAACACTGTCGCTAATAGATTGGGTCTGCTCTTCTACTTCAACGTTCACGGTGTCAATTTGACGTTCAACATTAACAGAACCTACAGAATCCGACACGAAACGCATGGTGTCAATGTTAGACAGTTCTTCGTCTCCCAGCCTCCTGACGCGCATATTCGCCAACTCAATAAATTCCTTACAATTAGTCCTAGTGGCAATTTTATCGGAAATGTTGTTTTGAGCCTCTTCAGTGGCTCCCTCTTTGGTCAATTTTTTAATTAGCAATGACGATGTTGTCGAGAAAGAAGCTAATAACTTTTTAAGTTTGATAATTCTTTGTTTAAGCAAATGAGGTTCAATATAGTCACTAATATCCTCCTGAAGTATATCAATTATATCACTAGATATCTCTTCGCACTTAGTCTGTAGTGAAGTTGAACATTCTACGTTTGCACGCTTTGGTCTAACTGAAAGGTCACTCTCTACGATCTGATTAAACTCCTGTGAGATCTCAGTAATCGGAACTGATGTGGCCATTTCGTGATTATGATGACCAGTAACTGAATAAATAAGTGTAATAGTGAGTGTGAAGCAGCGTGTCAGAATAAGTGTGAAGATAACGTTACTTTCGAGTGGACATCGAAGAGTGGTCTTCTACTCTGAAGTCCGTGTGGTCGTGCTCGCCTCTACCTGTCCTGTAGTCCACTAGAGTCACTGTCGCGAAATGCTTTCGCGTAGTGGAAAAGAGAAGTCGTTTCTTTCTACGTTTTATTTAGTGACCTGTAAAATACATTTATTTAAAAAAAGTCACAAAAATTGATAAACCTACCTAATACAAATATGAATATATACAGTTAAAAAATATAGTCAAATTTATTTGAAGTAAAAACTAAACTAGCGAGGGTCTATGATTTTATAGGTCATGGACGTAGAGTGATGCAACGTATTACCGGTTGTATCATATCAATAAACAAAATTAACCAACTTTATAGAAGTTATACATTTAAAAAATTATATACACATGGTTATGTTAGCAAGTTAAAAAACGGTATGTTAGAATTAAACTTACTCTAGTAGCTGGAGCTACATAAAATAGATTAGGCAACAAGATGAAAACCTCCGTACGACTGCGAATTTAATATTTACTTTACGATAGGGTGTGTCACGTTACGTTTAGGTGGATTAATAGTTTACATAATTGGATCTGAAAAAATACATATATTAAAGATTATTGAATAAATAATGAACACGAGAAATAGAACTAAAATAATTAAAATGCCCGACTCCCAATCACTCATTTATACCAGCCACACACAGACACCTGCTACATGACACAATGTTAAAATGTTAATGAACGTTTTACAGATTAGCTTTAGGTTTACATTATTGGAACGGAAAAGGAGGTGCGACGAGTTAAAATATCAAAATGGAAATATACATTGGCAGGCTTTTAAAATAGGTGTAATAATTTATTGGATTAAAATGAAAGAAAACTGGAGGGATTCCAGCACATTCATCCACCTAAAATATTCATCCACCTAAAAAATTCATCCACCTAAAAAATTCATCCACCTAGAAAATTCATCCACCTAAAAAATTCATCCACCTAAAAAATTCATCCACCTAAAAAATTCATCCACCTAAAAAATTCATCCACCTAAAAAATTCATCCACCTAAAAAATTCATCCACCTAAAAAATTCATCCACCTAAAAAATTCATCCACCTAAGAAATTCATCCACCTAAAAAATTCATCCACATAAAAAATTCATCCACCAAAAAAATTCATCCACCTAGAAAATTCATCCACCAAAAAAATTCATCCACCAAAAAAATTCATCCACCTAAAAAATTCATCCACCTAAAAAATTCATCCACCTGAAAAATTCATCCACCTAAAAAATTCATCCACCTAAAAAATTCATCCACCTAAAAAATTCATCCACCTAAAAAATTCATCCACCTAAAAAATTCATCCACCTAAAAAATTCATCCACCTAAGAAATTCATCCACAGGACTCACTATGCCCAGAGTATCGAATACACCGTTTATTGTAGAGAGCAAGCCTCTCTTGGTAAATTCTCTATTAGGTACCTCATAATTCACGAACAACTGATCTGAGCTAAGGTCCCATTGAAGACCCAAGGCACCCTGTATGGTAGAGTCGCCAGAACTTGAAGAAGCATCCCATCTTTCACTTTCAGGAAACTGCTCAAGCAGTTCTTTGCTATTGGATGCAAATTTATGAAGTCTTATTCCGAAGTTCTTCAACATCTTGACTGCTCCGTGTAGATTGTCCATAGCTTCCTCAACTGTGCGAGAGCTTGCCAGACCATCGTCTACGTAGAAATTACGTTTTATAAATTCTCTGGAATTTTTCAAGGTTCCATCAGAATGATTTGCGGCGTAGTTCAACCCATAGTGAGCGACTGCGGGGCTTGGACTGTTGCCAAATAAGTGTACGCAACCCCGGAACTGGACGAGATCTTTAGAGGGATTGTTCTCATCGAACCAAAAGAAGCGGGTGAAGTCCTTGGATTCTTCGTCGAGGTAGAAATTATAGAACATGGATTCTATATCTGCAGAGTATCCGATCTCGCTGCTCCTGAATCTGAGCAGTACTCCTCTCAATTTGTTGTTTCCATCTGGTCCTGTGAGGAGGGAATCGTTGAGACTAGTGCCACCGTAACGAGCAGAACTGTCAAAGACAAGTCTCGTCTTTTTCTTCCTTCGGTGTGTCACCGGAAAAACTGGTAACCACCAAGCTTTTCCAACAGCTTTAGGGAAGACCTCTGATGATGGGACGACTTCAACTTGGCCGGTTCTAATATTCTTGTCCATTGCATCGACGCACTGGTCCAGCCTTTCTTTATCACGGCTCAATCTCATAAGGGTGTTTTTTCGTGCGCATGAGCACTGCAACCTTGTTGTTCGGGAGAGATACATCTTCGTCTTTAAAGGGTAAGGGCATGGTAAGGAAACCATTGTCGTTGACAGTTAAACCCTCCTCCATTATCGAAATGAACTTCTGGTCTTCTCTCGACAATCCAGGGAGGTTATCGTCCGTTGAGTCGAGGAAGACGTTGGATGGCGAAATCGGTCTTGGCGTACCGGGAAAGCATGGGGCAGCATCGAAGTGTTCGTGACCAACTTTGAGAACGCAGTTATCTTGCATGTTATCTTCTTTCCCCGGGCATACGCTCCCAACCAATGCCCACCCAAGAGCAGTATGATGGGCAAATGGGAATCTATTTCCGTGACACTTTGTTTTCATTATGTCTCCGCAGTTACGTCCAAGCAGCAGAAGAACCTCAGCCGAAGAGTCTATTTCTGGGAAATATCTTGATAGGGGAGATATATGTGGATGCATCCTAACCACATTCGGAGAAGCAACTTCATGTCGGCAATCGGGAATTGAATCGCTTGTGTAGATGGGTGGAATGTTGTAGCTTCTCTTCTCCCAGATTCCCCTGACCTTCAAACCACTGATAAGTTGCCCAGTAGTTTTCTTCCTGAAACCGGTCATCGTTGTCAGTGTGAAATCACGTTCGGGACCAGACACATTCAGCAGCTCTGCCACCTTAGGATCTACAAAGGAAGTACTAGACTGTTCGTCGATGATGGTGTAGCATTTGATCTTTATGGCAGATTTCGGATGAGATATTTCGGTTAGAACAGTCTTAGAACAGTTGGCCCATGTCTGATCACCTCCGCATAGGGAGTTGCACAACTGTACGTGATCGGTAGACGGTTTCCTCTTGAAGTTACTTTCTGGTGACGAATAATTCCCGCCGTCAATGATTTCTTCGTAATGCATTAGTGTTGTGTGATTTTTCTTGCATCTTTGGCACACGACATGGGATTTGCAAAGGACTCTCCTATGTTCTCCTAAACACTTAAAACACAGGTTCTTCTCTTGAGCGAACCTTCGTCTGGCGTGATAAGGTAAGTTCTTGAAAACATTGCAGTCTAACAACTGATGACCAGTCTTCTGGTGATACGAACACGTTGGAGACTTTTCTTCGTTTATCTTGAAGTTCCTCTCATTTCTTGCATTCGTATAGTCCTTCTTGAAGGTACGAACGTCGTTTGATTAAATGAATTGCCTACGTTGTTAAGGCATGCATAGTTAGGATTATTCAACTCCTCTGCTTTAGATTCAATGAAATTAACGAGAACAGAAAAAGGTGGAATTTCGCAGTTGTTATTTCTAGAGTACGTTACACCTTCGTGACGCCAGGCACGCTGCATGAAATCTGGCAACTTAGTCCAAACGACTTGCTGACCGCTCGCCAGGTTAAATATGGAAAGTTCGTTATTACCACACAAACTGGATTCTATCATTCGACAAAGCAACACATAGTCCAACAGTTTAACATTAACGTTTGGTTGTCTAATAGATGGGAATGATTCTAACTTTTGCTTTAACGACGAACAAATTAACAAGGAAGACCCAAATCTTTTCTCGAACGTCTGCCAAATCCTAGCGAGCGCCCCGACGGGGTTGGAGGCACCGGCTGTGTGGTAGCTATGAACGATCTTATGTGCCTCACCGGTAGTATTGGCTAAGAGAACTGATATCTGATCAATCGCACTTAATTCGATGTTTACCATTTTATTATTGAGCAGAGTTCTCCAAGAATGGAATGTCGAAGGGTCTCCCCCAAATGGATCAATAGATTCTTTAAACAAATCCTGTTTGACAAGGTGGAGAGCAATCGGATCAACTAACTTCTGATTAAGTGATTCAGTATTATAATGAAAAACATTGCTAGTTCCACGGTCTAGGTTAGATGAACGTACAAAGGAGTTCGACGGGTTATCAACCGAACCTGATGACACACTAGTAGTTAGGTAATTTACGTTAGCTAGATTGTGGTTGTTATGCGAAGAAGTAATACAAGGAAAATGATCATTGAGGTTTAAAGTCTTCATTTGATTCGAAAAAATACTTTTAAATCGATCTGCCTCTTCAATCTTCGCCGTAGCATAACTAGTTTCCACCGGATCTCTATCTAATTTTTGAAACTGTCTATAATCTTCGTTGGTAATTCCACGATCGGGAACTGTGGTAACAGGGTTAGACCGCTCAACGAACGTTTCGGGTGGGAAGAAATTATTGGATCGAGGAACAGGAGCAATTGGAAACAGAACACTGTCGCTAATAGATTGGGTCTGCTCTTCTACTTCAACGTTCACGGTGTCAATTTGACGTTCAACATTAACAGAACCTACAGAATCCGACACGAAACTCATGGTGTCAATGTTAGACAGTTCTTCGTCTCCCAGCCTCCTGACGCGCATATTCGCCAACTCAATAAATTCCTTACAATTAGTCCTAGTGGCAATTTTATCGGAAATGTTGTTTTGAGCCTCTTCAGTGGCTCCCTCTTTGGTCAATTTTTTAATTAGCAATGACGATGTTGTCGAGAAAGAAGCTAATAACTTTTTAAGTTTGATAATTCTTTGTTTAAGCAAATGAGGTTCAATATAGTCACTAATATCCTCCTGAAGTATATCAATTATATCACTAGATATCTCTTCGCACTTAGTCTGTAGTGAAGTTGAACATTCTACGTTTGCACGCTTTGGTCTAACTGAAAGGTCACTCTCTACGATCTGATTAAACTCCTGTGAGATCTCAGTAATCGGAACTGATGTGGCCATTTCGTGATTATGATGACCAGTAACTGAATAAATAAGTGTAATAGTGAGTGTGAAGCAGCGTGTCAGAATAAGTGTGAAGATAACGTTACTTTCGAGTGGACATCGAAGAGTGGTCTTCTACTCTGAAGTCCGTGTGGTCGTGCTCGCCTCTACCTGTCCTGTAGTCCACTAGAGTCACTGTCGCGAAATGCTTTCGCGTAGTGGAAAAGAGAAGTCGTTTCTTTCTACGTTTTATTTAGTGACCTGTAAAATACATTTATTTAAAAAAAGTCACAAAAATTGATAAACCTACCTAATACAAATATGAATATATACAGTTAAAAAATATAGTCAAATTTATTTGAAGTAAAAACTAAACTAGCGAGGGTCTATGATTTTATAGGTCATGGACGTAGAGTGATGCAACGTATTACCGGTTGTATCATATCAATAAACAAAATTAACCAACTTTATAGAAGTTATACATTTAAAAAATTATATACACATGGTTATGTTAGCAAGTTAAAAAACGGTATGTTAGAATTAAACTTACTCTAGTAGCTGGAGCTACATAAAATAGATTAGGCAACAAGATGAAAACCTCCGTACGACTGCGAATTTAATATTTACTTTACGATAGGGTGTGTCACGTTACGTTTAGGTGGATTAAAAGTTTACATAATTGGATCTGAAAAAATACATATATTAAAGATTATTGAATAAATAATGAACACGAGAAATAGAACTAAAATAATTAAAATGCCCGACTCCCAATCACTCATTTATACCAGCCACACACAGACACCTGCTACATGACACAATGTTAAAATGTTAATGAACGTTTTACAGATTAGCTTTAGGTTTACATTATTGGAACGGAAAAGGAGGTGCGACGAGTTAAAATATCAAAATGGAAATATACATTGGCAGGCTTTTAAAATAGGTGTAATAATTTATTGGATTAAAATGAAAGAAAACTGGAGGGATTCCAGCACATTCATCCACCTAAAATATTCATCCACCTAAAAAATTCATCCACCTAAAAAATTCATCCACCTAGAAAATTCATCCACCTAAAAAATTCATCCACCTAAAAAATTCATCCACCTAAAAAATTCATCCACCTAAAAAATTCATCCACCTAAAAAATTCATCCACCTAAAAAATTCATCCACCTAAAGAATTCATCCACCTAAAAAATTCATCCACCTAAAAAATTCATCCACCTAAAAAATTCATCCACATAAAAAATTCATCCACCAAAAAAATTCATCCACCTAGAAAATTCATCCACCAAAAAAATTCATCCACCAAAAAAATTCATCCACCTAAAAAATTCATCCACCTAAAAAATTCATCCACCTGAAAAATTCATCCACCTAAAAAATTCATCCACCTAAAAAATTCATCCACCTAAAAAATTCATCCACCTAAAAAATTCATCCACCTAAAAAATTCATCCACCTAAAAAATTCATCCACCTAAAAAATTCATCCACCTAAAAAATTCATCCACCTAAAAATTCATCCACCTAAAAAATTCATCCACCTAAAAAATTCATCCACCTAAAAAATTCATCCACCTAGAAAATTCATCCACCTAAAAAATTCTTCCACCAAAAAAATTCATCCACCAAAAAAATTCATCCACCAAAAAAATTAATCCGCCAAAAAAATTCATCCACCAAATAAATTCATCCACCTAAAAAATTCATCCACCTGAAAAATTCATCCACCTAAAAAATTCATCCACCTAAAAAATTCATCCACCTAAAAAATTCATCCACCTAAAAAATTCATCCACCTAAAAAATTCATCCACCTAAAAAATTCATCCACCTAAGAAATTCATCCACAGGACTCACTATGCCCAGAGTATCGAATACACCGTTTATTGTAGAGAGCAAGCCTCTCTTGGTAAATTCTCTATTAGGTACCTCATAATTCACGAACAACTGATCTGAGCTAAGGTCCCATTGAAGACCCAAGGCACCCTGTATGGTAGAGTCGCCAGAACTTGAAGAAGCATCCCATCTTTCACTTTCAGGAAACTGCTCAAGCAGTTCTTTGCTATTGGATGCAAATTTATGAAGTCTTATTCCGAAGTTCTTCAACATCTTGACTGCTCCGTGTAGATTGTCCATAGCTTCCTCAACTGTGCGAGAGCTTGCCAGACCATCGTCTACGTAGAAATTACGTTTTATAAATTCTCTGGAATTTTTCAAGGTTCCATCAGAATGATTTGCGGCGTAGTTCAACCCATAGTGAGCGACTGCGGGGCTTGGACTGTTGCCAAATAAGTGTACGCAACCCCGGAACTGGACGAGATCTTTAGAGGGATTGTTCTCATCGAACCAAAAGAAGCGGGTGAAGTCCTTGGATTCTTCGTCGAGGTAGAAATTATAGAACATGGATTCTATATCTGCAGAGTATCCGATCTCGCTGCTCCTGAATCTGAGCAGTACTCCTCTCAATTTGTTGTTTCCATCTGGTCCTGTGAGGAGGGAATCGTTGAGACTAGTGCCACCGTAACGAGCAGAACTGTCAAAGACAAGTCTCGTCTTTTTCTTCCTTCGGTGTGTCACCGGAAAAACTGGTAACCACCAAGCTTTTCCAACAGCTTTAGGGAAGACCTCTGATGATGGGACGACTTCAACTTGGCCGGTTCTAATATTCTTGTCCATTGCATCGACGCACTGGTCTAGCCTTTCTTTATCACGGCTCAATCTCATAAGGGTGTTTTTTCGTGCGCATGAGCACTGCAACCTTGTTGTTCGGGAGAGATACATCTTCGTCTTTAAAGGGTAAGGGCATGGTAAGGAAACCATTGTCGTTGACAGTTAAACCCTCCTCCATTATCGAAATGAACTTCTGGTCTTCTCTCGACAATCCAGGGAGGTTATCGTCCGTTGAGTCGAGGAAGACGTTGGATGGCGAAATCGGTCTTGGCGTACCGGGAAAGCATGGGGCAGCATCGAAGTGTTCGTGACCAACTTTGAGAACGCAGTTATCTTGCATGTTATCTTCTTTCCCCGGGCATACGCTCCCAACCAATGCCCACCCAAGAGCAGTATGATGGGCAAATGGGAATCTATTTCCGTGACACTTTGTTTTCATTATGTCTCCGCAGTTACGTCCAAGCAGCAGAAGAACCTCAGCCGAAGAGTCTATTTCTGGGAAATATCTTGATAGGGGAGATATATGTGGATGCATCCTAACCACATTCGGAGAAGCAACTTCATGTCGGCAATCGGGAATTGAATCGCTTGTGTAGATGGGTGGAATGTTGTAGCTTCTCTTCTCCCAGATTCCCCTGACCTTCAAACCACTGATAAGTTGCCCAGTAGTTTTCTTCCTGAAACCGGTCATCGTTGTCAGTGTGAAATCACGTTCGGGACCAGACACATTCAGCAGCTCTGCCACCTTAGGATCTACAAAGGAAGTACTAGACTGTTCGTCGATGATGGTGTAGCATTTGATCTTTATGGCAGATTTCGGATGAGATATTTCGGTTAGAACAGTCTTAGAACAGTTGGCCCATGTCTGATCACCTCCGCATAGGGAGTTGCACAACTGTACGTGATCGGTAGACGGTTTCCTCTTGAAGTTACTTTCTGGTGACGAATAATTCCCGCCGTCAATGATTTCTTCGTAATGCATTAGTGTTGTGTGATTTTTCTTGCATCTTTGGCACACGACATGGGATTTGCAAAGGACTCTCCTATGTTCTCCTAAACACTTAAAACACAGGTTCTTCTCTTGAGCGAACCTTCGTCTGGCGTGATAAGGTAAGTTCTTGAAAACATTGCAGTCTAACAACTGATGACCAGTCTTCTGGTGATACGAACACGTTGGAGACTTTTCTTCGTTTATCTTGAAGTTCCTCTCATTTCTTGCATTCGTATAGTCCTTCTTGAAGGTACGAACGTCGTTTGATTAAATGAATTGCCTACGTTGTTAAGGCATGCATAGTTAGGATTATTCAACTCCTCTGCTTTAGATTCAATGAAATTAACGAGAACAGAAAAAGGTGGAATTTCGCAGTTGTTATTTCTAGAGTACGTTACACCTTCGTGACGCCAGGCACGCTGCATGAAATCTGGCAACTTAGTCCAAACGACTTGCTGACCGCTCGCCAGGTTAAATATGGAAAGTTCGTTATTACCACACAAACTGGATTCTATCATTCGACAAAGCAACACATAGTCCAACAGTTTAACATTAACGTTTGGTTGTCTAATAGATGGGAATGATTCTAACTTTTGCTTTAACGACGAACAAATTAACAAGGAAGACCCAAATCTTTTCTCGAACGTCTGCCAAATCCTAGCGAGCGCCCCGACGGGGTTGGAGGCACCGGCTGTGTGGTAGCTATGAACGATCTTATGTGCCTCACCGGTAGTATTGGCTAAGAGAACTGATATCTGATCAATCGCACTTAATTCGATGTTTACCATTTTATTATTGAGCAGAGTTCTCCAAGAATGGAATGTCGAAGGGTCTCCCCCAAATGGATCAATAGATTCTTTAAACAAATCCTGTTTGACAAGGTGGAGAGCAATCGGATCAACTAACTTCTGATTAAGTGATTCAGTATTATAATGAAAAACATTGCTAGTTCAACGGTCTAGGTTAGATGAACGTACAAAGGAGTTCGACGGGTTATCAACCGAACCTGATGACACACTAGTAGTTAGGTAATTTACGTTAGCTAGATTGTGGTTGTTATGCGAAGAAGTAATACAAGGAAAATGATCATTGAGGTTTAAAGTCTTCATTTGATTCGAAAAAATACTTTTAAATCGATCTGCCTCTTCAATCTTCGCCGTAGCATAACTAGTTTCCACCGGATCTCTATCTAATTTTTGAAACTGTCTATAATCTTCGTTGGTAATTCCACGATCGGGAACTGTGGTAACAGGGTTAGACCGCTCAACGAACGTTTCGGGTGGGAAGAAATTATTGGATCGAGGAACAGGAGCAATTGGAAACAGAACACTGTCGCTAATAGATTGGGTCTGCTCTTCTACTTCAACGTTCACGGTGTCAATTTGACGTTCAACATTAACAGAACCTACAGAATCCGACACGAAACTCATGGTGTCAATGTTAGACAGTTCTTCGTCTCCCAGCCTCCTGACGCGCATATTCGCCAACTCAATAAATTCCTTACAATTAGTCCTAGTGGCAATTTTATCGGAAATGTTGTTTTGAGCCTCTTCAGTGGCTCCCTCTTTGGTCAATTTTTTAATTAGCAATGACGATGTTGTCGAGAAAGAAGCTAATAACTTTTTAAGTTTGATAATTCTTTGTTTAAGCAAATGAGGTTCAATATAGTCACTAATATCCTCCTGAAGTATATCAATTATATCACTAGATATCTCTTCGCACTTAGTCTGTAGTGAAGTTGAACATTCTACGTTTGCACGCTTTGGTCTAACTGAAAGGTCACTCTCTACGATCTGATTAAACTCCTGTGAGATCTCAGTAATCGGAACTGATGTGGCCATTTCGTGATTATGATGACCAGTAACTGAATAAATAAGTGTAATAGTGAGTGTGAAGCAGCGTGTCAGAATAAGTGTGAAGATAACGTTACTTTCGAGTGGACATCGAAGAGTGGTCTTCTACTCTGAAGTCCGTGTGGTCGTGCTCGCCTCTACCTGTCCTGTAGTCCACTAGAGTCACTGTCGCGAAATGCTTTCGCGTAGTGGAAAAGAGAAGTCGTTTCTTTCTACGTTTTATTTAGTGACCTGTAAAATACATTTATTTAAAAAAAGTCACAAAAATTGATAAACCTACCTAATACAAATATGAATATATACAGTTAAAAAATATAGTCAAATTTATTTGAAGTAAAAACTAAACTAGCGAGGGTCTATGATTTTATAGGTCATGGACGTAGAGTGATGCAACGTATTACCGGTTGTATCATATCAATAAACAAAATTAACCAACTTTATAGAAGTTATACATTTAAAAAATTATATACACATGGTTATGTTAGCAAGTTAAAAAACGGTATGTTAGAATTAAACTTACTCTAGTAGCTGGAGCTACATAAAATAGATTAGGCAACAAGATGAAAACCTCCGTACGACTGCGAATTTAATATTTACTTTACGATAGGGTGTGTCACGTTACGTTTAGGTGGATTAAAAGTTTACATAATTGGATCTGAAAAAATACATATATTAAAGATTATTGAATAAATAATGAACACGAGAAATAGAACTAAAATAATTAAAATGCCCGACTCCCAATCACTCATTTATACCAGCCACACACAGACACCTGCTACATGACACAATGTTAAAATGTTAATGAACGTTTTACAGATTAGCTTTAGGTTTACATTATTGGAACGGAAAAGGAGGTGCGACGAGTTAAAATATCAAAATGGAAATATACATTGGCAGGCATTTAAAATAGGTGTAATAATTTATTGGATTAAAATGAAAGAAAACTGGAGGGATTCCAGCACATTCATCCACCTAAAATATTCATCCACCTAAAAAATTCATCCACCTAAAAAATTCATCCACCTAGAAAATTCATCCACCTAAAAAATTCATCCACCTAAAAAATTCATCCACCTAAAAAATTCATCCACCTAAAAAATTCATCCACCTAAAAAATTCATCCACCTAAAAAATTCATCCACCTAAAGAATTCATCCACCTAAAAAATTCATCCACCTAAAAAATTCATCCACCTAAAAAATTCATCCACCTAAAAAATTCATCCACCAAAAAAATTCATCCACCTAGAAAATTCATCCACCAAAAAAATTCATCCACCAAAAAAATTCATCCACCTAAAAAATTCATCCACCTAAAAAATTCATCCACCTGAAAAATTCATCCACCTAAAAAATTCATCCACCTAAAAAATTCATCCACCTAAAAAATTCATCCACCTAAAAAATTCATCCACCTAAAAAATTCATCCACCTAAAAAATTCATCCACCTAAAAAATTCATCCACCTAAAAAATTCATCCACCTAAAAATTCATCCACCTAAAAAATTCATCCACCTAAAAAATTCATCCACCTAAAAAATTCATCCACCTAAAAAATTCATCCACCTAAAAAATTCTTCCACCAAAAAAATTCATCCACCAAAAAAATTCATCCACCAAAAAAATTAATCCGCCAAAAAAATTCATCCACCAAATAAATTCATCCACCTAAAAAATTCATCCACCTAAAAAATTCATCCACCTAAAAAATTCATCCACCTAAAAAATTCATCCACCTAAAAAATTCATCCACCTAAAAAATTCATCCACCTAAAAAATTCATCCACCTAAAAAATTCATCCACCTAAAAAATTCATCCACCTAAAAAATTCCATCCACCTAAAAAATTCAATCCACCTAAAAAATTCCATCCACCTAAAAAATTCCATCCACCTAAAAAATTCCATCCACCTGAAAAATTCCATCCACCTGAAAAATTCCATCCACCTAAAAAATTCCATCCACCTAAAAAATTCATCCACCTAAAAAATTCATCCACCTAAAAAATTCATCCACCTAAAAAATTCCATCCACCTAAAAAATTCATCCACCTAAAAAATTCATCCACCTAAAAAATTCATCCACCTAAAAAATTCCATCCACCTAAAAAATTCCATCCACCTAAAAAATTCCATCCACCTAAAAAATTCCATCCACCTGAAAAATTCCATCCACCTGAAAAATTCCATCCACCTGAAAAATTCCATCCACCTAAAAAATTCCATCCACCTAAAAAATTCATCCCCCTAAAAAATTCATCCACCTAAAAAATTCATCCACCTAAAAAATTCATCCACATAAAAAATTCATCCACCTAAAAAATTCATCCACCTAAAAAAATCATCCACCTAAAAAATTAATCCACCTAAAAAATTCAACCACCTAAAAAATTCATCCACCTAAAAAATTCATCCACCTAAAAAATTCATCCACATAAAAAATTCATCCACATAAAAAATTCATCCACATAAAAAATTCATCCACCTAAAAAATTCATCCACATAAAAAATTCATCCACCTAAAAAATTCATCCACCTAAAAAATTCATCCACCAAAAAAATTCATCCACCTAAAAAATTCATCCACCTAAAAAATTCATCCACCTAAAAAATTCATCCACCTAAAAAATTCATCCACCTAAAAAATTCATCCACCTAAAAAATTCATCCACCTAAAAAATTCATCCACCTAAAAAATTCATCCACCTAAAAAATTCATCCACCAAAAAAATTCATCCACCTAAAAAATTCATCCACCTAAAAAATTCATCCACCTAAAAAATTCATCCACCTAAAAAATTCATCCACCTAAAAAATTCATCCACCTAAAAAATTCATCCACCTAAAAAATTCATCCACCTAAAAAATTCATCCACCTAAAAAATTCATCCACCTAAAAAATTCATCCACCTAAAAAATTCATCCACCTAAAAAATTCCATCCACCTAAAAAACTCCATCCACCTAAAAAATTCCATCCACCTAAAAAATTCCATCCACCTAAAAAATTCCATCCACCTGAAAAATTCCATCCACCTGAAAAATTCCATCCACCTAAAAAATTCCATCCACCTAAAAAATTCCATCCACCTAAAAAATTCATCCACCTAAAAAATTCATCCACCTAAAAAATTCATCCACCTAAAAAATTCCATCCACCTAAAAAATTCCATCCACCTAAAAAATTCCATCCACCTGAAAAATTCCATCCACCTGAAAAATTCCATCCACCTGAAAAATTCCATCCACCTAAAAAATTCCATCCACCTAAAAAATTCATCCCCCTAAAAAATTCATCCACCTAAAAAATTCATCCACATAAAAAATTCATCCACCTAAAAAATTCATCCACCTAAAAAATTCATCCACCTAAAAAATTCATCCACCTAAAAAATTCATCCACCTAAAAAATTCATCCACCTAAAAAAATCATCCACCTAAAAAATTAATCCACCTAAAAAATTCAACCACCTAAAAAATTCATCCACCTAAAAAATTCATCCACATAAAAAATTCATCCACATAAAAAATTCATCCACATAAAAAATTCATCCACATAAAAAATTCATCCACATAAAAAATTCATCCACCTAAAAAATTTATCCACCTAAAAAATTTATCCACCTAAAAAATTCATCCACCTAAAAAATTTATCCACCTAAAAAATTCATCCACCTAAAAAATTCATCCACCTAAAAAATTCATCCACCAAAAAAATTCATCCACCTAAAAAATTCATCCACCTAAAAAATTCATCCACCTAAAAAATTCATCCACCTAAAAAATTCATCCACCTAAAAAATTCATCCACCTAAAAAATTCATCCACCTAAAAAATTCATCCACCTAAAAAATTCATCCACCTAAAAAATTCATCCACCTAAAAAATTCATCAACCTAAAAAATTCATCCACCTAAAAATCCATCCACCTAAAAAATTCCATCCACCTAAAAAATTCATCCACATAAAAAATTCATCCACATAAAAAATTCATCCACCTAAAAAATTCATCCACCTAAAAAATTTATCCACCTAAAAAATTCATCCACCTAAAAAATTTATCCACCTAAAAAATTCATCCACCTAAAAAATTCATCCACCTAAAAAATTCATCCACCTAAAAAATTCCATCCACCTAAAAAATTCCATCCACCTAAAAAATTCCATCCACCTGAAAAATTCCATCCACCTAAAAAATTCCATCCACCTAAAAAATTCCATCCACCTAAAAAATTCATCCACCTAAAAAATTCATCCACCTAAAAAATTCATCCACCAAAAAAATTCATCCACCTAAAAAATTCATCCACCTAAAAAATTCATCCACCTAGAAAATTCATCCACCTAAAAAATTCATCCACCTAAAAAATTCATCCACCTAAAAAATTCATCCACCTAAAAATTCATCCACCTAAAAAATTCATCCACCTAAAAAATTCATCCACCTAAAAAATTCATCCACCTAAAAAATTCATCCACCTAAAAAATTCATCCACCTAAAAAATTCATCCACCTAAAAAATTCATCCACCTAAAAAATTCATCCACCTAAAAAATTCCATCCACCTAAAAAATTCAATCCACCTAAAAAATTCCATCCACCTAAAAAATTCCATCCACCTAAAAAATTCCATCCACCTGAAAAATTCCATCCACCTGAAAAATTCCATCCACCTAAAAAATTCCATCCACCTAAAAAATTCATCCACCTAAAAAATTCATCCACCTAAAAAATTCATCCACCTAAAAAATTCCATCCACCTAAAAAATTCATCCACCTAAAAAATTCATCCACCTAAAAAATTCATCCACCTAAAAAATTCCATCCACCTAAAAAATTCCATCCACCTAAAAAATTCCATCCACCTAAAAAATTCCATCCACCTGAAAAATTCCATCCACCTGAAAAATTCATCCACCTAAAAAATTCATCCACCTAAAAAATTCATCCACATAAAAAATTCATCCACATAAAAAATTCATCCACCTAAAAAATTCATCCACCTAAAAAATTCATCCACCTAAAAAATTCATCCACCTAAAAAATTCATCCACCTAAAAAAATCATCCACCTAAAAAATTAATCCACCTAAAAAATTCAACCACCTAAAAAATTCATCCACCTAAAAAATTCATCCACCTAAAAAATTCATCCACCTAAAAAATTCATCCACATAAAAAATTCATCCACATAAAAAATTCATCCACCTAAAAAATTCATCCACCTAAAAAATTCATCCACCTAAAAAATTCATCCACCTAAAAAATTCATCCACCTAAAAAATTCATCCACCAAAAAAATTCATCCACCTAAAAAATTCATCCACCTAAAAAATTCATCCACCTAAAAAATTCATCCACCTAAAAAATTCATCCACCTAAAAAATTCATCCACCTAAAAAATTCATCCACCTAAAAAATTCATCCACCTAAAAAATTCATCCACCTAAAAAATTCATCCACCTAAAAAATTCATCCACCTAAAAAATTCCATCCACCTAAATAACTCCATCCACCTAAAAAATTCCATCCACCTAAAAAATTCCATCCACCTAAAAAATTCCATCCACCTGAAAAATTCCATCCACCTGAAAAATTCCATCCACCTAAAAAATTCCATCCACCTAAAAAATTCATCCACCTAAAAAATTCATCCACCTAAAAAATTCCATCCACCTAAAAAATTCATCCACCTAAAAAATTCATCCACCTAAAAAATTCATCCACCTAAAAAATTCATCCACCTAAAAAATTCATCCACCTAAAAAATTCATCCACCTAAAAAATTCATCCACCTAAAAAATTCCATCCACCTAAAAAACTCCATCCACCTAAAAAATTCCATCCACCTAAAAAATTCCATCCACCTAAAAAATTCCATCCACCTGAAAAATTCCATCCACCTGAAAAATTCCATCCACCTAAAAAATTCCATCCACCTAAAAAATTCATCCACCTAAAAAATTCATCCACCTAAAAAATTCATCCACCTAAAAAATTCATCCACCTAAAAAATTCATCCACCTAAAAAATTCATCCACCTAAAAAATTCATCCACCTAAAAAATTCATCCACCTAAAAAATTCATCCACCTAAAAAATTCATCCACCTAAAAAATTCATCCACCTAAAAAATTCATCCACCTAAAAAATTCATCCACCTAAAAAATTCATCCACCTAAAAAATTCATCCACCTAAAAAATTCATCCACCTAAAAAATTCATCCACCTAAAAAATTCGTCCACCTAAAAAATTAATCCACCTAAAAAATTCATCCACCAAAAAAATTCATCCACCTAAAAAATTCATCCACCTAAAAAATTCATCCACCTAAAAAATTCATCCACCTAAAAAATTCATCCACCTAAAAAATTCATCCACCTAAAAAATTCATCCACCTAAAAAATTCATCCACATAAAAAATTCATCCACCTAAAAAATTCATCCACCTTAAAAATTCATCCACCTAAAAAATTCATCCACCTAAAAAATTCATCCACCTAAAAAATTCATCCACCTAAAAAATTCATCCACCTAAAAAATTCATCCACCTAAAAAATTCATCCACCTAAAAAATTCATCCACCTAGAAAATTCATCCACCTAAAAAATTCATCCACCAAAAAAATTCATCCACCACATAAAAAATTCATCCACATAAAAAATTCATCCACATAAAAAATTCATCCACATAAAAAATTCATCCACATAAAAAATTCATCCACATAAAAAATTCATCCACATGAAAAATTCATCCACATAAAAAATTCATCCACATAAAAAATTCATCCACCTAAAAAATTCATCCACCTAAAAAATTCATCCACCTAAAAAATTCATCCACCTAAAAAATTCATCCACCTAAAAAATCGACCTAAAAAATTCATCGACCTAAAAAATTCATCTACCTAAAAAATTCATCCACCTAAAAATTCATCCACCTAAAAAATTCATCCACCTAAAAAATTCATCCACCTAAGAAAATTCATCCACCTAAAAAATTCATCCGACTAAAAAATTCATCCACCTAAAAAATTCATCCACCTAAAAAATTCATCCACCTAAAAATTCATCCACCTAAAAAATTCATCCACCTAAAAAATTCATCCACCTAAAAAATTCATCCACCTAAAAAATTCATCCACCTAAAAAATTCATCCACCTAAAAAATTCATCCACCTAAAAAATTCATCCACCTAAAAAATTCATCCACATAAAAAATTCATCCACATAAAAAATTCATCCACCTAAAAAATTCATCCACCTAAAAATTCATCCACCTAAAAAATTCATCCACCTAAAAAATTCATCCACCTAAAAAATTCATCCACCTAAAAAATTCATCCACTTAAAAAATTCATCCACCTAAAAAATTCGTCCACCTAAAAAATTCATCCACCTAAAAAATTCATCCACCTAGAAAATTCATCCACCTAAAAAATTCATCCACCTAAAAAATTCATCCACCTAAAAATTCATCCACCTAAAAAATTCATCCACCTAAAAAATTCATCCACCTAAGAAAATTCATCCACCTAAAAAATTCATCCGACTAAAAAATTCATCCACCTAAAAAATTCATCCACCTAAAAAATTCATCCACCTAAAAATTCATCCACCTAAAAAATTCATCCACCTAAAAAATTCATCCACCTAAAAAATTCATCCACCTAAAAAATTCATCCACCTAAAAAATTCATCCACCTAAAAAATTCATCCACATAAAAAATTCATCCACCTAAAAAATTCATCCACCTAAAAATTCATCCACCTAAAAAATTCATCCACCTAAAAAATTCATCCACATAAAAAATTCATCCACCTAAAAAATTCATCCACCTAAAAATTCATCCACCTAAAAAATTCATCCACCTAAAAAATTCATCCACCTAAAAAATTCATCCACTTAAAAAATTCATCCACCTAAAAAATTCGTCCACCTAAAAAATTCATCCACCTAAAAAATTCATCCACCTAAAAATTCATCCACCTAAAAAATTCATCCACCTAAAAAATTCATCCACCTAAAAAATTCATCCACCTAAAAAATTCATCCACCTAAAAAATTCATCCACCTAAAAAATTCATCCACCTAAAAAATTCGTCCACCTAAAAAATTCATCCACCTAAAAAATTCATCCACCTAGAAAATTCATCCACCTAAAAAATTCATCCACCTAAGAAAATTCATCCACCTAAAAAATTCATCCACCTAAAAAATTCATCCACCTAAAAAATTCGTCCACCTAAAAAATTCATCCACCTAAAAAATTCATCCACCTAGAAAATTCATCCACCTAAAAAATTCATCCACCTAAGAAAATTCATCCACCTAAAAAATTCATCCACCTAAAAAATTCATCCACCTAAAAAATTCATCCACCTAAAAAATTCATCCACCTAAAAAATTCATCCACCTAAAAAATTCATCCACCTAAAAAATTCATCCACCAAAAAATTCATCCACCTAAAAAATTCATCCACCTAAAAAATTCATCCACCTAAAAAATTCATCCACCTAAAAAATTCATCCACCTAAAAAATTCGTCCACCTAAAAAATTCATCCACCTAAAAAATTCATCCACCTAGAAAATTCATCCACCTAAAAAATTCATCCACCTAAAAAATTCATCCACCTAAAAAATTCATCCACCTAAAAAATTCATCCACCTAAAAAATTCATCCACCTAAGAAAATTCATCCACCTAAAAAATTCATCCACCTAAAAAATTCATCCACCTAAAAAATTCATCCACCTAAAAAATTCATCCACCTAAAAAATTCATCCACCTAAAAAATTCATCCACCTAAAAAATTCATCCACCTAAAAAATTCATCCACCTAAAAAATTCATCCACCTAAAAAATTCATCCACCTAAAAAATTCATCCACCTAAAAAATTCATCCACCTAAAAAATTCATCCACCTAAAAAATTCATCCACCTAAAAAATTCATCCACCTAAAAAATTCATCCACCTAAAAAATTCATCCACATAAAAAATTCATCCACCTAAAAAAATCATCCACCCAAAAAATTCATCCACCTAAAAAATTCATCCACCTAAAAAATTCATCCACCTAAAAAATTCATCCACCTAAAAAATTCATCCACCTAAAAAATTCATCCACCTAAAAATTCATCCACCTAAAAAATTCATCCACCTAAAAAATTCATCCACCTAAAAAATTCATCCACCTAAGAAATTCATCCACCTAAAAAATTCATCCACCTAAAAAATTCCATCCACCTAAAAAATTCCATCCACCTAAAAAATTCATCCACATAAAAAATTCATTCACATAAAAAATTCATTCACATAAAAAATTCATTCACATAAAAAATTCATCCACATAAAAAATTCATCCACATAAAAAATTCATCCACATAAAAAATTCATCCACATAAAAAATTCATCCACATAAAAAATTCATCCACATAAAAAATTCATCCACATAAAAAATTCATCCACCTAAAAAATTCATCCACCTAAAAAATTCATCCACCTAAAAAATTCATCCACCTAAAAAATTCATCCACCTAAAAAATTCATCCACCTAAAAAATTCATCCACCTAAAAAATTCATCCACCTAAAAAATTCATCCACCTAAAAAATTCATCCACCTAAAAAATTCATCCACCTAAAAAATTCATCCACCTAAAAAATTCATCCACCTAAAAAATTCATCCACCTAAAAAATTCATCCACCTAAAAAATTCATCCACCTAAAAAATTCATCCACCTAAAAAATTCATCCACCTAAAAAATTCATCCACCTAAAAAATTCATCCACCTAAAAAATTCATCTACCTAAAAAATTCATCCACCTAAAAAATTCATCCACCTAAAAAATTCATCCACCTAAAAAGTTCATCCACCTAAAAAATTCATCCATCTAAAAAATTCATCCACATAAAAAATTCATCCACCTAAAAAATTCATCCATCTAAAAAATTCATCCACATAAAAAATTCATCCACATAAAAAATTCATCCACATAAAAATTCATTCACATAAAAAATTCATTCACATAAAAAATTCATTCACATAAAAAATTCATTCACATATAAAATTCATTCACATAAAAAATTCATTCACATAAAAAATTCATTCACATAAAAAATTCATTCACATAAAAAATTCATTCACATAAAAAATTCATTCACATAAAAAATTCATTCACATAAAAAATTCATTCACATAAAAAATTCATCCACATAAAAAATTCATCCACATAAAAAATTCATCCACATAAAAAATTCATCCACATAAAAAATTCATTCACATGAAAAATTCATCCACATAAAAAATTCATTCACATAAAAAATTCATCCACATAAAAAATTCATTCACATAAAAAATTCATTCACATAAAAAATTCATTCACATAAAAAATTCATTCACATAAAAAATTCATTCATGTGACGTTATCGGTTTACTTCCTTATAACGTTTCAGTGTATGGGCTCAAGTGATAGGATCCTACTCTATATAGTATTTTCAGATTCCTTTCTCTTTATATATCTCTTTCTACTAAATACTCATGGTACCATGCCCTAGAACCACCTTGCCACTATGGTTCCGACCTCAGGCCTCTGGTCCAAGCTTAACTGTATTTAGGGTAATGAAGTAAAGTAATTAACACTTAAAGAGAATATATTCATTAGTCAAGCAAGGGTTATTACAAAGAGTATCTCCACTAGAACGCTCGCAAGTTAAGGTCTCAATAACTACGAACAGGAGATAAGGTGTGTAGCTCGCGAGAGCAGATCGGTAACTGGATGTTTACCTACGAACTAACTCTTTCATTCTACAAAGCTTACATTTATAGTGACATACTAATGACGTACTAACTATAATAAATCATTACATCACATATCTCCCCCTTCCATTTAAATTGAAAATGATTTTTAAAATATTTATTTCAAAACTTCATTTTCAATTAAACAAATCTAAAATTAAAAACATAAATCCCATTTTAATCAATCCTAAAATTCAAAACATTAAAACTCAAATTGAAAAATTCTAAAATTCAAATTGAACAATCATAAGCATCAAACCTATAACTGCAAGAATTTTAAACATTTATTAATGGTTTAATTCTATTTCTAATAATTCCTTTCTTCCCCTCTTTTTATTTCTGAATGTCGATATTAAATAGAGTCTTCAGAAATCCAAAAAAAGAAATTATACTATGTATATAAAATATTTCAAACTTACATATAACATCAAAAATAGTATGAATACACATCAAAACTGAACTTAACATATTGTGACATTCTTGCTTTAAACAATCAATAAAATTATTTCAATTTAACTTATAAAATTTAATTTGATTCAAACAAACATTCAATTCATTTTTTTTTCTTTTACGTTAGCTTTAATAAAATTATTTTACTTTCCAAACAAATATTAAATGTCACACTAAAAATAAACAATGTTCCTTAATTATTCAAAGATTAAAATTTTTGACGTTTTCTGACATGATTATAAATTTGTTTAAAAAATTATTTTTAATAAACATATTACATCATAAACATTATATGAAATTCCTTAATTTCATTCAAATTCTGAGTCGTTTTATTTTAAAAGCAATTATAATTTCATAGATACTCAATATAATTATCAAAATTGGTTCACTGACCTCTCTAAAATATTCATAAAATTAACATTGATTAACAATCATGCAATCAAAATTAACATCCTTCCGTTAAAAAAAAGAATTTCTATTTTTTAATTATTTTATTGAATAAAATTTACTATTAATTTCTTTCTTCAGAAAATTTTTAAGTTCGTTTAATATTTTACTGCAAATTAGTTATAAATATAACCATTTCATTTATGTATATTAATTTAAAAATATTTCATTCCTGCAAATTCCTAATTTATTTTGACTCTAAAATTTTCTAATCATCAAAATCTAATTAGTATTTCAAAATGAAAAAATATTTATTTCTAAATATTCACTTCTAAATATTCACAAATATTCACAGTATGAATATCAATTCATCTGTATTCAATTCATATGCTCACCTAATAGACCGCGTACTTCTATTAAGTAAACATGCTGAGTCATCAATTAAAATAATAATTAAATGCTGCGTCTGTTCTTTCTGTTATGATTCAGTGATTTAATCTGCTGATCATTAAAAAGCTATAAAAGTTCTTGATGACTTATATGTGGTTTCATGTGGTTGTGTGGATTTGTGGTTCTTTTTTTTTTCTTGACTCTTTCGATGTGGTAGGTGTCCTTCCTAGCGTTACGTGCATGACTTGATCAGCAACTGTTGTATCTTCGTTCTCCATCTTTCTCCAACACTGTAATGGTTCTTCTGCTGTACGTTCTTCTTTCTTTGTTTTTTGAATTCTGTGAACAGAGAAAATATTAGCATTTGTGGCCCCTGGCATAATCATTTTGTATTATAATTTATTAATCACCCATAGTGATTACTTATTTTCAAATTCACTCTTCAGTATTAATTTCATTTTCTTTGCGAATTCATAATATTAATATCATAGATATTTTAAATATAGACGTAAGTTAATTTATAATCTCATCATTTTTCCTGATTAATGTCTCATTAATATTGCTGATCGTTGCAATACTCTTTTATCCTATAAACTGAATAAAACACCTATCACTCTTTTGCATGGTGATATTATTTTAATCCACACACATTTCCTTTCGTGTAACCGTGTCTGCTTTTATTTTTTATGCTGACCCATTCTTACTTCTCACATTCATGTTCTTACACCGTGATACTTACTTGGATCACCGGATGTCTATTTATTAACCGACTCAGACATTTTGAACTATCAACAATGTCTGCTGTCTGAAAATTCCTAGATTACAACTGCTTTTTCGAAAGATAAATTAATACATAATGACATTTTATTTCGTCACTAGCAACATTTAATCTTTTAAAATAGCAATCTATACTATGCTAACCACTGGTACATGAGATATACTGACTTTACTAATCACATGCATCTCTACTGCACTACTCAGTGTCATAGTAGTTTCTTTAATCGCACTTTTGCGTTATTGTTATTAACCCTTAACCCACATCACACTGGTTACTCATAACATTCTTTAATTAACTTGTTCAACCTTTTATCGAACCTAATTAATTCACTTTACGGTTTCACATACCGCTATAACTCATTTGAGAAAATCAAACTTTCTCTGAATCTGTGGTTTCAGCTTTTCCACGAACTATACATTACGGTTTCAGTTCTACCGAAAACTTTCCCTGAGAAAATCAAGCTTTCTCCATGGTTTCAGTTTACCACAAACTCCATTACGGTTTCAGCTTTACCGAAAACTTTCCTGAGAAAAATTAACTTTCTCCATGGTTTTAGCTTACCACAAACTACTATACGGTTTTCAGCTTACCGAAAACTTACCTGAGAAAAATTAACTTTCTCCATGGTTTCAGCTTAGTACTAACTACTATACGGTTTTCAGCTTACCGAAAACTTCATTTAACCCTAATTTTAACGTGACATGCACGGAGTTTCACAAATAACCACCGTCTAATCATTCAGTTAAACATTTTACTTTTTTTCTTTCTCCCGTCTCCTTTATACCTACATACTGGTTTCTTTCCAAATTGAGTCAAACTGACAGTTGCCATATTCTAATTTAAATCATACTTAATTGCATTAAATTTTCCTCCTAACAATTCATTTAAACTTCAAGAACTCTCTCTCTCTCTCCCTTCTTTTTGAATAATAAAAGATTAGTGATTAATGATTATCATATATTATTTTTTCATAAAAAAAAATCGCCACATATCCTACTTTACCTATGACTTATTTTATCAATCGTTTGGAAAAAAAATTTACACTGATTATATTCTACTAATAAGATAATCGTCTGCACTGGGAAAATTAATAATTTAATAATATCAAAAAATAATGGATGACTTATCTTTTTTCATTCCTCCACAGCTCCTCTTCTTGTTCGTTTGTGTAGAATTTCTGACTGGGTATATGACTACCATGCAGTAACTGGTGACCTGGTTACTGTCACTGTTCTTATTTAACTTTTATACTTAAATTTTTCACTAAAATTGTTAAATAGTATTCACACCTTCAACGTGTTAAAAATCTTCTCGTTTTATCACAAGTACTATCGTTGTTACTTAACGAAACTTTAATTGGTGTCTGTGCTCAAGGAGTTAACTGCAAGACTGATCAGAAGATGTTGACTGTAATGACACTACTTGCGACTGTGATTAGAGGATGTTCACTGCACGGTGGCTACCTGCGAACTAACTCTTTCATTCTACAAAGCTTACATTTATAGTGACATACTAATGACGTACTAACTATAACAAATCATTACATCACATTCACATAAAAAATTCATTCACGTAAAAAATTCATTCACATAAAAAATTCATTCACATAAAAAATTCATCCACATAAAAAATTCATCCACATAAAAAATTCATCCACCTAAAAAATTCATCCACCTAAAAAATTCATCCACCTAAAAAATTCATCCACCTAAAAAATTCATCCACCTAAAAAATTCATCCACCTGAAAAATTCATCCACCTAAAAAATTCATCCACCTAAAAAATTCATCCACCTAAAAAATTCATCCACCTAAAAAATTCATCCACCTAAAAAATTCATCCACCTAAAAAATTCATCCACCTAAAAAATTCATCCACCTAAAAAATTCATCCACCTAAAAAATTCATCCACCTAAAAAATTCATCCACCTAAAAAATTCATCCACCTAAAAAATTCATCCAACTAAAAAATTCATCCACCTAAAAAATTCATCCACCTAAAAAATTCATCCACCTAAAAAATTCATCCACCTAAAAAATTCATCCACCTAAAAAATTCATCCACCTAAAAAATTCATCCACCTAAAAAATTTATCCACCTAAAAAATTCATCCACCTAAAAAATTTATCCACCTAAAAAATTCATCCACCTAAAAAATTCGTCCACCTAAAAAATTCATCCACCTAAAAAATTCCATCCACCTAAAAAATTCCATCCACCTAAAAAATTCCATCCACCTGAAAAATTCCATCCACCTAAAAAATTCCATCCACCTAAAAAATTCCATCCACCTAAAAAATTCATCCACCTAAAAAATTCATCCACCTAAAAAATTCATCCACCAAAAAAATTCATCCACCTAAAAAATTCATCCACCTAAAAAATTCATCCACCTAAAAAATTCATCCACCTAAAAAATTCATCCACCTAAAAATTTCATCCACCTAAAAAATTCATCCACCTAAAAAATTCATCCACCTAAAAAATTCATCCACCTAAAAAATTCATCCACCTAAAAAATTTATCCACCTAAAAAATTCATCCACCTAAAAAATTCATCCACCTAAAAAATTCATCCACTTGAAAAATTCCATCCACCTAAAAAATTCATCCACCTAAAAAATTCATCCACCTAAAAAATTCATCCACCTAAAAAATTCATCCACCTATAAAATTCATCCACCTAAAAAATTCCATCCACCTAAAAAATTCCATCCACCTAAAAAATTCCATCCACCTAAAAAATTCCATCCACCTGAAAAATTCCATCCACCTGAAAAATTCCATCCACCTAAAAAATTCCATCCACATAAAAAATTCATCCACATAAAAAATTCATCCACATAAAAAATTCATCCACCTAAAAAATTCATCCACCTAAAAAATTCATCCACCTAAAAAATTTATCCACCTGAAAAATTTATCCTCCTAAAAAATTTATCCACCTAAAAAATTCATCCACCTAAAAAATTCATCCACCTAAAAAATTCATCCACCTAAAAAATTCATCCACCTAAAAAATTCATCCACCTAAAAAATTCATCCACCTAAAAAATTCATCCACCTAAAAAATTCATCCACCTAAAAAATTCATCCACCTAAAAAATTCATCCACCTAAAAAATTCATCCACCTAAAAAATTCGTCCACCTAAAAAATTCATCCACCTAAAAAATTCATCCACCTAAAAAATTCATCCACCTAAAAAATTCATCCACCTAAGAAATTCATCCACCCAAAAAATTCATCCACCTAAAAAATTCATCCACCTAAAAAATTCCATCCACCTAAAAAATTCATCCACTTAAAAAATTCATCCACTTAAAAAATTCATCCACCTAAAAAATTCATCCACCTAAAAAATTCATCCACCTAAAAAATTCATCCACCTAAAAAATTTATCCACCTAAAAAATTCATCCACCTAAAAAATTCATCCACCTAAAAAATTCATCCACCTAAAAATTTCATCCACCTAAAAAATTCATCCACCTAATAAATTCATCCACCTAAAAAATTCATCCACCCAAAAAATTCATCCACCTAAAAAATTCATCCACCTAAAAAATTCATCCACCTAAAAAATTCTTCCGCCTAAAAAAATCATCCACCTAAAAAATTCATCCACCTAAAAATTCATCCACCTAAAAAATTCATCCACATAAAAAATTCATCCACATAAAAAATTCCTCCACCTAAAAAATTCATCCACCTAAAAAATTTATCCACCTAAAAAATTTATCCACCTAAAAAATTCATCCACCTAAAAAATTCATTCACCTAAAAAATTCATCCACATAAAAAATTCATCCACCTAAAAAATTCATCCACCTAAAAAATTCATCCACCTAGAAAATTCATCCACCTAAAAAATTCATCCACCTAAAAAATTCATTCACCTAAAAAATTTATCCACCTAAAAAATTCATTCACCTAAAAAATTCATCCAGCTAAAAAATTCATCCAGCTAAAAAATTCATCCACCTAAAAAATTCATCCACCTAAAAAATTCATCCACCTAAAAAATTCATCCACCTAAAAAATTCATCCACCTAAAAAATTCATCCACCTAAAAAATTCATCCACCAAAAAAATTCATCCACCAAAAAAATTCATCCACCAAAAAAATTCATCCACCTAAAAAATTCATCCACATAAAAAATTCATCCACATAAAAAATTCATCCACATAAAAAAATTCATCCACATAAAAAATTCATCCACATAAAAAATTCACCCACAAAAAATTCATCCACATAAAAATTCATCCACATAAAAAATTCATTCACATAAAAAATTCATCCACATAAAAAATTCATCCACATAAAAAATTCATCCACATAAAAAATTCATCCACATAAAAAATTCATCCACATAAAAAATTCATCCACATAAAAAATTCATCCACATAAAAAATTCATCCACATAAAAAATTCATCCACATAAAAAATTCGTCCACATAAAAAATTCATCCACATAAAAAAATCATCCACATAAAAAATTCATCCACATGAAAAATTCATCAACATAAAAAATTCATTGTCGCGAAATGCTTTCGCGTAGTGGAAAAGAGAAGTCGTTTCTTTCTACGTTTTATTTTGTGACCTGTAAAATACATTTATTTAAAAAAAGTCACAAAAATTGATAAACCTACCTAATACAAATATGAATATATACAGTTAAAAAATATAGTAAAATTTATTTGAAGTAAAAACTAAACTAGCGAGGGTCTATGATTTTATAGGTCATGGACGTAGAGTGATGCAACGTATTACCGGTTGTATCATATCAATAAACAAAATTAACCAACTTTATAGAAGTTATACATTTAAAAAATTATATACACATGGTTATGTTAGCAAGTTAAAAAACGGTATGTTAGAATTAAACTTACTCTAGTAGCTGGAGCTACATAAAATAGATTAGGCGACAAGATGAAAACCTCCGTACGACTGCGAATTTAATATTTACTTTACGATAGGGTGTGTCACGTTACGTTTAGCTGGATTAATAGTTTACATTATTGGATCTGAAAAAATACAAATATTAAAGATTATTGAATAAATAATGAACACGAGAAATAGAACTAAAATAATTAAAATGCCCGACTCCCAATCACTCATTTATACCAGCCACACACAGACACCTGCTACATGACACAATGTTAAAATGTTAATGAACGTTTTACAGATTAGCTTTAGGTTTACATTATTGGAACGGAAAAGGAGGTGCGATGAGTTAAAATATCAAAATGGAAATATACATTGGCAGGCTTTTAAAATAGGTGTAATAATTTATTGGATTAAAATGAAAGAAAACTGGAGGGATTCCAGCACACTCCCACCTGGCAACGGACGGTTGCAATATCAAATTACAGAGCATACAAACATACAACATTTATACAATTGATGAAAACTAAATACTTTAACTCTCATCTGGTTGCAAAATCAATATCAACTCTGATATAGGACGAGAGTAAATCCTGCCGTTTGAAGTACGAACGTGAGCAGATCTGACCAGATTGTCAGAGCCTCTTCTAACCGCTTCGACGGTTGCCAATGGCAACACATTTCTCTTCATGCTCTTGTCGCGGAGTAGAACAATGTTGCCGACTCTTATGTTGGTCCTTATCTTAGTCCACTTGCTTCTTTCTTGCAGATCTTGAAGGTACATCTTTCTCCAAGTTTTCCAGAAACAGTCAGCTAGATATTGACCCCTTCTCCAACGACTTTTTCCATAGGCCAGCAGATCACATTCAGTGAACTCATCCAAAGGTGGAGGATTAGGATTATCGCGTAGAGTGAGAAGCATTGCGGGTGTGAGTGGTAGAGGGTCTTTAGGGTCACCAGAGATGGTCCACATTGGAGTATTATTGACAATGCTCCTTGCTTCGGCTAGGAATGTGGTCATCTCGTCTCTAGTCGGCAGTCTCGTTTTAAGGTTGAGGAGAGAAGCCTCGAGAACCCTCCGAATGGATCCCACTTTCCTCTCCCATACACCTCCATGGTGGCTTGAGTGGGCAGGATTAAAGTGCCATGTAACACCACTGTTCAACATGCCTTCGGCCACAGAATCGAACGCCATCTCGTTCTGATTAGTCTTCTGTGCAGCCACGAAATTAGTACCTCTGTCACAGTAGTAGTGTTTTGCATTTCCTCTAAATGAGGGCGTTAAGCATGCTAGATGTATCTAGACCAACTAAGGGCTCTATGTGAACGGCTCTACTAGCCATGCAAGTCAGCAGAAGAGCCCATAGCTTCTTCGACGCGCAATTTTTGAGGGTTGCTTTCCCCTCCGTGATCAGGAAGGGTCCAAAGACGTCTAGGCCACAGTGTGTGAAAGGTGGAGTTTCTTGCAATCGATGAAAGGGAAGGTTAGACATCATTTGCGTCATTGGAGCACCTCTCAGCTTCTTGCATATCACGCAATCGCTTATAATAGTTTTCAGTAGTTTTGTGCCCTTATGAACGTGATAACCAGCCTGTCTCAAAGCCCCACTTGTGATGTGTCTTCCTTGATGGAGTATCCTTTCATGGTAATGCTTGACGATCAACGCTGTTGCTCTGCTTTTTCTAGGCAGTATGATGGGGTGCTTTTGAGAGAAAGGCAATAAAGAGTCTTTCAGACGACCAGCTACCCTCATGATTCCATTCCGATCTAAAAAAGGATCCAACGACGCCTAAGTGGCTGAACCTGGAGTGTCCAGTCTTCTTGAGAGAGGCAATAACGTCTCCAAACTCAATCTTCTGCTCTTGAGATATTATAGCTGATGCAGCCTCAAGATCGCTTATTGTGAGACTTCGAGGGGCAATGGAGATTCTCAGTTTCTGTCTAGCTCGATCAACGAGCCTAGTGAGCCTAAGAATATACTTAGCGACGTTTATAGCTCTTAACCATGTAGAGGTACATTCAGAAACGATGCTAGTTCTATCCTGATCAAGATCCTCCAGGCCAGTTACAAGGGACTTCAGTTCAGGAAGATCGTTAACCCTCTCGACAGAGAAGGCAGGATTGGAGCAAGTCCACAGGAAGTCCGGTCATCTGAGCCATGACGACCTCAAGAGCGTCTCCACAGTGTTTGGTCGACTAGCAACATCTGCAGGATTGGCCTCTGTCGGCACATAGGACCACTGTAGAGGATTAGTTACCTTTAATATAGAAAAAACTCTATTAGTCACATAGTTAGTAAATCTCCTGTCAGTATTATTAATATATCCTAAGACAACTTTACTATCGGAATATAGATATATATCATCATTTGAAACTAGTAACTCTTCAGAAAGTGTTCGAGAGATATCAGATGCCTCGAGGGCAGCACACAATTCTGCTCTCGGCATAGAAGTTGCCGCTCTGGGCAACACCTTTGATTTGCCGACTATGAAAGATACGTGTACGTCACTCGATTCGTTGATTAGTTTCATATAGGAGACATAGCCAATTGCAGACTCAGAAGCGTCTGCGAATATGTGAAGCTCTCTTTGTTCGATCTTTCCAAAGTTCAATGGAATATAGCTTCTGGGTAATTTCACTTGTCCTAATGTAGCCACAGATCTTTTCCAGGCATTCCACTCTGGCAAGAGGCTATCTGAGAGAGGTTCATCCCAGTCAAGAACGTTATCACTGGTTTCCTGTTGGAACACACGTCGCTGGATTAGTCTTCCTCCCAGTGTAACAGGACTCACTATGCCCAGAGTATCGAATACACCGTTTATTGTAGAGAGCAAGCCTCTCTTTGTAAATTCTCTATTAGGTACCTCATAATTCACGAACAACTGATCTGAGCTAAGGTCCCATTGAAGACCCAAGGCACCCTGTATGGTAGAGTCGCCAGAACTTGAAGAAGCATCCCATCTTTCACTTTCAGGAAACTGCTCAAGCAGTTCTTTGCTATTGGATGCAAATTTATGAAGTCTTATTCCGAAGTTCTTCAACATCTTGACGGCTCCGTGTAGAGTGTCCATAGCTTCCTCAACTGTGCGAGAGCTTGCCAGACCATCGTCTACGTAGAAATTACGTTTTATAAATTCTCTGGAATTTTTCAAGGTTCCATCAGAATGATTTGCGGCGTAGTTCAACCCATAGTGAGCGACTGCGGGGCTTGGACTGTTGCCAAATAAGTGTACGCAACCCCGGAACTGGACGAGATCTTTAGAGGGATTGTTCTCATCGAACCAAAAGAAGCGGGTGAAGTCCTTGGATTCTTCGTCGAGGTAGAAATTATAGAACATGGATTCTATATCTGCAGAGTATCCGATCTCGCTGCTCCTGAATCTGAGCAGTACTCCTCTCAATTTGTTGTTTCCATCTGGTCCTGTGAGGAGGGAATCGTTGAGACTAGTGCCACCGTAACGAGCAGAACTGTCAAAGACAAGTCTCGTCTTTTTCTTCCTTCGGTGTGTCACCGGAAAAACTGGTAACCACCAAGCTTTTCCAACAGCTTTAGGGAAGACCTCTGATGATGGGACGACTTCAACTTGGCCGGCTCTAATATTCTTGTCCATTGCATCGACGCACTGGTCTAGCCTTTCTTTATCACGGCTCAATCTCATAAGGGTGTTTTTTCGTGCGCATGAGCACTGCAACCTTGTTGTTCGGGAGAAATACATCTTCGTCTTTAAAGGGTAAGGGCATGGTAAGGAAACCATTGTCGTTGACAGTTACACCCTCCTCCATTATCGAAATGAATTTCTGGTCTTCTCTCGACAATCCAGGGAGGTTATCGTCCGTTGAGTCGAGGAAGACGTTGGATGGCGAAATCGGTCTTGGCGTACCGGGAAAGCATGGGGCAGCATCGAAGTGTTCGTGACCAACTTTGAGAACGCAGTTATCTTGCATGTTATCTTCTTTCCCCGGGCATACGCTCCCAACCAATGCCCACCCAAGAGCAGTATGATGGGCAAATGGGAATCTATTTCCGTGACACTTTGTTTTCATTATGTCTCCGCAGTTACGTCCAAGCAGCAGAAGAACCTCAGCCGAAGAGTCTATTTCTGGGAAATATCTTGATAGGGGAGATATATGTGGATGCATCCTAACCACATTCGGAGAAGCAACTTCATGTCGGCAATCGGGAATTGAATCGCTTGTGTAGATGGGTGGAATGTTGTAGCTTCTCTTCTCCCAGATTCCCCTGACCTTCAAACCACTGATAAGTTGCCCAGTAGTTTTCTTCCTGAAACCGGTCATCGTTGTCAGTGTGAAATCACGTTCGGGACCAGACACATTCAGCAGCTCTGCCACCTTAGGATCTACAAAGGAAGTACTAGACTGTTCGTCGATGATGGTGTAGCATTTGATCTTTATGGCAGATTTCGGATGAGATATTTCGGTTAGAACAGTCTTAGAACAGTTGGCCCATGTCTGATCACCTCCGCATAGGGAGTTGCACAACTGTACGTGATCGGTAGACGGTTTCCTCTTGAAGTTACTTTCTGGTGACGAATAATTCCCGCCGTCAATGATTTCTTCGTAATGCATTAGTGTTGTGTGATTTTTCTTGCATCTTTGGCACACGACATTGGATTTGCAAAGGGCTCTCCTATGTTCTCCTAAACACTTAAAACACAGGTTCTTCTCTTGAGCGAACCTTCGTCTGGCGTGATAAGGTAAGTTCTTGAAAACATTGCAGTCTAACAACTGATGACCAGTCTTCTGGTGATACGAACACGTTGGAGACTTTTCTTCGTTTATCTTGAAGTTCCTCTCATTTCTTGCATTCGTATAGTCCTTCTTGAAGGTACGAACGTCGTTTGATTTAAATGAATTGCCTACGTTGTTAAGGCATGCATAGTTAGGATTATTCAACTCCTCTGCTTTAGATTCAATGAAATTAACGAGAACAGAAAAAGGTGGAATTTCGCAGTTGTTATTTCTAGAGTACGTTACACCTTCGTGACGCCAGGCACGCTGCATGAAATCTGGCAACTTAGTCCAAACGACTTGCTGACCGCTCGCCAGGTTAAATATGGAAAGTTCGTTATTACCACACAAACTGGATTCTATCATTCGACAAAGCAACACATAGTCCAACAGTTTAACATTAACGTTTGGTGGTCTAATAGATGGGAATGATTCTAACTTTTGCTTTAACGACGAACAAATTAACAAGGAAGACCCAAATCTTTTCTCGAACGTCTGCCAAATCCTAGCGAGCGCCCCGACGGGGTTGGAGGCACCGGCTGTGTGGTAGCTATGAACGATCTTATGTGCCTCACCGGTAGTATTGGCTAAGAGAACTGATATCTGATCAATCGCACTTAATTCGATGTTTACCATTTTATTATTGAGCAGAGTTCTCCAAGAATGGAATGTCGAAGGGTCTCCCCCAAATGGATCAATAGATTCTTTAAACAAATCCTGTTTGACAAGGTGGAGAGCAATCGGATCAACTAACTTCTGATTAAGTGATTCAGTATTATAATGAAAAACATTGCTAGTTCCACGGTCTAGGTTAGATGAACGTACAAAGGAGTTCGACGGGTTATCAACCGAACCTGATGACACACTAGTAGTTAGGTAATTTACGTTAGCTAGATTGTGGTTGTTATGCGAAGAAGTAATACAAGGAAAATGATCATTGAGGTTTAAAGTCTTCATTTGATTCGAAAAAATACTTTTAAATCGATCTGCCTCTTCAATCTTCGCCGTAGCATAACTAGTTTCCACCGGATCTCTATCTAATTTTGAAACTGTCTATAATCTTCGTTGGTAATTCCACGATCGGGAACTGTGGTAACAGGGTTAGACCGCTCAACGAACGTTTCGGGTGGGAAGAAATTATTGGATCGAGGAACAGGAGCAATTGGAAACAGAACACTGTCGCTAATAGATTGGGTCTGCTCTTCTACTTCAACGTTCACGGTGTCAATTTGACGTTCAACATTAACAGAACCTACAGAATCCGACACGAAACTCATGGTGTCAATGTTAGACAGTTCTTCGTCTCCCAGCCTCCTGACGCGCATATTCGCCAACTCAATAAATTCCTTACAATTAGTCCTAGTGGCAATTTTATCGGAAATGTTGTTTTGAGCCTCTTCAGTGGCTCCCTCTTTGGTCAATTTTTTAATTAGCAATGACGATGTTGTCGAGAAAGAAGCTAATAACTTTTTAAGTTTGATAATTCTTTGTTTAAGCAAATGAGGTTCAATATAGTCACTAATATCCTCCTGAAGTATATCAATTATATCACTAGATATCTCTTCGCACTTAGTCTGTAGTGAAATTGAACATTCTACGTTTGCACGCTTTGGTCTAACTGAAAGGTCACTCTCTACGATCTGATTAAACTCCTGTGAGATCTCAGTAATCGGAACTGATGTGGCCATTTCGTGATTATGATGACCAGTAACTGAATAAATAAGTGTAATAGTGAGTGTGAAGCAGCGTGTCAGAATAAGTGTGAAGATAACGTTACTTTCGAGTGGACATCGAAGAGTGGTCTTCTACTCTGAAGTCCGTGTGGTCGTGCTCGCCTCTACCTGTCCTGTAGTCCACTATAGAGTCACTGTCGCGAAATGCTTTCGCGTAGTGGAAAAGAGAAGTCGTTTCTTTCTACGTTTTATTTAGTGACCTGTAAAATACATTTATTTAAAAAAGTCACAAAAATTGATAAACCTACCTAATACAAATATGAATATATACAGTTAAAAAATATAGTAAAATTTATTTGAAGTAAAAACTACACTAGCGAGGGTCTATGATTTTATAGGTCATGGACGTAGAGTGATGCAACGTATTACCGGTTGTATCATATCAATAAACAAAATTAACCAACTTTATAGAAGTTATACATTTAAAAAATTATATACACATGGTTATGTTAGCAAGTTAAAAAACGGTATGTTAGAATTAAAGTTACTCTAGTAGCTGGAGCTACATAAAATAGATTAGGCAACAAGATGAAAACCTCCGTACGACTGCAAATTTAATATTTACTTTACGATAGGGTGTGTCACGTTACGTTTAGCTGGATTAATAGTTTACATAATTGGATCTGAAAAAATACATATATTAAAGATTATTGAATAAATAATGAACACGAGAAATAGAACTAAAATAATTAAAATGCCCGACTCCCAATCACTCATTTATACCAGCCACACACAGACACCTGCTACATGACACAATGTTAAAATGTTAATGAACGTTTTACAGATTAGCTTTAGGTTTACATTATTGGAACGGAAAAGGAGGTGCGATGAGTTAAAATATCAAAATGGAAATATACATTGGCAGGCTTTTAAAATAGGTGTAATAATTTATTGGATTAAAATGAAAGAAAACTGGAGGGATTCCAGCACATTCATCCACCTAAAAAATTCATCCACCTAAAATATTCATCCACCTAAAAAATTCATCCACCTAAAAAATTCATCCACCTAAAAAATTCATCCACCTAAAAAATTCATCCACCTAAAAAATTCATCCACCTAAAAAATTCATCCACCTAAAAAATTCATCCACCTAAAAAATTCATCCACCTAAAAAATTCATCCACCTAAAAAATTCATCCACCTAAAAAATTCATCCACCTAAAAAATTCATCCACCTAAAAAATTCATCCACCTAAGAAATTCATCCACAGGACTCACTATGCCCAGAGTATCGAATACACCGTTTATTGTAGAGAGCAAGCCTCTCTTTGTAAATTCTCTATTAGGTACCTCATAATTCACGAACAACTGATCTGAGCTAAGGTCCCATTGAAGACCCAAGGCACCCTGTATGGTAGAGTCGCCAGAACTTGAAGAAGCATCCCATCTTTCACTTTCAGGAAACTGCTCAAGCAGTTCTTTGCTATTGGATGCAAATTTATGAAGTCTTATTCCGAAGTTCTTCAACATCTTGACGGCTCCGTGTAGAGTGTCCATAGCTTCCTCAACTGTGCGAGAGCTTGCCAGACCATCGTCTACGTAGAAATTACGTTTTATAAATTCTCTGGAATTTTTCAAGGTTCCATCAGAATGATTTGCGGCGTAGTTCAACCCATAGTGAGCGACTGCGGGGCTTGGACTGTTGCCAAATAAGTGTACGCAACCCCGGAACTGGACGAGATCTTTAGAGGGATTGTTCTCATCGAACCAAAAGAAGCGGGTGAAGTCCTTGGATTCTTCGTCGAGGTAGAAATTATAGAACATGGATTCTATATCTGCAGAGTATCCGATCTCGCTGCTCCTGAATCTGAGCAGTACTCCTCTCAATTTGTTGTTTCCATCTGGTCCTGTGAGGAGGGAATCGTTGAGACTAGTGCCACCGTAACGAGCAGAACTGTCAAAGACAAGTCTCGTCTTTTTCTTCCTTCGGTGTGTCACCGGAAAAACTGGTAACCACCAAGCTTTTCCAACAGCTTTAGGGAAGACCTCTGATGATGGGACGACTTCAACTTGGCCGGCTCTAATATTCTTGTCCATTGCATCGACGCACTGGTCTAGCCTTTCTTTATCACGGCTCAATCTGTGACGTAGTTAGTTTACTTCACTATAACGTCTCAGTGTATGGGCTCTTAAGTGATTAGGATCTTACTTTGTGGTATTTTCAGATTCCTTTCTCTTTATAAATCTCTTTCTACTAAATACTCATGGTACCATGCCCTAGAACCACCTTGCCACTATGGTTCCGACCTCAGGCCTCTGGTCCAAGCTTAACTGTATTTAAGGGTAATAATGGTAAAGTAATTAACACTTAAAGAGATTATATTCATTGGTCAAGCACATGTTATTACAAATAATATCTCCTCTAGAACGCTCGCAAGTTAAGGTCTCAAATAACTACGAACAGGAGAATAGGTGTGTAGCTCACGAGAGCAAATCGGTAACTGACTTGACTGTCACTTACTTACAATCATATAGGTTCGTGATGATAGTAATGCATACACAATTGCTGTGTTTGCTTTACTACATCGCTCCCCCCTTCCGAAAATTTCAAAGTTACAATTCACATTTTTCCAAAACTGCCAGCTGGTTTGTCTACCCATTGTTACTCTATATTGAACAATGTTCAGACGCTCACGCTGTTAGTGGAAACATGTATATTGGATCTCTTGAAATTTCTCGAACCGGTAATAAACATATTATTAGAAAATTGAAAAATTTGAGTTTTAATTCGTTCTAGAAATTATGTAAGACTAATGTGCATTCACCAAATGTTCTTAAATTTTTAATCTTACCTATACAATCTTAATTTTGCTTTAACAATATTTTTATTTATTCTCAAAATAATCTAAGTTACTCCTACCTAATATGTCTCAGTTCAAAAATGTAATAACTTTTTCATTTTATAAACGTAATAACTTGCCTAATCTATTAGAGATCTCACCCCTCCCTCCTAATATGTAGATTTTTAGTCTAAATATTAACAGAGACCTTTGATCACTCCAATACATTACACAAATTGTTACTGCATTTACATTTAAAAAAAAATTTATAATAAAAAAAAAATTTCATTTATAAGAAATATATTTAATGAACTTAGTTATGTTTTATTTTAATAACCTTCCTTTTTTATTGATAAAAGTAATTTTTCATTTTAATTTATCATATGTTATGATATCGTATTTTATGATCTTTTAATGAATTTTTATTCGTAATTGAAGTTATATGAATTTTGATCATCTTTATCAAATTTTGAGACAGTTGTGATCTTTAAATTTAAATCTTAAAATTAACACCGAAAAAAAAAATTAAACTTAAAATTAAATTCAATTGAAAAAACGATTATTATTAATTTTCACTTAAAATTACCCAAACTTAAAATTAAAAAAAAATTAAAATAATGATCAAATTGAGTTTGAGGAAAAAAAAAATCTTAAATGCTGTTAGGTTTAGTTTTGGTAATTTCGATTTTTGGCCTTCGTTTTGCCTGAGGCATTACTATAACTGTTGTCGCCTGTATATTAACTGCCTGATCATTAAAAACATTTACTGTTCCACCTAGTTCCCCTAATCTAAAGGGGTGTTTCGCTTAATCTGATTAAAAGCTTCAGTCGCCATCTTAGACCTCAAATTCCTAATTTCGTACATTTTCATATCCTCTTCTGACTTAATCTTTTTTGACTGATGATACCCACATACGAGAATCATCACAACCAGTAGTGTTAGAATTAACACTAAAATGTCGCTGAACAAGTCTGGTATTAGGTCGTACTTTGTAGACCCCATGTTTTTAATGGTTTGCTCCAAATGGGCCTTATTCATTGAAGATGATTTCTGGATCAGCTCCACTACTGAGTTCAGGTCAAAGTTGCTCTGAGTCTGTCCCATCGCTCCAGCTGATTACTTCTCACGACCTTGAATTACAGTTCTGTGTGTCAACCGGCTGTGAGTGGCTGAGAGTCAGTCACTGGCTGTTTGTGGCTGAGGAGCTGTTGGCTGTGTGGGTAGCTGGGTCCTCTCTGCCTTTCGTCACTGAAATCAAAACGATACCGTTAGACCATGGCCCCTGTTCATTTTAGGTATTTTATCATATTTCAGTCTCATTTTGAATTGATCATTTTTTATTTTAAATTATTTCAGTATTTCATCCTAAATTTGAATATATATATATATATATATATTTTTTTTTTTCAAATTTTCATTCAAACAATTTTACAGAATATAATTCATCTTATTCGTTACCCAACATTTAAACACAAAATTTAAAATTAACATGCATACAACAAAAAAATTAATCCTATTAAAATTATTATATGAAATTTTATATTAATAAAATTCATAATTTATCCCATCAACTTAAACTAAATACATACAAATATTACAATTAAAATTCATACAATTAAATTCATACAATAATTCTCTTACTGAGCAAAGGAAATATTGTAGTTTGAACAATGAATTGTATGCTCTGTTTGTTTGTCTCGCATAAGCAAAAAAAATGTAAACATTTCTCTGACTCTTTGCATGTAACTGTGTTATATGTCACGTGTTCGTGTAAATGTAACATGTTACTCATGTTACTTCGTGTTATGTGTTCCTTTTGTGGACTTTCTATATAATGTTTATATTCAAATTTCTCATAATTTGATTTCCTGTTTAATGATGTTAATGAAATTATTTAATTAATTTGTTGTGAATTTTTCCAACTTAGTTAGATAATTTATATTGCTCGTTATCGTTTGATGTCCTAATTTAATTATAGCTTTGTTTTTTTTCACTTGTAATACTGTACCTGGTCCTATCCAATTTAATTGTAATTTATGTGTTTTTTGATGATTTCTAATTAATACTCGATCACCTATCTGTATAATTTTGTCTTTTCGTGTCTTATTGTGGTAAATTATGCGTTTGTTTGATTGATTAATTATGTTAGCTCTTATCTGATCTTGAATAAATAGAGCTTGCCTGGCCTTGATTTTGACTATTAATTCTGATGTATCTAAATTGTAAATGCTATCCAAATTTTCTGCTTGAATATTTGGAGATGTGTCCCTCGCATAAAGAGCGTATGAGGGTGTATCTTTCAAGGTCAAATTGACCTGGTTGTTAATTGTGTTTTGGACAATATCGAGAAACATGTCCCAATTATTGTGATCTACTGTGGCTACATAGAATCTTAATAATTTGTTAATTTTCTGGTTATTACGTTCACAAATTCTATTGGAATATGCTGAATATGGTAATACCTCACATTTGTATATCTGATGTATTTCACTGAAAGTTCTAATTGCGTTAGACTTGAATTCTTTCGCACAATCCGACATTAACGTTTTGGGATATCCACAACGACTAAATGTTTTACTTAGACAATCAATTACTGTGTTAGTTGATTTGTCAGCTACTGCGTGTAATTCGTTATATCTTGTCAACATACATGTTATTGATAAAATATATTTGTTGTTCGTGTCAGTTGTTATAAAAGGTCCAATAAAATCAAATGAAACTGTTTCAAATGGTGTATTAGCTACTGGGGCAGACATTAATTTAATTGGTGTATCTAGACTTCCTTTAAGGATTTTGCAAACGTCACATCTTTTAATAAAAGATTCTATGACCGATCTTTCTTGAAAATGATAATATTTTAGTCGAAATTGAAATAGCGTATGAGCTAAACCACAATGGGTGTTAAAATGTATTGAATTAATTACCAAATTGATCATTTCATTTGGTATAACATAATTAACAATACTGGCTGCCCGAGTATCTATTTTCCGATGTCGATATAATATTCCGTCTAATATGAAAAATTCAGCTATGTTCCTAGATGTTCCTAATTGTTTTTTCTGTAATATATCCATTATTTCCTTACAAGCAAAGTCGTTTGACTGTGCAGTCTTTAGTCTGTTTAAAGTCCATGTTATGTCTTCCTGTTTAGGTATGTAGTTTAGAAATGGTTTTTCTTTGTTGATTTTATACAATTTAGATGTATCTGATTCTTGTTCGTTTTCTGAGTCTGTTTCTGAGTCATTGTCATTGTCGTTAATAATTTGTGGTACGTTTAGCTTAGCCCTCGATCTTGTGGTTGCTATATAATTTTCAATTGAATTACAACTTTCATTAGATGGTGTTAAAAGTTCACAATCATCTATTGTTTCTTCCGTTAAAGGAGTTAATCTACTAAGGGTATCGGCTACCACATTTCTCTTACCTTCAAAATATTTGATGGTACAATCATATGTGCTCGCCTCTATTGCCCACCTGGCTAATGCCGTGTCTAAAGGAAGTTTATTACCAAAAAATGCACATAAAGGTTTGTGATCAGTTAAAATGGTAATAGGATATCCTAGACATAGATATTGAAATTCCTTTAAAGCTAGATGTATTGCAAGAAACTCTAGTTTAGTCGTGGAGTACCTTTTTTGAGTAGAATTTAATGATTTACTGAAATATGCGATGGGTCTTAATGTTTTGCTTTTGGTCGAATCTGGTTGTAGCAATGCTGCGCCAACTCCGATATTTGAGCTGTCAGTAAATAAATAAAATGGTCTGGAATAATTTGGATGTGCTAAAACCGTATCTGATGTCAAAATATTTTTGAGATTAATGAAACTAGTCTCACATTCGTCAGTCCAGTCAAATTTAGTGTCCTTCCTTAATAGTCTATATAATGGGTCGGCTTTCTGACTAAATTTAGGTACGAACTTACGAAAATAATTCGCAAGCCCTAAAAATCGCTGAAGTTGTTTTACATCTGTTGGTCTAGATGCTTCTCTAAGTTTTTCGTTTTGGATACATCGAATGCCCTCAGTAGTGACTCGATGTCCAAGAAAATTAATTTCGTGTTTAAAGAATTCACACTTCTCTAATTTTAATCTCAAATGAGCGTCACGTAAATTCATTAGCACTTGGCCAATATCATTTAAATGTTGTTCATAAGATCGACTAAAAATTAGGATGTCATCAATAAATACGAAACAGAGTTTCCCTAATACATTACTTAACGCTTTTGTCATAATTGCTTGAAATACTTTTGGACTATTGACATACCCGAAGGGTAACCTTCGGAACTGCCATTTTTTACCATTTACCGCAAATGCTGTAAGCTTTTTAGACTCCTCGGAGAGTTCCACCTGGTGAAATGCACTCCTCAGATCTAAACTAGAAAATATCTTTGATCCACCTAAAGATCCAAGCATATCGTCAACCCTAGGTAACGGAAATCCTTGTATATGGACACACTTATTTAATGATCTGAAATCTATTACGGGTCGTATTTCCCCATTCTTTTTATGAACAACGATAACGGGGAAGTTGTACTCGGACATTGAAGGTTCTATAGTGCCTTCCTTTAACATTGACCTGTTGACTTCTTCAAGTTGTTCTTGAAATTTATGTGGTATGCGGTACGGCATTTTGTTTATCACTATATTAGGATCTTTCAATATTATTGTGTGTTTACATATACTAGTAGTCCCGATTTTTTCATCCCTTATCGTGATTACGTCTCTAAAGTCATTTAGTAACTGCGTCATTTTGTCTTCATACTCTGACATTCCACATGATATGTCAGCATTAACTAACCTTCTTGGTGCTGATGGCACTGTCTGAGAATTGTTTTCTACATCAGCACTTAATGTGCTGTCACGGCTTCTATCAGCGCTTCCGTCACGTGATATTTTACACTCCATATCTCGGTTGCCATGCGTTGTAACTAATGGCTCTCCATTAATTCCAACTGCAAGTACCTTTGACTTTTCATAAATTAGTTCAGGGGTAACGTTTCGTTCAAATGGCTTTGGTTTTTCGTCACTCAACACGTTTCCTAACCTAGATTTATGAGTCCTATTATTTAAACACTCCGATATAGTCGCTATATTTACTTCGACTTGCTCTTCGTACGTCTGGAGTTTACCAACTATCATATTGTCCCGTAATATGATATCACTATCCGTCGGATTCATTACGAAAACTGGGCATATTGACACTTGATCTCCCTCTTTTTTTGTGTCTTCGATTTTTATTAGTGTTTCGGCTATCACTAAACCGCTATTGAAACTTCTTTTAGCTATTATATAACTTCCTGCTTCGTTGTTTTTGACAAACCCATACAATATTTGTACGCTGTTTGCCTCAACGACTTGGCTATTTATATGAACATTTCCGTTCTTCTCGCGTTTTTTATTCCTTGTCTTCGTGTTTACCTCGGATTTCATAACCTCCGTTTGCCCTTTTTGTTGAGGTTTAACCCTTACTTTCGCAATACTACTACGGCTGTTTGTTCGTTCGTTTATTTGTCTTATCAACGTTCTTCGTTTTGACCTATTTGAAGTAAGGACCAGCTCAGATATTAAGCAATCTGTGCTTAATAGTTCTTTAGTAGCTATTCTACGTTTTTCCATAAACGGAATTTTTTCTTCACCTAATTTTAATATTTTCTTATCAAAATCAATTTGCGCGTTCGTTAACACGTCCCTTCCTAATATTACATCATATGGTAAGCTGTTGTTGTTGATTAGTAAAGCGTTTACTGTTTTCTTGTGGGATTTCGACATTAGTTCAAATTTTACTTCACCTTTTACTTCGGAACGTCCGTTTATGCCTTTAATAGTTACGTTTGATTTTATTATGTCCTCGTGACTCGCCTTGTAATTAAAATTACGACTGTTTAAAATCGTTCTCTCGCTCCCTGAATCTATTAAAGCTTCCCAATCGAATTCTTTACTATGTAAAATTATCGTTGGCTTAGAAGTCCCTTTTATCGTATAATGACAGTCCATCAATCCGCTTAATTCATCTTTATTTTTTACTAATTGGACTGTTATATATGTTTCGCTCGTTTTTTTATCCTCAACGCTTAACTCTTCTTCTTTTAATAAATCGAACTTATTTTTACATTCACAACTTGTGTTGAGTGACGATTTACCTTTGCTATTGAATTTAACGTGCACTGGATCTAATTTATTCATGTTCAATTCACTTTCGTACACGGAGCTACCGACCGTTTTCCCGTGAGACCTATTTTGTTTTTTACTTCTGTTTGTATTTACATGTTTTTGCGAAAATCCTTGGCCTGTTGAGCCCGACATTCTCTACCTATATGTCCTAATTTGTTGCACCTGTAGCACTTAATTGTACCGCTACTGCTGTGAGGGGTAGGGGTAGGGTGGGGGATGTTCGTGTTGTGTACGTATGCTCTGCCTGTGGGATTATGTTTGTACCTACTTCTGCGTGCATACCTACCTGCTGTTCCTCTGTTTCTTATGTCATAAGTGTAATATGCTTCTGTATCTTCTAGCATATCCTCGTGAAAATTGCCTTGATTCTCACCCTCGGGTTTTTCTATCAAAAAAGTTTCTGTGTCATTGAAATTCTTTTTTGGTATTAGAATTTTTTTATCATGTGGCAAAGATCTTATTTTCTTCGTTGTAGCAGACAGTAAATTAGCTGTTGTCTTAAAAGGACCTTCAACGACTCCTTTGATGATACTGGGGTTGATCTGTGGACCCAATATTGTTAAATACATTGATGTATTCATGAGATCTTTTGCGTGATTTTTTAATTTGCGTGTGAATGATTCATCACTTTCAGTTGCTGTCCTTACTGGAAATTGGGCGTTCATTGTGTCGTCATTTAAAATAAAATCCGTGACTTCTCCTATCTTTTCTAATGTACTTAAGATGTCACTGGCAGCTGTAGTCTCGTCCTTCAATTTATTTGTGTATAATTCATGACATACACTGTAGATATCCTTGCTGTCTTTCTGCACATATATGTCTTCTAGTACCGTGCATATTTCTTGGTATGTGCTATCCTTAAATGTTTTACCGTTAACAACGTTATTAACAGTAATTTGAAAATCTCCTAGCTTGCAATCAGCGCTCCTGAAAAGGATTTTCTTCTTTTCTGCATCATCTTTATCCCCTAAGCTGGATATATGATTATTTAATAGGCTGAGGTGCTGACGAAACGTGTTCTTCTCCTCGAAAGCTGGATCCTCTGGCCTTCTTCTTCCCCTGAATATCGGCAATGAATCCGAATTTATGATCGTCGTACTCCGACTTTTAATTATCTCCTGGAGTTGAGCTTGTGTTAATTCGACCGACATTTTGGGGGTTTTTTTGGGGGTTTTTTTGGGGGTTGTTTTGGGGGATGTTTTGGGGGATGTTTTGGGGGATGTTTTGGGTGGTGTTTTGGGTGGTGACTTGGGGGGTGATTTGGGGGGTGATTTGGGTGTTTTGGGTTGTTTAGTTTTCTGTACTCTCCATACTGGCCACCAATGTGACGTAGTTAGTTTACTTCACTATAACGTCTCAGTGTATGGGCTCTTAAGTGATTAGGATCTTACTTTGTGGTATTTTCAGATTCCTTTCTCTTTATAAATCTCTTTCTACTAAATACTCATGGTACCATGCCCTAGAACCACCTTGCCACTATGGTTCCGACCTCAGGCCTCTGGTCCAAGCTTAACTGTATTTAAGGGTAATAATGGTAAAGTAATTAACACTTAAAGAGATTATATTCATTGGTCAAGCACATGTTATTACAAATAATATCTCCTCTAGAACGCTCGCAAGTTAAGGTCTCAAATAACTACGAACAGGAGAATAGGTGTGTAGCTCACGAGAGCAAATCGGTAACTGACTTGACTGTCACTTACTTACAATCATATAGGTTCGTGATGATAGTAATGCATACACAATTGCTGTGTTTGCTTTACTACAAATCTCATAAGGGTGTTTTTTCGTGCGCATGAGCACTGCAACCTTGTTGTTCGGGAGAGATACATCTTCGTCTTTAAAGGGTAAGGGCATGGTAAGGAAACCATTGTCGTTGACAGTTACACCCTCCTCCATTATCGAAATGAACTTCTGGTCTTCTCTCGACAATCCAGGGAGGTTATCGTCCGTTGAGTCGAGGAAGACGTTGGATGGCGAAATCGGTCTTGGCGTACCGGGAAAGCATGGGGCAGCATCGAAGTGTTCGTGACCAACTTTGAGAACGCAGTTATCTTGCATGTTATCTTCTTTCCCCGGGCATACGCTCCCAACCAATGCCCACCCAAGAGCAGTATGATGGGCAAATGGGAATCTATTTCCGTGACACTTTGTTTTCATTATGTCTCCGCAGTTACGTCCAAGCAGCAGAAGAACCTCAGCCGAAGAGTCTATTTCTGGGAAATATCTTGATAGGGGAGATATATGTGGATGCATCCTAACCACATTCGGAGAAGCAACTTCATGTCGGCAATCGGGAATTGAATCGCTTGTGTAGATGGGTGGAATGTTGTAGCTTCTCTTCTCCCAGATTCCCCTGACCTTCAAACCACTGATAAGTTGCCCAGTAGTTTTCTTCCTGAAACCGGTCATCGTTGTCAGTGTGAAATCACGTTCGGGACCAGACACATTCAGCAGCTCTGCCACCTTAGGATCTACAAAGGAAGTACTAGACTGTTCGTCGATGATGGTGTAGCATTTGATCTTTATGGCAGATTTCGGATGAGATATTTCGGTTAGAACAGTCTTAGAACAGTTGGCCCATGTCTGATCACCTCCGCATAGGGAGTTGCACAACTGTACGTGATCGGTAGACGGTTTCCTCTTGAAGTTACTTTCTGGTGACGAATAATTCCCGCCGTCAATGATTTCTTCGTAATGCATTAGTGTTGTGTGATATTTCTTGCATCTTTGGCACACGACATGGGATTTGCAAAGGGCTCTCCTATGTTCTCCTAAACACTTAAAACACAGGTTCTTCTCTTGAGCGAACCTTCGTCTGGCGTGATAAGGTAAGTTCTTGAAAACATTGCAGTCTAACAACTGATGACCAGTCTTCTGGTGATACGAACACGTTGGAGACTTTTCTTCGTTTATCTTGAAGTTCCTCTCATTTCTTGCATTCGTATAGTCCTTCTTGAAGGTACGAACGTCGTTTGATTTAAATGAATTGCCTACGTTGTTAAGGCATGCATAGTTAGGATTATTCAACTCCTCTGCTTTAGATTCAATGAAATTAACGAGAACAGAAAAAGGTGGAATTTCGCAGTTGTTATTTCTAGAGTACGTTACACCTTCGTGACGCCAGGCACGCTGCATGAAATCTGGCAACTTAGTCCAAACGACTTGCTGACCGCTCGCCAGGTTAAATATGGAAAGTTCGTTATTACCACACAAACTGGATTCTATCATTCGACAAAGCAACACATAGTCCAACAGTTTAACATTAACGTTTGGTGGTCTAATAGATGGGAATGATTCTAACTTTTGCTTTAACGACGAACAAATTAACAAGGAAGACCCAAATCTTTTCTCGAACGTCTGCCAAATCCTAGCGAGCGCCCCGACGGGGTTGGAGGCACCGGCTGTGTGGTAGCTATGAACGATCTTATGTGCCTCACCGTTAGTATTGGCTAAGAGAACTGATATCTGATCAATCGCACTTAATTCGATGTTTACCATTTTATTATTGAGCAGAGTTCTCCAAGAATGGAATGTCGAAGGGTCTCCCCCAAATGGATCAATAGATTCTTTAAACAAATCCTGTTTGACAAGGTGGAGAGCAATCGGATCAACTAACTTCTGATTAAGTGATTCAGTATTATAATGAAAAACATTGCTAGTTCCACGGTCTAGGTTAGATGAACGTACAAAGGAGTTCGACGGGTTATCAACCGAACCTGATGACACACTAGTAGTTAGGTAATTTACGTTAGCTAGATTGTGGTTGTTATGCGAAGAAGTAATACAAGGAAAATGATCATTGAGGTTTAAAGTCTTCATTTGATTCGAAAAAATACTTTTAAATCGATCTGCCTCTTCAATCTTCGCCGTAGCATAACTAGTTTCCACCGGATCTCTATCTAATTTTTGAAACTGTCTATAATCTTCGTTGGTAATTCCACGATCGGGAACTGTGGTAACAGGGTTAGACCGCTCAACGAACGTTTCGGGTGGGAAGAAATTATTGGATCGAGGAACAGGAGCAATTGGAAACAGAACACTGTCGCTAATAGATTGGGTCTGCTCTTCTACTTCAACGTTCACGGTGTCAATTTGACGTTCAACATTAACAGAACCTACAGAATCCGACACGAAACTCATGGTGTCAATGTTAGACAGTTCTTCGTCTCCCAGCCTCCTGACGCGCATATTCGCCAACTCAATAAATTCCTTACAATTAGTCCTAGTGGCAATTTTATCGGAAATGTTGTTTTGAGCCTCTTCAGTGGCTCCCTCTTTGGTCAATTTTTTAATTAGCAATGACGATGTTGTCGAGAAAGAAGCTAATAACTTTTTAAGTTTGATAATTCTTTGTTTAAGCAAATGAGGTTCAATATAGTCACTAATATCCTCCTGAAGTATATCAATTATATCACTAGATATCTCTTCGCACTTAGTCTGTAGTGAAGTTGAACATTCTACGTTTGCACGCTTTGGTCTAACTGAAAGGTCACTCTCTACGATCTGATTAAACTCCTGTGAGATCTCAGTAATCGGAACTGATGTGGCCATTTCGTGATTATGATGACCAGTAACTGAATAAATAAGTGTAATAGTGAGTGTGAAGCAGCGTGTCAGAATAAGTGTGAAGATAACGTTACTTTCGAGTGGACATCGAAGAGTGGTCTTCTACTCTGAAGTCCGTGTGGTCGTGCTCGCCTCTACCTGTCCTGTGGTCCACTAGAGTCACTGTCGCGAAATGCTTTCGCGTAGTGGAAAAGAGAAGTCGTTTCTTTCTACGTTTTATTTAGTGACCTGTAAAATACATTTATTTAAAAAAAGTCACAAAAATTGATAAACCTACCTAATACAAATATGAATATATACAGTTAAAAAATATAGTAAAATTTATTTGAAGTAAAAACTAAACTAGCGAGGGTCTATGATTTTATAGGTCATGGACGTAGAGTGATGCAACGTATTACCGGTTGTATCATATCAATAAACAAAATTAACCAACTTTATAGAAGTTATACATTTAAAAAATTATATACACATGGTTATGTTAGCAAGTTAAAAAACGGTATGTTAGAATTAAACTTACTCTAGTAGCTGGAGCTACATAAAATAGATTAGGCGACAAGATGAAAACCTCCGTACGACTGCGAATTTAATATTTACTTTACGATAGGGTGTGTCACGTTACGTTTAGCTGGATTAATAGTTTACATTATTGGATCTGAAAAAATACAAATATTAAAGATTATTGAATAAATAATGAACACGAGAAATAGAACTAAAATAATTAAAATGCCCGACTCCCAATCACTCATTTATACCAGCCACACACAGACACCTGCTACATGACACAATGTTAAAATGTTAATGAACGTTTTACAGATTAGCTTTAGGTTTACATTATTGGAACGGAAAAGGAGGTGCGATGAGTTAAAATATCAAAATGGAAATATACATTGGCAGGCTTTTAAAATAGGTGTAATAATTTATTGGATTAAAATGAAAGAAAACTGGAGGGATTCCAGCACACTCCCACCTGGCAACGGACGGTTGCAATATCAAATTACAGAGCATACAAACATACAACATTTATACAATCGATGAAAACTAAATACTTTAACTCTCATCTGGTTGCAAAATCAATATCAACTCTGATATAGGACGAGAGTAAATCCTGCCGTTTGAAGTACGAACGTGAGCAGATCTGACCAGATTGTCAGAGCCTCTTCTAACCGCTTCGACGGTTGCCAATGGTGTGGTAAAGCAAACACAGCAATTGTGTATGCATTGCTATCATCACGAACCTATATGATTGTAAGTAAGTGACAGTCAAGTCAGTTACCGATTCGCTCTCGTGAGCTACACACCTTATCTCCTGTTCGTAGTTATTTGAGACCTTAACTTGCGAGCGTTCTAGTGGAGATATTACTTGTAATAACATGTGCTTGACCAATGAATATAATCTCTTTAAGTGTTAATTACTTTACCATTATTACCCTTAAATACAGTTAAGCTTGGACCAGAGGCCTGAGGTCGGAACCATAGTGGCAAGGTGGTTCTAGGGCATGGTACCATGAGTATTTAGTAGAAAGAGATATATAAAGAGAAAGGAATCTGAAAATACTTTATAGAGTAGGATCCTAATCACTTAGAGCCCATACACTGAGACGTTATAGGAAAGTAAACTAACTACGTCACATTGGTGGCCGTATGGTGCGTGATTAAGTAATTCGAATTTAATGTGCGGAAATTCAATTACTAAAGTAAAAGATTGAAAGCTTTGTAATTTACCAAAAACTAAGTTAACCATCTGATTGGAGAGTATTTGATTACAGCAAGACCGGGTTTTGCGACCCTATATGAAGGTACGATCCAATTAAGGTGTTCAGTTTTTGTGATAAAGTATAAAGATAATTCAACTCAAGGTCAAGCAAATGGCATCTCGAAAATTATCGGAAGGATAAGGAGAGTACAGATGGCCTAATTTGAAATTTGAATGAGCAGAGACAATCAACAAGACTGACCAGTCTGAAAAAAAAAAAATTCTGGAAATTCTGGAAAATTCTGGAAAATTCTGGAAGAAACTGGAAAACACGGAGGGAGGAAGCGACAGTAATGGGTTAAGCGTTGCACGTTGACGAATGGTGATGGAAAACATTCGATTATAAACAACATGCAAAAAAGCCGTAAATCAACCAGAAATTGAGAGTCTAATTTGTTTAAATACTACATCTGAAAAGTATTTATTCAAACTGCAACATTCAGTGATCATTCAACATTCAGTGATCATTCAACATTCAGTGATCATTCAACATTCAGTGATCATTCAACATTCAGTGAAAAGTTAACAGTCAGTAAACATTCAGTGATCATTCAACATTCAGTGATCATTCAACATTCAGTGATCATTCAACATTCAGTGATCATTCAACATTCAGTGAAGTTTTAACATTCAGTGAACATTCAGTTAACATACAGTGCATAACATACAGTGCACAGCGCTCAGTGAACATTCAGTTAACATTATAATAGTTAACATCAGAGCAAAAATCAACGACAAAACCTGATAAGCGGGACCCACTGTACATGGAACCGAAAGTTGAGTATAACATATAACTAAATGTCATCTTATCATTCAGTCTCATTTCTGAAGCGGTCGGAGTAAGATCTATGTGTTAGACCTTAGTCAGTGGTGAATAAATCTGTTCTGTCTTAGTCAAGAATTGTGTTGATGAATAAGCAGAAGGTAATTAATCATTACTGCAGCAGTTATAATTATAGATGTACGTGTGCATGCATTTCTTTTAGCTTTGCTGTGTGTCGTTATTAATTGAAAGGTAGTATAAATATTTTATATTTATTGATTTAACAAATATTGCTCTATATTAAATTATATTTCATTTATTATTTATTATTTGAATGATTATTTTTTAATGTTTGACGGATTATTATTTTTTATTATTATTATTTTTTTTTTTTGGATAGCCTATTATTTTTTCTTCCTTTTTTTTCGTAATTAGTGATTACACGTGCATCACACTTGTTTAAGTACACAATAACACCTCATTAGGATAGGAAACACATGCCAACCTCAGAGGACAAAGCGATAAATGCTGAGGCTGTAGAACTTAGATCTGGAAGACGAACTAAACCCAGAGTACAGAAAACTAAACAACCCAAAACACCCAAAACACCCCCCAAATCACCCCCCAAGTCACCACCCAAAACACCACCCAAAACATCCCCCAAAACATCCCCCAAAACAACCCCCAAAACAACCCCCAAAAACCCCCCCAAAATGTCGGTTGAATTAACACAAGCTCAACTCCAGGAGATAATTAAAAGTCGAAGTACGACGATCATAAATTCGGATTCATTGCCGATATTCAGGGGAAGAAGAAGGCCAGAGGATCCAGCTTTCGAGGAGAAGAACACGTTTCGTCAGCATCTCAGCCTATTAAATAATCATATATCCAGCTTAGGGGATAAAGATGACGCAGAAAAAAAGAAGATCCTTTTCAGGAGCGCTGATTGCAAGCTAGGGGATTTTCAAATTACTGTTAATAACGTTGTTAACGGTAAAACATTTAAAGATAGCACATACCAAGAGATATGCACGGTACTAGAAGACATATATGTGCAGAAAGACAGCAAGGATATCTACAGTGTATGTCATGAATTATACACAAATAAATTGAAGGACGAGAATACAGCTGCCAGTGACATCTTAAGTACATTAGAAAAGATAGGCGAAGTCACGGATTTTATATTAAATGACGACACAATGAACGCCCAATTTCCAATAAGGACAGCAACTGAAAGTGATGAATCATTCACACGCAAATTAAAAAATCACGCAAAAGATCTCATGAATACATCAATGTATTTAACAATATTGGGTCCACAGATCAACCCCAGTATCATCAAAGGAGTCGTAGAAGGTCCTTTTAAGACAACAGCTAATTTACTGTCTGCTACAACGAAGAAAATAAGATCTTTGCCACATGATAAAAAAATTCTAATACCAAAGAAGAATTTCAATGACACAGAAACTTTTTTGATAGAAAAACCCGAGGGTGAGAATCAAGGCAAGTTCCACGAGGATATGCTAGAAGATACAGAAGCATATTACACTTATGACAGAGGAACAGCAGGTAGGTATGCACGCAGAAGTAGATACAAAAACAATCCCACAGGCAGAGCATACGTACACAATACCACCCTACCCTTACCCCTTACAGCAGCAGTGGAACAATTAAGTGCTACCGATGCAACAAATTAGGACATATAGGTAGAGAATGTCGGGCTCAACAGGCCAAGGATTTTCGCAAAAACATGTAAATACAAACAGAAGTAAAAAACAAGATAGGTCTCACGGGAAAACGGTCGGTAGCTCCGTGTACGAAAGTGAATTGAACATGAATAAATTAGATCCAGTGCACGTTAAATTCAATAGCAAAGGTAAATCGTCACTCAACACAAGTTGTGAATGTAAAAATAAGTTCGATTTATTAAAAGAAGAAGAGTTAAGCGTTGAGGATAAAAAAATGAGCGAAACATATATAACAGTCCAATTAGTAAAAAATAAAGATGAATTAAGCGGATTGATGGACTGTCATTATACGATAAAAGGGACTTCTAAGCCAACGATAATTTTACATAGTAAAGAATTCGATTGGGAAGCTTTAATAGATTCAGGGAGCGAGAGAACGATTTCAAACAGTCGTAATTTTAATTACAAGGCGAGTCACGAGGACATAATAAAATCAAACGTAACTATTAAAGGCATAAACGGACGTTCCGAAGTAAAAGGTGAAGTAAAATTTGAACTAATGTCGAAATCCCACAAGCAAACAGTAAACGCTTTACTAATCAACAACAACAGCTTACCATATGATGTAATATTAGGAAGGGACGTGTTAACGAACGCGCAAATTGATTTTGATAAGAAAATATTGAAATTAGGTGAAGAAAAAATTCCGTTTATGGAAAAACGTAGAATAGCTACTAAAGAACTATTAAGCACAGATTGCTTAATATCTGAACTGGTCCTTACTTCAAATAGGTCAAAACGAAGAACGTTGATAAGACAAATAAACGAACGAACAAACAGCCGCAGTAGTATTGCCAAAGTAAGGGTTAAACCTCAACAAAAAGGGCAAACGGAGGTAAAAGTGAAATCCGAGGTAAAAACGAAGTCAAGGAATAAAAATAAAAAACGCGAGAAGAACGGAAATGTTCATATAAATAGCCAAGTCGTTGAGGCAAACAGCGTACAAATATTGTATGGGTTTGTCAAAAACAACGAAGCAGGAAGTTATATTATAGCTAAAAGAAGTTTCAATAGTGGTTTAGTGATAGCCGAAACACTAATAAAAATCGAAGACACAAAAAAAGAGGGAGATCAAGTGTCAATATGCCCAGTTTTCGTAATGAATCCGACGGATAGTGATATCATATTACGGGACAATATGATAGTTGGTAAACTCCAAACGTACGAAGAGCAAGTCGAAGTAAATATAGCGACTATATCGGAGTGTTTAAATAATAGGACTCATAAATCTAGGTTAGGAAACGTGTTGAGTGACGAAAAACCAAAGCCATTTGAACGAAACGTTACCCCTGAACTAATTTATGAAAAGTCAAAGGTACATGCAGTTGGAATTAATGGAGAGCCATTAGTTACAACGCATGGCAACCGAGATATGAAGTGTAAAATATCACGTGACGGAAGCGCTGATAGAAGCCGTGACAGCACATTAAGTGCTGATGTAGAAAACAATTCTCAGACAGTGCCATCAGCACCGAGAAGGTTAGTTAATGCTGACATATCATGTGGAATGTCAGAGTATGAAGACAAAATGACGCAGTTACTAAATGACTTTAGAGACGTAATCACGATGAAGGACGAACAAATCGGGACAACTAGTATATGTAAACACACAATAGTAATGAAAGATCCTAATATAGTGATAAACAAGATGCCGTACCGCATACCACATAAATTTCAGGAACAACTTGAAGAAGTCAACAGGTCAATGGTAAAGGAAGGAACTATAGAACCTTCAATGTCCGAGTACAACTTCCCGGTTATCGTTGTTCATAAAAAGAATGGGAAAATACGACCCGTAATAGATTTCAGATCATTAAATAAGTGTGTCCATATACAAGGATTTCCGTTACCTAGGGTTGACGACATGCTTGGATCTTTAGGTGGATCAAAGATATTTTCTAGTTTAGATCTGAGGAGTGCATTTCACCAGGTGGAACTCTCCGAGGAGTCTAAAAAACTTACAGCATTTGCGGTAAATGGTAAAAAGTTTCAGTTTAAAAAGTTACCATTCGGTTATGTCAATAGTCCAAAAGTATTTCAAGCAATAATGACAAAAGCGTTAAGTAATGTATTAGGGAAACTATGTTTCGTATTTATTGATGACATCCTAATTTTTAGTCGATCTTATGAACAACATTTAAATGATATTGGCCAAGTGCTAATGAATTTACGTGACGCTCATTTGAGATTAAAATTAGAGAAGTGTGAATTCTTTAAACACGAAATTAATTTTCTTGGACATCGAGTCACTACTGAGGGCATCCGATGTATCCAAAACGAAAAACTTAGAGAAGCATCTAGACCAACAGATGTAAAACAACTTCAGCGATTTTTAGGGCTTGCGAATTATTTTCGTAAGTTCGTACCTAAATTTAGTCAGAAAGCCGACCCATTATATAGACTATTAAGGAAGGACACTAAATTTGACTGGACTGACGAATGTGAGGCTAGCTTCACTAGACTCAAAAATATTTTGACATCAGATACGGTTTTAGCACATCCAAATTATTCCAGACCATTTTATTTATTTACTGACAGCTCAAATATCGGAGTTGGCGCAGCATTGCTACAACCAGATTCGACCAAAAGCAAAACATTAAGACCCATCGCATATTTCAGTAAATCATTAAATTCTACTCAAAAAAGGTACTCCACGACTAAACTAGAGTTTCTTGCAATACATCTAGCTTTAAAGGAATTTCAATACCTATGTCTAGGATATCCTATTACCATTTTAACTGATCACAAACCCTTATGTGCATTTTTTGGTAATAAACTGCCTTTAGACACGGCACTAGCCAGGTGGGCAATAGAGGCTAGCACATATGATTGTACCATCAAATATTTTGAAGGTAAGAGAAATGTGGTAGCCGATACCCTTAGTAGATTAACTCCTTTAACGGAAGAAACAATAGATGATTGTGAACTTTTAACATCATCTAATGAAAGTTGTAATTCAATTGAAAATTATATAGCAACCACAAGATCGAGGGCTAAGCTAAACGTACCACAAATTATTAACGACAATGACAATGACTCAGAAACAGACTCAGAAAACGAACAAGAATCAGATACATCTAAATTGTATAAAATCAACAAAGAAAAACCATTTCTGAACTACATACCTAAACAGGAAGACATAACATGGACTTTAAACAGACTAAAGACTGCACAGTCAAACGACTTTGCTTGTAAGGAAATAATGGATATATTACAGAAAAAACAATTAGGAACATCTAGGAACATAGCTGAATTTTTCATATTAGACAGAATATTATATCGACATCGGAAAATAGATACTCGGGCAGCCAGTATTGTTAATTATGTTATACCAAATGAAATGATCAATTTAGTAATTAATTCAATACATTTTAACACCCATTGTGGTTTAGCTCATACGCTATTTCAATTTCGACTAAAATATTATCATTTTCAAGAAAGATCGGTCATAGAATCTTTTATTAAAAGATGTGACGTTTGCAAAATCCTTAAAGGAAGTCTAGATACACCAATTAAATTAATGTCTGCCCCAGTAGCTAATACACCATTTGAAACAGTTTCATTTGATTTTATAGGACCTTTTATAACAACTGACACGAACAACAAATATATTTTATCAATAACATGTATGTTGACAAGATATAACGAATTACACGCAGTAGCTGACAAATCAACTAACACAGTAATTGATTGTCTAAGTAAAACATTTAGTCGTTGTGGATATCCCAAAACGTTAATGTCGGATTGTGCGAAAGAATTCAAGTCTAACGCAATTAGAACTTTCAGTGAAATACATCAGATATACAAATGTGAGGTATTACCATATTCAGCATATTCCAATGGAATTTGTGAACGTAATAACCAGAAAATTAACAAATTATTAAGATTCTATGTAGCCACAGTAGATCACAATAATTGGGACATGTTTCTCGATATTGTCCAAAACACAATTAACAACCAGGTCAATTTGACCTTGAAGGATACGCCCTCATACGCTCTTTTTGGCCGTGATACATCTCCAAATATTCAAGCAGAAAATTTGGATAACATTTACAATTTAGATACATCAGAATCAATAGTCAAGATCAAGGCCAGACAAGCTCTATTTATTCAAGATCAGATAAGAGCTAACATAATTAATCAATCAAACAAACGCATAATTTACCACAATAAGACACGAAAAGACAAAATTATACAGATAGGTGATCGAGTATTAATTAGAAATCATCAAAAAACACATAAATTACAATTAAATTGGATAGGACCAGGTACAGTATTACAAGTGAAAAAAAACAAAGCTATAATTCAATTAGGACATCAAACGATAACGAGCAATATAAATTATCTAACTAAGTTGGAAAATATCACAACAAATTAATTAAATAATTTCATTAACATCATTAAACAGGAAATCAAATTATGAGAAATTTGAATATAAACAAACATCATTTAACACACAAAAGGAACACATAAGACGAAGTAACATGAGTAACATGTTACATTTACACGAACACGTGACATATAACACGGTTACATGCAAAGAGTCAGAGAAATGTTTACATTTTTTTTGCTTACGCGAGTCAAACAAACAGAGCATACAATTCATTGTTCAAACTACAATATTTCCTTTGCTCAGTAAGAGAATTATTGTATGTATTTAATTGTATGAATTTTAATTGTAATATTTGTATGTATTTAGTTTAAGTTGATGGGATGAATTATGAATTTTATTAATATAAAATTTCATATAATAATTTTAAGAGTATTAATTTTTTTTGTTGTATGCATGTTAATTTTAAATTTTGTGTTTATATGTTGGTGTAACGAATAAGATGAATTATATCCTGTAAAATTGTTTGGATGAAAATTTGAAAAAAAAAAAATATATATATATATATATATATATATTCAAATTTAGGATGAAATACTGAAATAATTTAAAAGCAAAAATGATCAATTCAAAATGAGACTGAAATATGATAAAATACCTAAAATGAACAGGGGCCATGATCTAACGGTATCGTTTTGATTTCAGTGACCGTGAGGCAGAGAGGACCCAGCTACCCACACAGCCAACAGCTCCTCAGCCATAAACAGTCAGTGACTGACTCTCAGCCACTCACAGCCGGTTGACACACAGAACTGTAATTCAAGGTCGTGAGAAGTAATCAGCTGGAGCGATGGGACAGACTCAGAGCAACTTTGACCTGAACTCAGTAGTGGAGCTGATCCAGAAATCAACTTCTATGAACAAGGCTCATTTGGAGCAAACCATTAAAAACATGGGGTCTACAAAGTACGACCTAATACCAGACTTGTTCAGCGACATTTTAGTGTTAATTCTAACACTACTGGTTGTGATGATTCTGGTATGTGGGTATAATCAGTCAAAGAAGATGAAGTCAGAAGAAGATATGAAAATGTACGAAATTAGGAATTTGAGGTCTAAGATGGCGACTGAAGCTTTCAATCAGATAAAGCGAAGCACCCCTTTAGATCAGGGGAACTAGGTGGAACAGTAAATGTTTTTAACGATCAGGCAGTTAATATACAGGCGACAACAGTTATAGTAATGCCTCAGGCAAAACGAAGGCCAAAAAGCGAAATTACCAAAACTAAACCTAACAGCATTTAAGATTTTTTTTTCCCAAACTCAATTTGATCATTATTTAAAAAAAAATTTTTAATTTTAAGTTTGGGTAATTTTAAGTGAAAATTAATAATAATCGTTTTTTCAATTGAATTTAATTTTAAGTTTAATTTTTTCTTCGGTGTTAATTTTAAGATTTAAATTTAAAGATCACAACTGTCTCAAAATTTGATAAAGATGATCAAAATTCATATAAATTCAATTACGAATATAAATTCATTAAAAGATCATAAAATACGATATCATAACATATGATAAATTAAAATGAAAAATTACTTTTATCAATAAAAAAGGAAGGTTATTAAAATAAAACATAACTAAGTTCATTAAATATATTTCTTATAAATGAAAATTTTTTTTGATTATAATTTTTTTTTTAAATGTAAATGCAGTAACAATTTGTGTAATGTATTGGAGTGATCAAAGGTCTCTGTTAATATTTAGACTAAAAATCTACATATTATGAGGGAGGGGTGTGATCTCAAATAGATTAGGCAAGTTATTACGTTTATAAAATGAAAAAGTTGTTACATTTTTGAACTGAGACATATTAGGTAAAAGTAACTTAGATTATTTTGAGAATAAATAAAAATATTGTTAAAGCAAAATTAAGATTGTATAGGTAAGATTAAAAATTTAAGAACATTTGGTGAATGCACATTAGTCTTACATATTTCTAGAACGAATTAAAACTCAAATTTTTCAATTTTCTAATAATATGTTTATTACCGGTTCGAGAAATTTCAAGAGATCCAATATACATGTTTCCACTAACAGCGTGAGCGTCTGAACATTGTTCAATATAGAGTAACAATGGGTAGACAAACCAGCTGGCAGTTTTGGAAAAATGTGAATTGTAACTTTGAAATTTTCGGAAGGGGGGAGCGATGTGGTAAAGCAAACACAGCAATTGTGTATGCATTGCTATCATCACGAACCTATATGATTGTAAGTAAGTGACAGTCAAGTCAGTTACCGATTCGCTCTCGTGAGCTACACACCTTATCTCCTGTTCGTAGTTATTTGAGACCTTAACTTGCGAGCGTTCTAGTGGAGATATTACTTGTAATAACATGTGCTTGACCAATGAATATAATCTCTTTAAGTGTTAATTACTTTACCATTATTACCCTTAAATACAGTTAAGCTTGGACCAGAGGCCTGAGGTCGGAACCATAGTGGCAAGGTGGTTCTAGGGCATGGTACCATGAGTATTTAGTAGAAAGAGATATATAAAGAGAAAGGAATCTGAAAATACTTTATAGAGTAAGATCCTAATCACTTAGAGCCCATACACTGAGACGTTATAGGAAAGTAAACTAACTACGTCACAATGGCCACACATTTCTCTTCATGCTCTTGTCGCGGAGTAGAACAATGTTGCCGACTCTTATGTTGGTCCTTATCTTAGTCCACTTGCTTCTTTCTTGCAGATCTTGAAGGTACATCTTTCTCCAAGTTTTCCAGAAACAGTCAGCTAGATATTGACCCCTTCTCCAACGACTTTTTCCATAGGCCAGCAGATCACATTCAGTGAACTCATCCAAAGGTGGAGGATTAGGATTATCGCGTAGAGTGAGAAGCATTGCGGGTGTGAGTGGTAGAGGGTCTTTAGGGTCACCAGAGATGGTCCACATTGGAGTATTATTGACAATGCTCCTTGCTTCGGCTAGGAATGTGGTCATCTCGTCTCTAGTCGGCAGTCTCGTTTTAAGGTTGAGGAGAGAAGCCTCGAGAACCCTCCGAATGGATTTCACTTTCCTCTCCCATACACCTCCATGGTGGCTTGAGTGGGCAGGATTAAAGTGCCATGTAACACCACTGTTCAACATGCCTTCGGCCACAGAATCGAACGCCATCTCGTTCTGATTAGTCTTCTGTGCAGCCACGAAATTAGTACCTCTGTCACAGTAGTAGTGTTTTGCATTTCCTCTAAATGAGGGCGTTAAGCATGCTAGATGTATCTAGACCAACTAAGGGCTCTATGTGAACGGCTCTACTAGCCATGCAAGTCAGCAGAAGAGCCCATAGCTTCTTCGACGCGCAATTTTTGCGGGTTGCTTTCCCCTCCGTGATCAGGAAGGGTCCAAAGACGTCTAGGCCACAGTGTGTGAAAGGTGGAGTTTCTTGCAATCGATGAAAGGGAAGGTTAGACATCATTTGCGTCATTGGAGCACCTCTCAGCTTCTTGCATATCACGCAATCGCTTATAATAGTTTTCAGTAGTTTTGTGCCCTTATGAACGTGATAACCAGCCTGTCTCAAAGCCCCACTTGTGATGTGTCTTCCTTGATGGAGTATCCTTTCATGGTAATGCTTGACGATCAACGCTGTTGCTCTGCTTTTTCTAGGCAGTATGATGGGGTGCTTTTGAGAGAAAGGCAATAAAGAGTCTTTCAGACGACCAGCTACCCTCATGATTCCATTCCGATCTAAAAAAGGATCCAACGACGCCTAAGTGGCTGAACCTGGAGTGTCCAGTCTTCTTGAGAGAGGCAATAACGTCTCCAAACTCAATCTTCTGCTCTTGAGATATTATAGCTGATGCAGCCTCAAGATCGCTTATTGTGAGACTTCGAGGGGCAATGGAGATTCTCAGTTTCTGTCTAGCTCGATCAACGAGCCTAGTGAGCCTAAGAATATACTTAGCGACGTTTATAGCTCTTAACCATGTAGAGGTACATTCAGAAACGATGCTAGTTCTATCCTGATCAAGATCCTCCAGGCCAGTTACAAGGGACTTCAGTTCAGGAAGATCGTTAACCCTCTCGACAGAGAAGGCAGGATTGGAGCAAGTCCACAGGAAGTCCGGTCCCCTGAGCCATGACGACCTCAAGAGCGTCTCCACAGTGTTTGGTCGACTAGCAACATCTGCAGGATTGGCATCTGTCGGCACATAGGACCACTGTAGAGGATTAGTTACTTTTAATATAGAAAAAACTCTATTAGTCACATAGTTAGTAAATCTCCTGTTAGTATTATTAATATATCCTAAGACAACTTTACTATCGGAATATAGATATATATCATCATTTGAAACTAGTAACTCTTCAGAAAGTGTTCGAGAGATATCAGATGCCTCGAGGGCAGCACACAATTCTGCTCTCGGCATAGAAGTTGCCGCTCTGGGCAACACCTTTGATTTGCCGACTATGAAAGATACGTGTACGTCACTCGATTCGTTGATTAGTTTCATATAGGAGACATAGCCAATTGCAGACTCAGAAGCGTCTGCGAATATGTGAAGCTCTCTTTGTTCGATCTTTCCAAAGTTCAATGGAATATAGCTTCTGGGTAATTTCACTTGTCCTAATGTAGCCACAGATCTTTTCCAGGCATTCCACTCTGGCAAGAGGCTATCTGAGAGAGGTTCATCCCAGTCAAGAACGTTATCACTGGTTTCCTGTTGGAACACACGTCGCTGGATTAGTCTTCCTCCCAGTGTAACAGGACTCACTATGCCCAGAGTATCGAATACACCGTTTATTGTAGAGAGAAAGCCTCTCTTTGTAAATTCTCTATTAGGTACCTCATAATTCACGAACAACTGATCTGAGCTAAGGTCCCATTGAAGACCCAAGGCACCCTGTATGGTAGAGTCGCCAGAACTTGAAGAAGCATCCCATCTTTCACTTTCAGGAAACTGCTCAAGCAGTTCTTTGCTATTGGATGCAAATTTATGAAGTCTTATTCCGAAGTTCTTCAACATCTTGATGGCTCCGTGTAGAGTGTCCATAGCTTCCTCAACTGTGCGAGAGCTTGCCAGACCATCGTCTACGTAGAAATTACGTTTTATAAATTCTCTGGAATTTTTCAAGGTTCCATCAGAATGATTTGCGGCGTAGTTCAACCCATAGTGAGCAACTGCGGGGCTTGGACTGTTGCCAAATAAGTGTACGCAACCCCGGAACTGGACGAGATCTTTAGAGGGATTGTTCTCATCGAACCAAAAGAAGCGGGTGAAGTCCTTGGATTCTTCGTCGAGGTAGAAATTATAGAACATGGATTCTATATCTGCAGAGTATCCGATCTCGCTGCTCCTGAATCTGAGCAGTACTCCTCTCAATTTGTTGTTCCCATCTGGTCCTGTGAGGAGGGAATCGTTGAGACTAGTGCCACCGTAACGAGCAGAACTGTCAAAGACAAGTCTCGTCTTTTTCTTCCTTCGGTGTGTCACCGGAAAAACTGGTAACCACCAAGCTTTTCCATCAGCTTTAGGGAAGACCTCTGATGATGGGACGACTTCAACTTGGCCGGCTCTAATATTCTTGTCCATTGCATCGACGCACTGGTCTAGCCTTTCTTTATCACGGCTCAATCTCATAAGGGTGTTTTTTCGTGCGCATGAGCACTGCAACCTTGTTGTTCGGGAGAGATACATCTTCGTCTTTAAAGGGTAAGGGCATGGTAAGGAAACCATTGTCGTTGACAGTTACACCCTCCTCCATTATCGAAATGAATTTCTGGTCTTCTCTCGACAATCCAGGGAGGTTATCGTCCGTTGAGTCGAGGAAGACGTTGGATGGCGAAATCGGTCTTGGCGTACCGGGAAAGCATGGGGCAGCATCGAAGTGTTCGTGACCAACTTTGAGAACGCAGTTATCTTGCATGTTTTCTTCTTTCCCCGGGCATACGCTCCCAACCAATGCCCACCCAAGAGCAGTATGATGGGCAAATGGGAATCTATTTCCGTGACACTTTGTTTTCATTATGTCTCCGCAGTTACGTCCAAGCAGCAGAAGAACCTCAGCCGAAGAGTCTATTTCTGGGATATATCTTGATAGGGGAGATATATGTGGATATGTTCATCCACCTAAAAAATTCATCCACCTAAAAAATTCATCCACCTAAAAAATTCATCCACCTAAAAAATTCATCCACCTAAAAAATTCATCCACCTAAAAAATTCATCCACATAAAAAATTCATCCACATAAAAAATTCATCCACCTAAAAAATTCATCCACCTAAAAATTCATCCACCTAAAAAATTCATCCACCTAAAAAATTCATCCACCTAAAAAATTCATCCACCTAAAAAATTCATCCACTTAAAAAATTCATCCACCTAAAAAATTCGTCCACCTAAAAAATTCATCCACCTAAAAAATTCATCCACCTAAAAATTCATCCACCTAAAAAATTCATCCACCTAAAAAATTCATCCACCTAAAAAATTCATCCACCTAAAAAATTCATCCACCTAAAAAATTCATCCACCTAAAAAATTCATCCACCTAAAAAATTCATCCACCTAAAAAATTCATCCACCTAAAAAATTCATCCACCTAAAAAATTCATCCACCTAAAAAATTCATCCACCTAAAAAATTCATCCACCTAAAAAATTCATCCACCTAAGAAAATTCATCCACCTAAAAAATTCATCCACCTAAAAAATTCATCCACCTAAAAAATTCATCCACCTAAAAAATTCATCCACCTAAAAAATTCATCCACCTAAAAAATTCATCCACCTAAAAAATTCATCCACCTAAAAAATTCATCCACCAAAAAATTCATCCACCTAAAAAATTCATCCACCTAAAAAATTCATCCACCTAAAAAATTCATCCACCTAAAAAATTCGTCCACCTAAAAAATTCATCCACCTAAAAAATTCATCCACCTAGAAAATTCATCCACCTAAAAAATTCATCCACCTAAAAAATTCATCCACCTAAAAAATTCATCCACCTAAAAAATTCATCCACCTAAGAAAATTCATCCACCTAAAAAATTCATCCACCTAAAAAATTCATCCACCTAAAAAATTCATCCACCTAAAAAATTCATCCACCTAAAAAATTCATCCACCTAAAAAATTCATCCACCTAAAAAATTCATCCACCTAAAAAATTCATCCACCAAAAAATTCATCCACCTAAAAAATTCATCCACCTAAAAAATTTATCCACCTAAAAAATTCATCCACCTATAAAATTCATCCACCTAATAAAAAATTCATCCACCTAAAAAATTCATCCACCTAAAAAATTCATCCACCTAAAAAATTCATCCACCTAAAAAATTCATCCACCTAAAAATTTCATCCACCTAAAAAATTCATCCACCTAAAAAATTCATCCACCTAAAAAATTCATCCACCTAAAAAATTCATCCACCTAAAAAATTCATCCACCTAAAAAATTCATCCACCTAAAAAAATCATCCACCTAAAAATTCATCCACCTAAAAAATTCATCCACCTAAAAAATTCATCCACATAAAAAATTCATCCACATAAAAAATTCATCCACCTAAAAAATTCATCCACCTAAAAAATTCATCCACCTAAAAAATTCATCCACCTAAAAAATTCATCCACCAAAAAATTCATCCACCTAAAAAATTCATCCACCTAAAAAATTTATCCACCTAAAAAATTCATCCACCTATAAAATTCATCCACCTAAAAATTCATCCACCTAAAAAATTCATCCACCTAAAAAATTCATCCACCTAAAAAATTCATCCACCTAAAAAATTCATCCACCTAAAAAATTCATCCACCTAAAAAATTCATCCACCTAAAAAATTCATCCACCTAAAAAATTCATCCACCTAAAAAAATCATCCACCTAAAAATTCATCCACCTAAAAAATTCATCCACCTAAAAAATTCATCCACATAAAAAATTCATCCACATAAAAAATTCATCCACATAAAAAATTCATCCACATAAAAAATTCATCCACATAAAAAAAATTCATCCACATAAAAAATTCATCCACATAAAAAATTCACCCACAAAAAATTCATCCACATAAAAATTCATCCACATAAAAAATTCATTCACATAAAAAATTCATCCACATAAAAAATTCATCCACATAAAAAATTCATCCACATAAAAAATTCATCCACATAAAAAATTCATCCACATAAAAAATTCATCCACATAAAAAATTCATCCACATAAAAAATTCATCCACATAAAAAATTCATCCACCTAAAAAATTCATCCACCTAAAAAATTCATCCACCTAAAAAATTCATCCACCTAAAAAATTCATCCACCAAAAAATTCATCCACCTAAAAAATTCATCCACCTAAAAAATTTATCCACCTAAAAAATTCATCCACCTATAAAATTCATCCACCTAAAAATTCATCCACCTAAAAAATTCATCCACCTAAAAAATTCATCCACCTAAAAAATTCATCCACCTAAAAAATTCATCCACCTAAAAAATTCATCCACCTAAAAAATTCATCCACCTAAAAAATTCATCCACCTAAAAAATTCATCCACCTAAAAAAATCATCCACCTAAAAATTCATCCACCTAAAAAATTCATCCACCTAAAAAATTCATCCACATAAAAAATTCATCCACATAAAAAATTCATCCACATAAAAAATTCATCCACATAAAAAATTCATCCACATAAAAAAAATTCATCCACATAAAAAATTCATCCACATAAAAAATTCACCCACAAAAAATTCATCCACATAAAAATTCATCCACATAAAAAATTCATTCACATAAAAAATTCATCCACATAAAAAATTCATCCACATAAAAAATTCATCCACATAAAAAATTCATCCACATAAAAAATTCATCCACATAAAAAATTCATCCACATAAAAAATTCATCCACATAAAAAATTCATCCACATAAAAAATTCATCCACATAAAAAATTCATCCACATAAAAAATTCATCCACATAAAAAATTCGTCCACATAAAAAAATCATCCACATAAAAAATTCATCCACATAAAAAATTCATCAACATAAAAAATTCATTGTCGCGAAATGCTTTCGCGTAGTGGAAAAGAGAAGTCGTTTCTTTCTACGTTTTATTTTGTGACCTGTAAAATACATTTATTTAAAAAAAGTCACAAAAATTGATAAACCTACCTAATACAAATATGAATATATACAGTTAAAAAATATAGTAAAATTTATTTGAAGTAAAAACTAAACTAGCGAGGGTCTATGATTTTATAGGTCATGGACGTAGAGTGATGCAACGTATTACCGGTTGTATCATATCAATAAACAAAATTAACCAACTTTATAGAAGTTATACATTTAAAAAATAATATACACATGGTTATGTTAGCAAGTTAAAAAACGGTATGTTAGAATTAAACTTACTCTAGTAGCTGGAGCTACATAAAATAGATTAGGCGACAAGATGAAAACCTCCGTACGACTGCGAATTTAATATTTACTTTACGATAGGGTGTGTCACGTTACGTTTAGCTGGATTAATAGTTTACATTATTGGATCTGAAAAAATACAAATATTAAAGATTATTGAATAAATAATGAACACGAGAAATAGAACTAAAATAATTAAAATGCCCGACTCCCAATCACTCATTTATACCAGCCACACACAGACACCTGCTACATGACACAATGTTAAAATGTTAATGAACGTTTTACAGATTAGCTTTAGGTTTACATTATTGGAACGGAAAAGGAGGTGCGATGAGTTAAAATATCAAAGTGGAAATATACATTGGCAGGCTTTTAAAATAGGTGTAATAATTTATTGGATTAAAATGAAAGAAAACTGGAGGGATTCCAGCACACTCCCACCTGGCAACGGACGGTTGCAATATCAAATTACAGAGCATACAAACATACAACATTTATAAAATCGATGAAAACTAAATACTTCAACTCTCATCTGGTTGCAAAATCAATATCAACTCTGATATAGGACGAGAGTAAATCCTGCCGTTTGAAGTACGAACGTGAGCAGATCTGACCAGATTGTCAGAGCCTCTTCTAACCGCTTCGACGGTTGCCAATGGCCACACATTTCTCTTCATGCTCTTGTCGCGGAGTAGAACAATGTTGCCGACTCTTATGTTGGTCCTTATCTTAGTCCACTTGCTTCTTTCTTGCAGATCTTGAAGGTACATCTTTCTCCAAGTTTTCCAGAAACAGTCAGCTAGATATTGACCCCTTCTCCAACGACTTTTTCCATAGGCCAGCAGATCACATTCAGTGAACTCATCCAAAGGTGGAGGATTAGGATTATCGCGTAGAGTGAGAAGCATTGCGGGTGTGAGTGGTAGAGGGTCTTTAGGGTCACCAGAGATGGTCCACATTGGAGTATTATTGACAATGCTCCTTCCTTCGGCTAGGAATGTGGTCATCTCGTCTCTAGTCGGCAGTCTCGTTTTAAGGTTGAGGAGAGAAGCCTCGAGAACCCTCCGAATGGATCCCACTTTCCTCTCCCATACACCTCCATGGTGGCTTGAGTGGGCAGGATTAAAGTGCCATGTAACACCACTGTTCAACATGCCTTCGGCCACAGAATCGAACGCCATCTCGTTCTGATTAGTCTTCTGTGCAGCCACGAAATTAGTACCTCTGTCACAGTAGTAGTGTTTTGCATTTCCTCTAAATGAGGGCGTTAAGCATGCTAGATGTATCTAGACCAACTAAGGGCTCTATGTGAACGGCTCTACTAGCCATGCAAGTCAGCAGAAGAGCCCATAGCTTCTTCGACGCGCAATTTTTGCGGGTTGCTTTCCCCTCCGTGATCAGGAAGGGTCCAAAGACGTCTAGGCCACAGTGTGTGAAAGGTGGAGTTTCTTGCAATCGATGAAAGGGAAGGTTAGACATCATTTGCGTCATTGGAGCACCTCTCAGCTTCTTGCATATCACGCAATCGCTTATAATAGTTTTCAGTAGTTTTGTGCCCTTATGAACGTGATAACCAGCCTGTCTCAAAGCCCCACTTGTGATGTGTCTTCCTTGATGGAGTATCCTTTCATGGTAATGCTTGACGATCAACGCTGTTGCTCTGCTTTTTCTAGGCAGTATGATGGGGTGCTTTTGAGAGAAAGGCAATAAAGAGTCTTTCAGACGACCAGCTACCCTCATGATTCCATTCCGATCTAAAAAAGGATCCAACGACGCCTAAGTGGCTGAACCTGGAGTGTCCAGTCTTCTTGAGAGAGGCAATAACGTCTCCAAACTCAATCTTCTGCTCTTGAGATATTATAGCTGATGCAGCCTCAAGATCGCTTATTGTGAGACTTCGAGGGGCAATGGAGATTCTCAGTTTCTGTCTAGCTCGATCAACGAGCCTAGTGAGCCTAAGAATATACTTAGCGACGTTTATAGCTCTTAACCATGTAGAGGTACATTCAGAAACGATGCTAGTTCTATCCTGATCAAGATCCTCCAGGCCAGTTACAAGGGACTTCAGTTCAGGAAGATCGTTAACCCTCTCGACAGAGAAGGCAGGATTGGAGCAAGTCCACAGGAAGTCCGGTCCCCTGAGCCATGACGACCTCAAGAGCGTCTCCACAGTGTTTGGTCGACTAGCAACATCTGCAGGATTGGCATCTGTCGGCACATAGGACCACTGTAGAGGATTAGTTACCTTTAATATAGAAAAAACTCTATTAGTCACATAGTTAGTAAATCTCCTGTCAGTATTATTAATATATCCTAAGACAACTTTACTATCGGAATATAGATATATATCATCATTTGAAACTAGTAACTCTTCAGAAAGTGTTCGAGAGATATCAGATGCCTCGAGGGCAGCACACAATTCTGCTCTCGGCATAGAAGATGCCGCTCTGGGCAACACCTTTGATTTGCCGACTATGAAAGATACGTGTACGTCACTCGATTCGTTGATTAGTTTCATATAGGAGACATAGCCAATTGCAGACTCAGAAGCGTCTGCGAATATGTGAAGCTCTCTTTGTTCGATCTTTCCAAAGTTCAATGGAATATAGCTTCTGGGTAATTTCACTTGTCCTAATGTAGCCACAGATCTTTTCCAGGCATTCCACTCTGGCAAGAGGCTATCTGAGAGAGGTTCATCCCAGTCAAGAACGTTATCACTGGTTTCCTGTTGGAACACACGTCGCTGGATTAGTCTTCCTCCCAGTGTAACAGGACTCACTATGCCCAGAGTATCGAATACACCGTTTATTGTAGAGAGCAAGCCTCTCTTTGTAAATTCTCTATTAGGTACCTCATAATTCACGAACAACTGATCTGAGCTAAGGTCCCATTGAAGACCCAAGGCACCCTGTATGGTAGAGTCGCCAGAACTTGAAGAAGCATCCCATCTTTCACTTTCAGGAAACTGCTCAAGCAGTTCTTTGCTATTGGATGCAAATTTATGAAGTCTTATTCCGAAGTTCTTCAACATCTTGACGGCTCCGTGTAGAGTGTCCATAGCTTCCTCAACTGTGCGAGAGCTTGCCAGACCATCGTCTACGTAGAAATTACGTTTTATAAATTCTCTGGAATTTTTCAAGGTTCCATCAGAATGATTTGCGGCGTAGTTCAACCCATAGTGAGCAACTGCGGGGCTTGGACTGATGCCAAATAAGTGTACGCAACCCCGGAACTGGACGAGATCTTTAGAGGGATTGTTCTCATCGAACCAAAAGAAGCGGGTGAAGTCCTTGGATTCTTCGTCGAGGTAGAAATTATAGAACATGGATTCTATATCTGCAGAGTATCCGATCTCGCTGCTCCTGAATCTGAGCAGTACTCCTCTCAATTTGTTGTTCCCATCTGGTCCTGTGAGGAGGGAATCGTTGAGACTAGTGCCACCGTAACGAGCAGAACTGTCAAAGACAAGTCTCGTCTTTTTCTTCCTTCGGTGTGTCACCGGAAAAACTGGTAACCACCAAGCTTTTCCAACAGCTTTAGGGAAGACCTCTGATGATGGGACGACTTCAACTTGGCCGGCTCTAATATTCTTGTCCATTGCATCGACGCACTGGTCTAGCCTTTCTTTATCACGGCTCAATCTCATAAGGGTGTTTTTTCGTGCGCATGAGCACTGCAACCTTGTTGTTCGGGAGAGATACATCTTCGTCTTTAAAGGGTAAGGGCATGGTAAGGAAACCATTGTCGTTGACAGTTACACCCTCCTCCATTATCGAAATGAATTTCTGGTCTTCTCTCGACAATCCAGGGAGGTTATCGTCCGTTGAGTCGAGGAAGACGTTGGATGGCGAAATCGGTCTTGGCGTACCGGGAAAGCATGGGGCAGCATCGAAGTGTTCGTGACCAACTTTGAGAACGCAGTTATCTTGCATGTTATCTTCTTTCCCCGGGCATACGCTCCCAACCAATGCCCACCCAAGAGCAGTATGATGGGCAAATGGGAATCTATTTCCGTGACACTTTGTTTTCATTATGTCTCCGCAGTTACGTCCAAGCAGCAGAAGAACCTCAGCCGAAGAGTCTATTTCTGGGAAATATCTTGATAGGGGAGATATATGTGGATGCATCCTAACCACATTCGGAGAAGCAACTTCATGTCGGCAATCGGGAATTGAATCGCTTGTGTAGATGGGTGGAATGTTGTAGCTTCTCTTCTCCCAGATTCCCCTGACCTTCAAACCACTGATAAGTTGCCCAGTAGTTTTCTTCCTGAAACCGGTCATCGTTGTCAGTGTGAAATCACGTTCGGGACCAGACACATTCAGCAGCTCTGCCACCTTAGGATCTACAAAGGAAGTACTAGACTGTTCGTCGATGATGGTGTAGCATTTGATCTTTATGGCAGATTTCGGATGAGATATTTCGGTTAGAACAGTCTTAGAACAGTTGGCCCATGTCTGATCACCTCCGCATAGGGAGTTGCACAACTGTACGTGATCGGTAGACGGTTTCCTCTTGAAGTTACTTTCTGGTGACGAATAATTCCCGCCGTCAATGATTTCTTCGTAATGCATTAGTGTTGTGTGATTTTTCTTGCATCTTTGGCACACGACATTGGATTTGCAAAGGGCTCTCCTATGTTCTCCTAAACACTTAAAACACAGGTTCTTCTCTTGAGCGAACCTTCGTCTGGCGTGATAAGGTAAGTTCTTGAAAACACTGCAGTCTAACAACTGATGACCAGTCTTCTGGTGATACGAACACGTTGGAGACTTTTCTTCGTTTATCTTGAAGTTCCTCTCATTTCTTGCATTCGTATAGTCCTTCTTGAAGGTACGAACGTCGTTTGATTTAAATGAATTGCCTACGTTGTTAAGGCATGCATAGTTAGGATTATTCAACTCCTCTGCTTTAGATTCAATGAAATTAACGAGAACAGAAACAGGTGGAATTTCGCAGTTGTTATTTCTAGAGTACGTTACACCTTCGTGACGCCAGGCACGCTGCATGAAATCTGGCAACTTAGTCCAAACGACTTGCTGACCGCTCGCCAGGTTAAATATGGAAAGTTCGTTATTACCACACAAACTGGATTCTATCATTCGACAAAGCAACACATAGTCCAACAGTTTAACATTAACGTTTGGTGGTCTAATAGATGGGAATGATTCTAACTTTTGCTTTAACGACGAACAAATTAACAAGGAAGACCCAAATCTTTTCTCGAACGTCTGCCAAATCCTAGCGAGCGCCCCGACGGGGTTGGAGGCACCGGCTGTGTGGTAGCTATGAACGATCTTATGTGCCTCACCGGTAGTATTGGCTAAGAGAACTGATATCTGATCAATCGCACTTAATTCGATGTTTACCATTTTATTATTGAGCAGAGTTCTCCAAGAATGGAATGTCGAAGGGTCTCCCCCAAATGGATCAATAGATTCTTTAAACAAATCCTGTTTGACAAGGTGGAGAGCAATCGGATCAACTAACTTCTGATTAAGTGATTCAGTATTATAATGAAAAACATTGCTAGTTCCACGGTCTAGGTTAGATGAACGTACAAAGGAGTTCGACGGGTTATCAACCGAACCTGATGACACACTAGTAGTTAGGTAATTTACGTTAGCTAGATTGTGGTTGTTATGCGAAGAAGTAATACAAGGAAAATGATCATTGAGGTTTAAAGTCTTCATTTGATTCGAAAAAATACTTTTAAATCGATCTGCCTCTTCAATCTTCGCCGTAGCATAACTAGTTTCCACCGGATCTCTATCTAATTTTTGAAACTGTCTATAATCTTCGTTGGTAATTCCACGATCGGGAACTGTGGTAACAGGGTTAGACCGCTCAACGAACGTTTCGGGTGGGAAGAAATTATTGGATCGAGGAACAGGAGCAATTGGAAACAGAACACTGTCGCTAATAGATTGGGTCTGCTCTTCTACTTCAACGTTCACGGTGTCAATTTGACGTTCAACATTAACAGAACCTACAGAATCCGACACGAAACTCATGGTGTCAATGTTAGACAGTTCTTCGTCTCCCAGCCTCCTGACGCGCATATTCGCCAACTCAATAAATTCCTTACAATTAGTCCTAGTGGCAATTTTATCGGAAATGTTGTTTTGAGCCTCTTCAGTGGCTCCCTCTTTGGTCAATTTTTTAATTAGCAATGACGATGTTGTCGAGAAAGAAGCTAATAACTTTTTAAGTTTGATAATTCTTTGTTTAAGCAAATGAGGTTCAATATAGTCACTAATATCCTCCTGAAGTATATCAATTATATCACTAGATATCTCTTCGCACTTAGTCTGTAGTGAAGTTGAACATTCTACGTTTGCACGCTTTGGTCTAACTGAAAGGTCACTCTCTACGATCTGATTAAACTCCTGTGAGATCTCAGTAATCGGAACTGATGTGGCCATTTCGTGATTATGATGACCAGTAACTGAATAAATAAGTGTAATAGTGAGTGTGAAGCAGCGTGTCAGAATAAGTGTGAAGATAACGTTACTTTCGAGTGGACATCGAAGAGTGGTCTTCTACTCTGAAGTCCGTGTGGTCGTGCTCGCCTCTACCTGTCCTGTAGTCCACTATAGAGTCACTGTCGCGAAATGCTTTCGCGTAGTGGAAAAGAGAAGTCGTTTCTTTCTACGTTTTATTTAGTGACCTGTAAAATACATTTATTTAAAAAAGTCACAAAAATTGATAAACCTACCTAATACAAATATGAATATATACAGTTAAAAAATATAGTAAAATTTATTTGAAGTAAAAACTAAACTAGCGAGGGTCTATGATTTTATAGGTCATGGACGTAGAGTGATGCAACGTATTACCAGTTGTATCATATCAATAAACAAAATTAACCAACTTTATAGAAGTTATACATTTAAAAAATTATATACACATGGTTATGTTAGCAAGTTAAAAAACGGTATGTTAGAATTAAACTTACTCTAGTAGCTGGAGCTACATAAAATAGATTAGGCAACAAGATGAAAACCTCCGTACGACTGCAAATTTAATATTTACTTTACGATAGGGTGTGTCACGTTACGTTTAGCTGGATTAATAGTTTACATAATTGGATCTGAAAAAATACATATATTAAAGATTATTGAATAAATAATGAACACGAGAAATAGAACTAAAATAATTAAAATGCCCGACTCCCAATCACTCATTTATACCAGCCACACACAGACACCTGCTACATGACACAATGTTAAAATGTTAATGAACGTTTTACAGATTAGCTTTAGGTTTACATTATTGGAACGGAAAAGGAGGTGCGATGAGTTAAAATATCAAAATGGAAATATACATTGGCAGGCTTTTAAAATAGGTGTAATAATTTATTGGATTAAAATGAAAGAAAACTGGAGGGATTCCAGCACATTCATCCACCTAAAAAATTCATCCACCTAAAATATTCATCCACCTAAAAAATTCATCCACCTAAAAAATTCATCCACCTAAAAAATTCATCCACCTAAAAAATTCATCCACCTAAAAAATTCATCCACCTAAAAAATTCATCCACCTAAAAAATTCATCCACCTAAAAAAATCATCCACCTAAAAAATTCATCCACCTAAAAAATTCATCCACCTAAAAAATTCATCCACCTAAAAAATTCATCCACCTAAAAAATTCATCCACCTAAAAAATTCATCCACCTAAAAAATTCATCCACCTAAAAAATTCATCCACCTAAGAAATTCATCCACAGGACTCACTATGCCCAGAGTATCGAATACACCGTTTATTGTAGAGAGCAAGCCTCTCTTTGTAAATTCTCTATTAGGTACCTCATAATTCACGAACAACTGATCTGAGCTAAGGTCCCATTGAAGACCCAAGGCACCCTGTATGGTAGAGTCGCCAGAACTTGAAGAAGCATCCCATCTTTCACTTTCAGGAAACTGCTCAAGCAGTTCTTTGCTATTGGATGCAAATTTATGAAGTCTTATTCCGAAGTTCTTCAACATCTTGACGGCTCCGTGTAGAGTGTCCATAGCTTCCTCAACTGTGCGAGAGCTTGCCAGACCATCGTCTACGTAGAAATTACGTTTTATAAATTCTCTGGAATTTTTCAAGGTTCCATCAGAATGATTTGCGGCGTAGTTCAACCCATAGTGAGCGACTGCGGGGCTTGGACTGTTGCCAAATAAGTGTACGCAACCCCGGAACTGGACGAGATCTTTAGAGGGATTGTTCTCATCGAACCAAAAGAAGCGGGTGAAGTCCTTGGATTCTTCGTCGAGGTAGAAATTATAGAACATGGATTCTATATCTGCAGAGTATCCGATCTCGCTGCTCCTGAATCTGAGCAGTACTCCTCTCAATTTGTTGTTCCCATCTGGTCCTGTGAGGAGGGAATCGTTGAGACTAGTGCCACCGTAACGAGCAGAACTGTCAAAGACAAGTCTCGTCTTTTTCTTCCTTCGGTGTGTCACCGGAAAAACTGGTAACCACCAAGCTTTTCCAACAGCTTTAGGGAAGACCTCTGATGATGGGACGACTTCAACTTGGCCGGCTCTAATATTCTTGTCCATTGCATCGACGCACTGGTCTAGCCTTTCTTTATCACGGCTCAATCTCATAAGGGTGTTTTTTCGTGCGCATGAGCACTGCAACCTTGTTGTTCGGGAGAGATACATCTTCGTCTTTAAAGGGTAAGGGCATGGTAAGGAAACCATTGTCGTTGACAGTTACACCCTCCTCCATTATCGAAATGAACTTCTGGTCTTCTCTCGACAATCCAGGGAGGTTATCGTCCGTTGAGTCGAGGAAGACGTTGGATGGCGAAATCGGTCTTGGCGTACCGGGAAAGCATGGGGCAGCATCGAAGTGTTCGTGACCAACTTTGAGAACGCAGTTATCTTGCATGTTATCTTCTTTCCCCGGGCATACGCTCCCAACCAATGCCCACCCAAGAGCAGTATGATGGGCAAATGGGAATCTATTTCCGTGACACTTTATTTTCATTATGTCTCCGCAGTTACGTCCAAGCAGCAGAAGAACCTCAGCCGAAGAGTCTATTTCTGGGAAATATCTTGATAGGGGAGATATATGTGGATGCATCCTAACCACATTCGGAGAAGCAACTTCATGTCGGCAATCGGGAATTGAATCGCTTGTGTAGATGGGTGGAATGTTGTAGCTTCTCTTCTCCCAGATTCCCCTGACCTTCAAACCACTGATAAGTTGCCCAGTAGTTTTCTTCCTGAAACCGGTCATCGTTGTCAGTGTGAAATCACGTTCGGGACCAGACACATTCAGCAGCTCTGCCACCTTAGGATCTACAAAGGAAGTACTAGACTGTTCGTCGATGATGGTGTAGCATTTGATCTTTATGGCAGATTTCGGATGAGATATTTCGGTTAGAACAGTCTTAGAACAGTTGGCCCATGTCTGATCACCTCCGCATAGGGAGTTGCACAACTGTACGTGATCGGTAGACGGTTTCCTCTTGAAGTTACTTTCTGGTGACGAATAATTCCCGCCGTCAATGATTTCTTCGTAATGCATTAGTGTTGTGTGATTTTTCTTGCATCTTTGGCACACGACATGGGATTTGCAAAGGGCTCTCCTATGTTCTCCTAAACACTTAAAACACAGGTTCTTCTCTTGAGCGAACCTTCGTCTGGCGTGATAAGGTAAGTTCTTGAAAACATTGCAGTCTAACAACTGATGACCAGTCTTCTGGTGATACGAACACGTTGGAGACTTTTCTTCGTTTATCTTGAAGTTCCTCTCATTTCTTGCATTCGTATAGTCCTTCTTGAAGGTACGAACGTCGTTTGATTTAAATGAATTGCCTACGTTGTTAAGGCATGCATAGTTAGGATTATTCAACTCCTCTGCTTTAGATTCAATGAAATTAACGAGAACAGAAAAAGGTGGAATTTCGCAGTTGTTATTTCTAGAGTACGTTACACCTTCGTGACGCCAGGCACGCTGCATGAAATCTGGCAACTTAGTCCAAACGACTTGCTGACCGCTCGCCAGGTTAAATATGGAAAGTTCGTTATTACCACACAAACTGGATTCTATCATTCGACAAAGCAACACATAGTCCAACAGTTTAACATTAACGTTTGGTGGTCTAATAGATGGGAATGATTCTAACTTTTGCTTTAACGACGAACAAATTAACAAGGAAGACCCAAATCTTTTCTCGAACGTCTGCCAAATCCTAGCGAGCGCCCCGACGGGGTTGGAGGCACCAGCTGTGTGGTAGCTATGAACGATCTTATGTGCCTCACCGTTAGTATTGGCTAAGAGAACTGATATCTGATCAATCGCACTTAATTCGATGTTTACCATTTTATTATTGAGCAGAGTTCTCCAAGAATGGAATGTCGAAGGGTCTCCCCCAAATGGATCAATAGATTCTTTAAACAAATCCTGTTTGACAAGGTGGAGAGCAATCGGATCAACTAACTTCTGATTAAGTGATTCAGTATTATAATGAAAAACATTGCTAGTTCCACGGTCTAGGTTAGATGAACGTACAAAGGAGTTCGACGGGTTATCAACCGAACCTGATGACACACTAGTAGTTAGGTAATTTACGTTAGCTAGATTGTGGTTGTTATGCGAAGAAGTAATACAAGGAAAATGATCATTGAGGTTTAAAGTCTTCATTTGATTCGAAAAAATACTTTTAAATCGATCTGCCTCTTCAATCTTCGCCGTAGCATAACTAGTTTCCACCGGATCTCTATCTAATTTTTGAAACTGTCTATAATCTTCGTTGGTAATTCCACGATCGGGAACTGTGGTAACAGGGTTAGACCGCTCAACGAACGTTTCGGGTGGGAAGAAATTATTGGATCGAGGAACAGGAGCAATTGGAAACAGAACACTGTCGCTAATAGATTGGGTCTGCTCTTCTACTTCAACGTTCACGGTGTCAATTTGACGTTCAACATTAACAGAACCTACAGAATCCGACACGAAACTCATGGTGTCAATGTTAGACAGTTCTTCGTCTCCCAGCCTCCTGACGCGCATATTCGCCAACTCAATAAATTCCTTACAATTAGTCCTAGTGGCAATTTTATCGGAAATGTTGTTTTGAGCCTCTTCAGTGGCTCCCTCTTTGGTCAATTTTTTAATTAGCAATGACGATGTTGTCGAGAAAGAAGCTAATAACTTTTTAAGTTTGATAATTCTTTGTTTAAGCAAATGAGGTTCAATATAGTCACTAATATCCTCCTGAAGTATATCAATTATATCACTAGATATCTCTTCGCACTTAGTCTGTATTGAAGTTGAACATTCTACGTTTGCACGCTTTGGTCTAACTGAAAGGTCACTCTCTACGATCTGATTAAACTCCTGTGAGATCTCAGTAATCGGAACTGATGTGGCCATTTCGTGATTATGATGACCAGTAACTGAATAAATAAGTGTAATAGTGAGTGTGAAGCAGCGTGTCAGAATAAGTGTGAAGATAACGTTACTTTCGAGTGGACATCGAAGAGTGGTCTTCTACTCTGAAGTCCGTGTGGTCGTGCTCGCCTCTACCTGTCCTGTAGTCCACTATAGAGTCAATGTCGCGAAATGCTTCCACATAAAAAATTCATCCACCTAAAAAATTCATCCACCTAAAAAAATCATCCACCTAAAAAATTCATCCACCTAAAAAATTCATCCACCTAAAAAATTCATCCACCTAAAAAATTCATCCACCTAAAAAATTCATCCACCTAAAAAATTCATCCACCTAAAAAATTCATCCACCTAAAAAATTTATCCACCTAAAAAATTCATCCACCTAAAAAATTCATCCACCTAAAAAATTTATCCACCTAAAAAATTCATCCAACTAAAAAATTCATCCACCTAAAAAATTCATCCACCTAAAAAATTCATCCACCTAAAAAATTCATCCACCTAAAAAATTCATCCACCTAAAAAATTCATCCACCTAAAAAATTCATCCACCTAAAAAATTCATCCACCTAAAAAATTCATCCACCTAAAAAATTCATCCACCTAAAAAATTCATCCACATAAAAAATTCATCCACCTAAAAAATTTATCCACCTAAAAAATTCATCCACCTAAAAAATTCATCCACCTAAAAAATTTATCCACCTAAAAAATTCATCCACCTAAAAAATTCATCCACCTAAAAAATTCATCCACCTAAAAAATTCATCCACCTAAAAAATTCATCCACCTAAAAAATTCATCCACCTAAAAAATTCATCCACCTAAAAAATTCATCCACCTAAAAAATTCATCCACCTAAAAAATTCATCCACCTAAAAAATTCATCCACCTAAAAATTCATCCACCTAAAAAATTCATCCACCTAAAAAATGTATCCACCTAAAAAATTCATCCACCTAAAAAATTCATCCACCTAAAAAATTCCATCCACCTAAAAAATTCCATCCACCTAAAAAATTCCATCCACCTAAAAAATTCATCCACCTAAAAAATTCATCCACCTAAAAAATTCATCCACCTAAAAAATTCATCCACCTAAAAAATTCATCCACCTAAAAAATTCATCCACCTAAAAAATTCATCCACCTAAAAAATTCATCCACCTAAAAAATTCATCCACCTAAAAAATTCATCCACCTAAAAAATTCATCCACCTAAAAAATTCATCCACCTAAAAAATTCATCCACCTAAAAAATTCATCCACCTAAAAAATTCATCCACCTAAAAAATTCATCCACATAAAAAATTCATCCACCTAAAAAAATCATCCACCTAAAAAATTCATCCACCTAAAACATTCATCCACCTAAAAAATTCATCCACCTAAAAATTCATCCACCTAAAAAATTCATCCACCTAAAAAATTCATCCACCTAAAAATTCATCCACCTAAAAAATTCATCCACCTAAAAAATTCATCCACCTAAAAAATTCATCCACCTAAAAAATTCATCCACCTAAAAATTCATCCACCTAAAAAATTCATCCACCTAAAAAATTCATCCACCTAAAAAATTCATCCACCTAAAAAATTCATCCACCTAAAAAATTCATCCACCTAAAAAATTCATCCATCTAAAAAATTTATCCACCTAAAAAATTCGTCCACCTAAAAAATTCATCCACCTAAAAAATTCATCCACCTAAAAAATTCATCCACCTAAAAAATTCATCCACCTAAAAAATTCATCCACCTAAAAAATTCATCCACCTAAAAAATTCATCCACATAAAAAATTCATCCACCTAAAAAATTCATCCACCTAAAAAATTCATCCACCTAAAAAATTCATCCACCTAAAAAATTCATCCACCTAAAAAATTCATCCACCTAAAAATTCATCCACCTAAAAAATTCATTCACCTAAAAAATTCATCCACCTAAAAAATTCATCCACCTAAAAAATTCATCCACCTAAAAAATTCATCCACATAAAAAATTCATCCACCTAAAAAATTCATCCACCTAGAAAATTCATCCACCTAAAAAATTCATCCACCTAAAAAATTCATCCACCTAAAAAATTCATCCACCTAAAAAATTCATCCACCTAAAAAATTCATCCACCTAAAAATTCATCCACCTAAAAAATTCATCCACCTAAAAAATTCATCCACCTAAGAAATTCATCCACCTAAAAAATTCATCCACCTAAAAAATTCCATCCACCTAAAAAATTCCATCCACCTAAAAAATTCATCCACATAAAAAATTCATTCACATAAAAAATTCATTCACATAAAAAATTCATTCACATAAAAAATTCATCCACATAAAAAATTCATCCACATAAAAAATTCATCCACATAAAAAATTCATCCACATAAAAAATTCATCCACATAAAAAATTCATCCACATAAAAAATTCATCCACATAAAAAATTCATCCACCTAAAAAATTCATCCACCTAAAAAATTCATCCACCTAAAAAATTCATCCACCTAAAAAATTCATCCACCTAAAAAATTCATCCACCTAAAAAATTCATCCACCTAAAAAATTCATCCACCTAAAAAATTCATCCACCTAAAAAATTCATCCACCTAAAAAATTCATCCACCTAAAAAATTCATCCACCTAAAAAATTCATCCACCTAAAAAATTCATCCACCTAAAAAATTCATCCACCTAAAAAATTCATCCACCTAAAAAATTCATCCACCTAAAAAATTCATCCACCTAAAAAATTCATCCACCTAAAAAATTCATCTACCTAAAAAATTCATCCACCTAAAAAATTCATCCACCTAAAAAATTCATCCACCTAAAAAGTTCATCCACCTAAAAAATTCATCCATCTAAAAAATTCATCCACATAAAAAATTCATCCACATAAAAAATTCATCCACATAAAAAATTCATTCACATAAAAAATTCATTCACATAAAAAATTCATTCACATAAAAAATTCATTCACATATAAAATTCATTCACATAAAAAATTCATTCACATAAAAAATTCATTCACATAAAAAATTCATTCACATAAAAAATTCATTCACATAAAAAATTCATTCACATAAAAAATTCATTCACATAAAAAATTCATTCACATAAAAAATTCATTCACATAAAAAATTCATCCACATAAAAAATTCATCCACATAAAAAATTCATCCACATAAAAAATTCATCCACATAAAAAATTCATTCACATAAAAAATTCATCCACATAAAAAATTCATTCACATAAAAAATTCATTCACATAAAAAATTCATTCACATAAAAAATTCATTCATGTGACGTTATCGGTTTACTTCCTTATAACGTTTCAGTGTATGGGCTCAAGTGATAGGATCCTACTCTATATAGTATTTTCAGATTCCTTTCTCTTTATATATCTCTTTCTACTAAATACTCATGGTACCATGCCCTAGAACCACCTTGCCACTATGGTTCCGACCTCAGGCCTCTGGTCCAAGCTTAACTGTATTTAGGGTAATGAAGTAAAGTAATTAACACTTAAAGAGAATATATTCATTAGTCAAGCAAGGGTTATTACAAAGAGTATCTCCACTAGAACGCTCGCAAGTTAAGGTCTCAATAACTACGAACAGGAGATAAGGTGTGTAGCTCGCGAGAGCAGATCGGTAACTGGATGTTTACCTACGAACTAACTCTTTCATTCTACAAAGCTTACATTTATAGTGACATACTAATGACGTACTAACTATAATAAATCATTACATCACATATCTCCCCCTTCCATTTAAATTGAAAATGATTTTTAAAATATTTATTTCAAAACTCCATTTTCAATTAAACAAATCTAAAATTAAAAACATAAATCCCATTTTAATCAATCCTAAAATTCAAAACATTAAAACTCAAATTGAAAAATTCTAAAATTCAAATTGAACAATCATAAGCATCAAACCTATAACTGCAAGAATTTTAAACATTTATTAATGGTTTAATTCTATTTCTAATAATTCCTTTCTTCCCCTCTTTTTATTTCTGAATGTCGATATTAAATAGAGTCTTCAGAAATCCAAAAAAAGAAATTATACTATGTATATAAAATATTTCAAACTTACATATAACATCAAAAATAGTATGAATACACATCAAAACTGAACTTAACATATTGTGACATTCTTGCTTTAAACAATCAATAAAATTATTTCAATTTAACTTATAAAATTTAATTTGATTCAAACAAACATTCAATTCATTTTTTTTTCTTTTACGTTAGCTTTAATAAAATTATTTTACTTTCCAAACAAATATTAAATGTCACACTAAAAATAAACAATGTTCCTTAATTATTCAAAGATTAAAATTTTTGACGTTTTCTGACATGATTATAAATTTGTTTAAAAAATTATTTTTAATAAACATATTACATCATAAACATTATATGAAATTCCTTAATTTCATTCAAATTCTGAGTCGTTTTATTTTAAAAGCAATTATAATTTCATAGATACTCAATATAATTATCAAAATTGGTTCACTGACCTCTCTAAAATATTCATAAAATTAACATTGATTAACAATCATGCAATCAAAATTAACATCCTTCCGTTAAAAAAAAGAATTTCTATTTTTTAATTATTTTATTGAATAAAATTTACTATTAATTTCTTTCTTCAGAAAAATTTTAAGTTCGTTTAATATTTTACTGCAAATTAGTTATAAATATAACCATTTCATTTATGTATATTAATTTAAAAATATTTCATTCCTGCAAATTCCTAATTTATTTTGACTCTAAAATTTTCTAATCATCAAAATCTAATTAGTATTTCAAAATGAAAAAATATTTATTTCTAAATATTCACTTCTAAATATTCACAAATATTCACAGTATGAATATCAATTCATCTGTATTCAATTCATATGCTCACCTAATAGACCGCGTACTTCTATTAAGTAAACATGCTGAGTCATCAATTAAAATAATAATTAAATGCTGCGTCTGTTCTTTCTGTTATGATTCAGTGATTTAATCTGCTGATCATTAAAAAGCTATAAAAGTTCTTGATGACTTATATGTGGTTTCATGTGGTTGTGTGGATTTGTGGTTCTTTTTTTTTTCTTGACTCTTTCGATGTGGTAGGTGTCCTTCCTAGCGTTACGTGCATGACTTGATCAGCAACTGTTGTATCTTCGTTCTCCATCTTTCTCCAACACTGTAATGGTTCTTCTGCTGTACGTTCTTCTTTCTTTGTTTTTTGAATTCTGTGAACAGAGAAAATATTAGCATTTGTGGCCCCTGGCATAATCATTTTGTATTATAATTTATTAATCACCCATAGTGATTACTTATTTTCAAATTCACTCTTCAGTATTAATTTCATTTTCTTTGCGAATTCATAATATTAATATCATAGATATTTTAAATATAGACGTAAGTTAATTTATAATCTCATCATTTTTCCTGATTAATGTCTCATTAATATTGCTGATCGTTGCAATACTCTTTTATCCTATAAACTGAATAAAACACCTATCACTCTTTTGCATGGTGATATTATTTTAATCCACACACATTTCCTTTCGTGTAACCGTGTCTGCTTTTATTTTTTATGCTGACCCATTCTTACTTCTCACATTCATGTTCTTACACCGTGATACTTACTTGGATCACCGGATGTCTATTTATTAACCGACTCAGACATTTTGAACTATCAACAATGTCTGCTGTCTGAAAATTCCTAGATTACAACTGCTTTTTCGAAAGATAAATTAATACATAATGACATTTTATTTCGTCACTAGCAACATTTAATCTTTTAAAATAGCAATCTATACTATGCTAACCACTGGTACATGAGATATACTGACTTTACTAATCACATGCATCTCTACTGCACTACTCAGTGTCATAGTAGTTTCTTTAATCGCACTTTTGCGTTATTGTTATTAACCCTTAACCCACATCACACTGGTTACTCATAACATTCTTTAATTAACTTGTTCAACCTTTTATCGAACCTAATTAATTCACTTTACGGTTTCACATACCGCTATAACTCATTTGAGAAAATCAAACTTTCTCTGAATCTGTGGTTTCAGCTTTTCCACGAACTATACATTACGGTTTCAGTTCTACCGAAAACTTTCCCTGAGAAAATCAAGCTTTCTCCATGGTTTCAGTTTACCACAAACTCCATTACGGTTTCAGCTTTACCGAAAACTTTCCTGAGAAAAATTAACTTTCTCCATGGTTTTAGCTTACCACAAACTACTATACGGTTTTCAGCTTACCGAAAACTTACCTGAGAAAAATTAACTTTCTCCATGGTTTCAGCTTAGTACTAACTACTATACGGTTTTCAGCTTACCGAAAACTTCATTTAACCCTAATTTTAACGTGACATGCACGGAGTTTCACAAATAACCACCGTCTAATCATTCAGTTAAACATTTTACTTTTTTTCTTTCTCCCGTCTCCTTTATACCTACATACTGGTTTCTTTCCAAATTGAGTCAAACTGACAGTTGCCATATTCTAATTTAAATCATACTTAATTGCATTAAATTTTCCTCCTAACAATTCATTTAAACTTCAAGAACTCTCTCTCTCTCTCCCTTCTTTTTGAATAATAAAAGATTAGTGATTAATGATTATCATATATTATTTTTTCATAAAAAAAAATCGCCACATATCCTACTTTACCTATGACTTATTTTATCAATCGTTTGGAAAAAAAATTTACACTGATTATATTCTACTAATAAGATAATCGTCTGCACTGGGAAAATTAATAATTTAATAATATCAAAAAATAATGGATGACTTATCTTTTTTCATTCCTCCACAGCTCCTCTTCTTGTTCGTTTGTGTAGAATTTCTGACTGGGTATATGACTACCATGCAGTAACTGGTGACCTGGTTACTGTCACTGTTCTTATTTAACTTTTATACTTAAATTTTTCACTAAAATTGTTAAATAGTATTCACACCTTCAACGTGTTAAAAATCTTCTCGTTTTATCACAAGTACGTACTATCGTTGTTACTTAACGAAACTTTAATTGGTGTCTGTGCTCAAGGAGTTAACTGCAAGACTGATCAGAAGATGTTGACTGTAATGACACTACTTGCGACTGTGATTAGAGGATGTTCACTGCACGGTGGCTACCTGCGAACTAACTCTTTCATTCTACAAAGCTTACATTTATAGTGACATACTAATGACGTACTAACTATAACAAATCATTACATCACATTCACATAAAAAATTCATTCACGTAAAAAATTCATTCACATAAAAAATTCATCCACCTAAAAAATTCATCCACCTAAAAAATTCATCCACCTAAAAAATTCATCCACCTAAAAAATTCATCCACCTAAAAAATTCATCCACCTAAAAAATTCATCCACCTAAAAAATTCATCCACCTAAAAAATTCATCCACCTAAAAAATTCATCCTCCTAAAAAATTCATCCACCTAAAAAATTCATCCACCTAAAAAATTCATCCACCTAAAAAATTCATCCACCTAAAAAATTCATCCACCTAAAAAATTCATCCACCTAAAAAATTCATCCACCTAAAAAATTCATCCACCTAAAAAATTCATCCACCTAAAAAATTCATCCACCTAAAAAATTCATCCACCTAAAAAATTCATCCACCTAAAAAATTCATCCACCTGAAAAATTCATCCACTTAAAAAATTCATCCACCTAAAAAATTCATCCACCTAAAAAATTCATCCACCTAAAAAATTCATCCACCTAAAAAATTCATCCACCTAAAAAATTCATCCACCTAAAAAATTCATCCACCTAAAAAATTCATCCACCTAAAAAATTCATCCACCTAAAAAATTCATCCACCTAAAAAATTCATCCACCTAAAAAATTCATCCACCTAAAAAATTCATCCACCTAAAAAATTCATCCACCTAAAAAATTCATCCACCTAAAAAATTCATCCACGTAAAAAATTCATCCACCTAAAAAATTCATCCACCTAAAAAATTCCTCCACCTAAAAAATTCATCCACCTAAAAAATTCATCCACCTAAAAAATTCATCCACCTAAAAAATTCATCCACCTAAAAAATTCATCCACCTAAAAAATTCATCCACCTAAAAAATTCATCCACCTAAAAAATTCATCCACCTAAAAAATTCATCCTCCTAAAAAATTCATCCACCTAAAAAATTCATCAACCTAAAAAATTCATCCACCTAAAAAATTCATCCACCTAAAAAATTCATCCACCTAAAAAATTCATCCACCTAAAAAATTCATCCACCTAAAAAATTCATCCACCTAAAAAATTCATCCACCTAAAAAATTCATCCACCTAAAAAATTCATCCACCTAAAAAATTCATCCACCTAAAAAATTCATCCACCTAAAAAATTCATCCACCTAAAAAATTCATCCACCTAAAAAATTCATCCACCTAAAAAATTCATCCACCTAAAAAATTCGTCCACCTAAAAAATTCATCCACCTAAAAAATTCATCCACCTAAAAAATTCATCCACCTAAAAAATTCATCCACCTAAAAAAATCATCCACCTAAAAAATTCATCCACCTAAAAAATTCATCCACCTAAAAAATTCATCCACCTAAAAAATTCATCCACCTAAAAAATTCATCCACCTAAAAAATTCATCCACCTAAAAAATTCATCCACCTAAAAAATTCATCCACCTAAAAAATTCATCCACCTAAAAAATTCATCCACCTAAAAAATTCATCCACCTAAAAAATACATCCACCTAAAAAATTCATCCACCTAAAAAATTCATCCACCTAAAAAATTCATCCACCTAAAAAATTCATCCACCTAAAAAATTCATCCACCTAAAAAATTCATCCACCTAAAAAATTCATCCACCTAAAAAATTCATCCACCTAAAAAATTCATCCACCTAAAAAATTCATCCACCTAAAAAATTCATCCACGTAAAAAATTCATCCACCTAAAAAATTCATCCACCTAAAAAATTCCTCCACCTAAAAAATTCCTCCACCTAAAAAATTCATCCACCTAAAAAATTCATCCACCTAAAAAATTCATCAACCTAAAAAATTCATCCACCTAAAAAATTCATCCACCTAAAAAATTCATCCACCTAAAAAATTCATCCACCTAAAAAATTCATCCTCCTAAAAAATTCATCCACCTAAAAAATTCATCAACCTAAAAAATTCATCCACCTAAAAAATTCATCCACCTAAAAAATTCATCCACCTAAAAAATTCATCCACCTAAAAAATTCATCCACCTAAAAAATTCATCCACCTAAAAAATTCATCCACCTAAAAAATTCATCCACCTAAAAAATTCATCCACCTAAAAAATTCATCCACCTAAAAAATTCATCCACCTAAAAAATTCATCCACCTAAAAAATTCATCCACCTAAAAAATTCGTCCACCTAAAAAATTCATCCACCTAAAAAATTCATCCACCTAAAAAATTCATCCACCTAAAAAATTCATCCACCTAAAAAAATCATCCACCTAAAAAATTCATCCACCTAAAAAATTCATCCACCTAAAAAATTCCTCCACCTAAAAAATTCATCCACCTAAAAAATTCATCCACCTAAAAAATTCATCCACCTAAAAAATTCATCCACCTAAAAAATTCATCCACCTAAAAAATTCATCCACCTAAAAAATTCATCCACCTAAAAAATTCATCCACCTAAAAAATTCATCCACCTAAAAAATTCATCCACCTAAAAAATTCATCCACCTAAAAAATTCATCCACCTAAAAAATTCATCCACCTAAAAAATTCATCCACCTAAAAAATTCATCCACCTAAAAAATTCATCCACCTAAAAAATTCATCTACCTAAAAAATTCATCCACCTAAAAAATTCATCCACCTAAAAAATGCATCCACCTAAAAAGTTCATCCACCTAAAAAATTCATCCATCTAAAAAATTCATCCACATAAAAAATTCATCCACATAAAAAATTCATCCACATAAAAAATTCATTCACATAAAAAATTCATTCACATAAAAAATTCATTCACATAAAAAATTCATTCACATAAAAAATTCATTCACATAAAAAATTCATTCACATAAAAAATTCATTCACATAAAAAATTCATTCACATAAAAAATTCATTCACATAAAAAATTCATCCACATAAAAAATTCATCCACATAAAAAATTCATCCACATAAAAAATTCATCCACATAAAAAATTCATTCACATGAAAAATTCATCCACATAAAAAATTCATTCACATAAAAAATTCATCCACATAAAAAATTCATTCACATAAAAAATTCATTCACATAAAAAATTCATTCACATAAAAAATTCATTCATGTGACGTTATCGGTTTACTTCCTTATAACGTTTCAGTGTATGGGCTCAAGTGATAGGATCCTACTCTATATAGTATTTTCAGATTCCTTTCTCTTTATATATCTCTTTCTACTAAATAGTCATGGTACCATGCCCTAGAACCACCTTGCCACTATGGTTCCGACCTCAGGCCTCTGGTCCAAGCTTAACTGTATTTAGGGTAATGAAGTAAAGTAATTAACACTTAAAGAGAATATATTCATTAGTCAAGCAAGGGTTATTACAAAGAGTATCTCCACTAGAACGCTCGCAAGTTAAGGTCTCAATAACTACGAACAGGAGATAAGGTGTGTAGCTCGCGAGAGCAGATCGGTAACTGGATGTTTACCTACGAACTAACTCTTTCATTCTACAAAGCTTACATTTATAGTGACATACTAATGACGTACTAACTATAATAAATCATTACATCACATATCTCCCCCTTCCATTTAAATTGAAAATGATTTTTAAAATATTTATTTCAAAACTTCATTTTCAATTAAACAAATCTAAAATAAAAAACGTAAATCCCATTTTAATCAATCCTAAAATTCAAAACATTAAAACTCAAATTGAAAAATTCTAAAATTCAAATTGAACAATCATAAGCATCAAACCTATAACTGCAAGAATTTTAAACATTTATTAATGGTTTAATTCTATTTCTAATAATTCCTTTCTTCCCCTCTTTTTATTTCTGAATGTCGATATTAAATAGAGTCTTCAGAAATCCAAAAAAAGAAATTATACTATGTATATAAAATATTTCAAACTTACATATAACATCAAAAATAGTATGAATACACATCAAAACTGAACTTAACATATTGTGACATTCTTGCTTTAAACAATCAATAAAATTATTTCAATTTAACTTATAAAATTTAATTTGATTCAAACAAACATTCAATTCATTTTTTTTTCTTTTACGTTAGCTTTAATAAAATTATTTTACTTTCCAAACAAATATTAAATGTCACACTAAAAATAAACAATGTTCCTTAATTATTCAAAGATTAAAATTTTTGACGTTTTCTGACATGATTATAAATTTGTTTAAAAAATTATTTTTAATAAACATATTACATCATAAACATTATATGAAATTCCTTAATTTCATTCAAATTCTGAGTCGTTTTATTTTAAAAGCAATTATAATTTCATAGATACTCAATATAATTATCAAAATTGGTTCACTGACCTCTCTAAAATATTCATAAAATTAACATTGATTAACAATCATGCAATCAAAATTAACATCCTTCCGTTAAAAAAAAGAATTTCTATTTTTTAATTATTTTATTGAATAAAATTTACTATTAATTTCTTTCTTCAGAAAAATTTTAAGTTCGTTTAATATTTTACTGCAAATTAGTTATAGATATAACCATTTCATTTATGTATATTAATTTAAAAATATTTCATTCCTGCAAATTCCTAATTTATTTTGACTCTAAAATTTTCTAATCATCAAAATCTAATTAGTATTTCAAAATGAAAAAATATTTATTTCTAAATATTCACTTCTAAATATTCACAAATATTCACAGTATGAATATCAATTCATCTGTATTCAATTCATATGCTCACCTAATAGACCGCGTACTTCTATTAAGTAAACATGCTGAGTCATCAATTAAAATAATAATTAAATGCTGCGTCTGTTCTTTCTGTTATGATTCAGTGATTTAATCTGCTGATCATTAAAAAGCTATAAAAGTTCTTGATGACTTATATGTGGTTTCATGTGGTTGTGTGGATTTGTGGTTCTTTTTTTTTTTCTTGACTCTTTCGATGTGGTAGGTGTCCTTCCTAGCGTTACGTGCATGACTTGATCAGCAACTGTTGTATCTTCGTTCTCCATCTTTCTCCAACACTGTAATGGTTCTTCTGCTGTACGTTCTTCTTTCTTTGTTTTTTGAATTCTGTGAACAGAGAAAATATTAGCATTTGTGGCCCCTGGCATAATCATTTTGTATTATAATTTATTAATCACCCATAGTGATTACTTATTTTCAAATTCACTCTTCAGTATTAATTTCATTTTCTTTGCGAATTCATAATATTAATATCATAGATATTTTAAATATAGACGTAAGTTAATTTATAATCTCATCATTTTTCCTGATTAATGTCTCATTAATATTGCTGATCGTTGCAATACTCTTTTATCCTATAAACTGAATAAAACACCTATCACTCTTTTGCATGGTGATATTATTTTAATCCACACACATTTCCTTTCGTGTAACCGTGTCTGCTTTTATTTTTTATGCTGACCCATTCTTACTTCTCACATTCATGTTCTTACACCGTGATACTTACTTGGATCACCGGATGTCTATTTATTAACCGACTCAGACATTTTGAACTATCAACAATGTCTGCTGTCTGAAAATTCCTAGATTACAACTGCTTTTTCGAAAGATAAATTAATACATAATGACATTTTATTTCGTCACTAGCAACATTTAATCTTTTAAAATAGCAATCTATACTATGCTAACCACTGGTACATGAGATATACTGACTTTACTAATCACATGCATCTCTACTGCACTACTCAGTGTCATAGTAGTTTCTTTAATCGCACTTTTGCGTTATTGTTATTAACCCTTAACCCACATCACACTGGTTACTCATAACATTCTTTAATTAACTTGTTCAACCTTTTATCGAACCTAATTAATTCACTTTACGGTTTCACATACCGCTATAACTCATTTGAGAAAATCAAACTTTCTCTGAATCTGTGGTTTCAGCTTTTCCACGAACTATACATTACGGTTTCAGTTCTACCGAAAACTTTCCCTGAGAAAATCAAGCTTTCTCCATGGTTTCAGTTTACCACAAACTCCATTGCGGTTTCAGCTTTACCGAAAACTTTCCTGAGAAAAATTAACTTTCTCCATGGTTTTAGCTTACCACAAACTACTATACGGTTTTCAGCTTACCGAAAACTTACCTGAGAAAAATTAACTTTCTCCATGGTTTCAGCTTAGTACTAACTACTATACGGTTTTCAGCTTACCGAAAACTTCATTTAACCCTAATTTTAACGTGACATGCACGTAGTTTCACAAATAACCACCGTCTAATCATTCAGTTAAACATTTTACTTTTTTTCTTTCTCCCGTCTCCTTTATACCTACTTACTGGTTTCTTTCCAAATTGAGTCAAACTGACAGTTGCCATATTCTAATTTAAATCATACTTAATTGCATTAAATTTTCCTCCTAACAATTCATTTAAACTTCAAGAACTCTCTCTCTCTCTCCCTTCTTTTTGAATAATAAAAGATTAGTGATTAATGATTATCATATATTATTTTTTCATAAAAAAAAATCGCCACATATCCTACTTTACCTATGACTTATTTTATCAATCGTTTGGAAAAAAAATTTACACTGATTATATTCTACTAATAAGATAATCGTCTGCACTGGGAAAATTAATAATTTAATAATATCAAAAAATAATGGATGACTTATCTTTTTTCATTCCTCCACAGCTCCTCTTCTTGTTCGTTTGTGTAGAATTTCTGACTGGGTATATGACTACCATGCAGTAACTGGTGACTTGGTTACTGTCACTGTTCTTATTTAACTTTTATACTTAAATTTTTCACTAAAATTGTTAAATAGTATTCACACCTTCAACGTGTTAAAAATCTTCTCGTTTTATCACAAGTACTATCGTTGTTACTTAACGAAACTTTAATTGGTGTCTGTGCTCAAGGAGTTAACTGCAAGACTGATCAGAAGATGTTGACTGTAATGACACTACTTGCGACTGTGATTAGAGGATGTTCACTGCACGGTGGCTACCTGCGAACTAACTCTTTCATTCTACAAAGCTTACATTTATAGTGACATACTAATGACGTACTAACTATAACAAATCATTACATCACATTCACATAAAAAATTCATTCACGTAAAAAATTCATTCACATAAAAAATTCATTCACATAAAAAATTCATCCACATAAAAAATTCATCCACATAAAAAATTCATCCACCTAAAAAATTCATCCACCTAAAAAATTCATCCACCTAAAAAATTCATCCACCTAAAAAATTCATCCACCTAAAAAATTCATCCACCTAAAAAATTCATCCACCTGAAAAATTCATCCACCTAAAAAATTCATCCACCTAAAAAATTCATCCACCTAAAAAATTCATCCACCTAAAAAATTCATCCACCTAAAAAATTCATCCACCTAAAAAATTCATCCACCTAAAAAATTCATCCACCTAAAAAATTCATCCACCTAAAAAATTCATCCACCTAAAAAATTCATCCACCTAAAAAATTCATCCACCTAAAAAATTCATCCACCTAAAAAATTCATCCACCTAAAAAATTCATCCACCTAAAAAATTCATCCACCTAAAAAATTCATCCACCTAAAAAATTCATCCACCTAAAAAATTCATCCACCTAAAAAATTCATCCTCCTAAAAAATTCATCCACCTAAAAAATTCATCCACCTAAAAAATTCATCCACCTAAAAAATTCATCCACCTAAAAAATTCATCCACCTAAAAAATTCATCCACCTAAAAAATTCATCCACGTAAAAAATTCATCCACCTAAAAAATTCATCCACCTGAAAAATTCATCCACCTAAAAAATTCATCCACCTAAAAAATTCATCCACCTAAAAAATTCATCCACCTAAAAAATTCATCCACCTAAAAAATTCATCCACCTAAAAAATTCATCCACCTAAAAAATTCATCCACCTAAAAAATTCATCCTCCTAAAAAATTCATCCACCTAAAAAATTCATCAACCTAAAAAATTCATCCACCTAAAAAATTCATCCACCTAAAAAATTCATCCACCTAAAAAATTCATCCACCTAAAAAATTCATCCACCTAAAAAATTCATCCACCTAAAAAATTCATCCACCTAAAAAATTCATCCACCTAAAAAATTCATCCACCTAAAAAATTCATCCACCTAAAAAATTCATCCACCTAAAAAATTCATCCACCTAAAAAATTCATCCACCTAAAAAATTCATCCACGTAAAAAATTCATCCACCTAAAAAATTCATCCACCTAAAAAATTCATCCACCTAAAAAATTCCTCCACCTAAAAAATTCCTCCACCTAAAAAATTCATCCACCTAAAAAATTCATCCACCTAAAAAATTCATCCACCTAAAAAATTCATCCACCTAAAAAATTCATCCACCTAAAAAATTCATCCACCTAAAAAATTCATCCACCTAAAAAATTCATCCAACTAAAAAATTCATCCTCCTAAAAAATTCATCCACCTAAAAAATTCATCAACATAAAAAATTCATCCACCTAAAAAATTCATCCACCTAAAAAATTCATCCACCTAAAAAATTCATCCACCTAAAAAATTCATCCACCTAAAAAATTCATCCACCTAAAAAATTCATCCACCTAAAAAATTCATCCACCTAAAAAATTCATCCACCTAAAAAATTCATCCACCTAAAAAATTCATCCACCTAAAAAATTCATCCACCTAAAAAATTCATCCACCTAAAAAATTCATCCACCTAAAAAATTCATCCACCTAAAAAATTCATCCACCTAAAAAATTCATCCACCTAAAAAATTCATCCACCTAAAAAATTCATCCACCTAAAAAATTCATCCACCTAAAAAATTCATCCACCTAAAAAATTCATCCACCTAAAAAATTCATCCACCTAAAAAATTCATCCACCTAAAAAATTCATCCACCTAAAAAATTCATCTACCTAAAAAATTCATCCACCTAAAAAATTCATCCACCTAAAAAATTCATCCACCTAAAAAGTTCATCCACCTAAAAAATTCATCCATCTAAAAAATTCATCCACATAAAAAATTCATCCACATAGAAAATTCATCCACATAAAAAATTCATTCACATAAAAAATTCATTCACATAAAAAATTCATTCACATAAAAAATTCATTCACATAAAAAATTCATTCACATAAAAAATTCATTCACATAAAAAATTCATTCACATAAAAAATTCATTCACATAAAAAATTCATTCACATAAAAAATTCATCCACATAAAAAATTCATCCACATAAAAAATTCATCCACATAAAAAATTCATCCACATAAAAAATTCATTCACATGAAAAATTCATCCACATAAAAAATTCATTCACATAAAAAATTCATCCACATAAAAAATTCATTCACATAAAAAATTCATTCACATAAAAAATTCATTCACATAAAAAATTCATTCACATAAAAAATTCATTCATGTGACGTTATCGGTTTACTTCCTTATAACGTTTCAGTGTATGGGCTCAAGTGATAGGATCCTACTCTATATAGTATTTTCAGATTCCTTTCTCTTTATATATCTCTTTCTACTAAATACTCATGGTACCATGCCCTAGAACCACCTTGCCACTATGGTTCCGACCTCAGGCCTCTGGTCCAAGCTTAACTGTATTTAGGGTAATGAAGTAAAGTAATTAACACTTAAAGAGAATATATTCATTAGTCAAGCAAGGGTTATTACAAAGAGTATCTCCACTAGAACGCTCGCAAGTTAAGGTCTCAATAACTACGAACAGGAGATAAGGTGTGTAGCTCGCGAGAGCAGATCGGTAACTGGATGTTTACCTACGAACTAACACTTTCATTCTACAAAGCTTACATTTATAGTGACATACTAATGACGTACTAACTATAATAAATCATTACATCACATATCTCCCCCTTCCATTTAAATTGAAAATGATTTTTAAAATATTTATTTCAAAACTTCATTTTCAATTAAACAAATCTAAAATTAAAAACATAAATCCCATTTTAATCAATCCTAAAATTCAAAACATTAAAACTCAAATTGAAAAATTCTAAAATTCAAATTGAACAATCATAAGCATCAAACCTATAACTGCAAGAATTTTAAACATTTATTAATGGTTTAATTCTATTTCTAATAATTCCTTTCTTCCCCTCTTTTTATTTCTGAATGTCGATATTAAATAGAGTCTTCAGAAATCCAAAAAAAGAAATTATACTATGTATATAAAATATTTCAAACTTACATATAACATCAAAAATAGTATGAATACACATCAAAACTGAACTTAACATATTGTGACATTCTTGCTTTAAACAATCAATAAAATTATTTCAATTTAACTTATAAAATTTAATTTGATTCAAACAAACATTCAATTCATTTTTTTTTCTTTTACGTTAGCTTTAATAAAATTATTTTACTTTCCAAACAAATATTAAATGTCACACTAAAAATAAACAATGTTCCTTAATTATTCAAAGATTAAAATTTTTGACGTTTTCTGACATGATTATAAATTTGTTTAAAAAATTATTTTTAATAAACATATTACATCATAAACATTATATGAAATTCCTTAATTTCATTCAAATTCTGAGTCGTTTTATTTTAAAAGCAATTATAATTTCATAGATACTCAATATAATTATCAAAATTGGTTCACTGACCTCTCTAAAATATTCATAAAATTAACATTGATTAACAATCATGCAATCAAAATTAACATCCTTCCGTTAAAAAAAAGAATTTCTATTTTTTAATTATTTTATTGAATAAAATTTACTATTAATTTCTTTCTTCAGAAAAATTTTAAGTTCGTTTAATATTTTACTGCAAATTAGTTATAAATATAACCATTTCATTTATGTATATTAATTTAAAAATATTTCATTCCTGCAAATTCCTAATTTATTTTGACTCTAAAATTTTCTAATCATCAAAATCTAATTAGTATTTCAAAATGAAAAAATATTTATTTCTAAATATTCACTTCTAAATATTCACAAATATTCACAGTATGAATATCAATTCATCTGTATTCAATTCATATGCTCACCTAATAGACCGCGTACTTCTATTAAGTAAACATGCTGAGTCATCAATTAAAATAATAATTAAATGCTGCGTCTGTTCTTTCTGTTATGATTCAGTGATTTAATCTGCTGATCATTAAAAAGCTATAAAAGTTCTTGATGACTTATATGTGGTTTCATGTGGTTGTGTGGATTTGTGGTTCTTTTTTTTTTCTTGACTCTTTCGATGTGGTAGGTGTCCTTCCTAGCGTTACGTGCATGACTTGATCAGCAACTGTTGTATCTTCGTTCTCCATCTTTCTCCAACACTGTAATGGTTCTTCTGCTGTACGTTCTTCTTTCTTTGTTTTTTGAATTCTGTGAACAGAGAAAATATTAGCATTTGTGGCCCCTGGCATAATCATTTTGTATTATAATTTATTAATCACCCATAGTGATTACTTATTTTCAAATTCACTCTTCAGTATTAATTTCATTTTCTTTGCGAATTCATAATATTAATATCATAGATATTTTAAATATAGACGTAAGTTAATTTATAATCTCATCATTTTTCCTGATTAATGTCTCATTAATATTGCTGATCGTTGCAATACTCTTTTATCCTATAAACTGAATAAAACACCTATCACTCTTTTGCATGGTGATATTATTTTAATCCACACACATTTCCTTTCGTGTAACCGTGTCTGCTTTTATTTTTTATGCTGACCCATTCTTACTTCTCACATTCATGTTCTTACACCGTGATACTTACTTGGATCACCGGATGTCTATTTATTAACCGACTCAGACATTTTGAACTATCAACAATGTCTGCTGTCTGAAAATTCCTAGATTACAACTGCTTTTTCGAAAGATAAATTAATACATAATGACATTTTATTTCGTCACTAGCAACATTTAATCTTTTAAAATAGCAATCTATACTATGCTAACCACTGGTACATGAGATATACTGACTTTACTAATCACATGCATCTCTACTGCACTACTCAGTGTCATAGTAGTTTCTTTAATCGCACTTTTGCGTTATTGTTATTAACCCTTAACCCACATCACACTGGTTACTCATAACATTCTTTAATTAACTTGTTCAACCTTTTATCGAACCTAATTAATTCACTTTACGGTTTCACATACCGCTATAACTCATTTGAGAAAATCAAACTTTCTCTGAATCTGTGGTTTCAGCTTTTCCACGAACTATACATTACGGTTTCAGTTCTACCGAAAACTTTCCCTGAGAAAATCAAGCTTTCTCCATGGTTTCAGTTTACCACAAACTCCATTACGGTTTCAGCTTTACCGAAAACTTTCCTGAGAAAAATTAACTTTCTCCATGGTTTTAGCTTACCACAAACTACTATACGGTTTTCAGCTTACCGAAAACTTACCTGAGAAAAATTAACTTTCTCCATGGTTTCAGCTTAGTACTAACTACTATACGGTTTTCAGCTTACCGAAAACTTCATTTAACCCTAATTTTAACGTGACATGCACGGAGTTTCACAAATAACCACCGTCTAATCATTCAGTTAAACATTTTACTTTTTTTCTTTCTCCCGTCTCCTTTATACCTACTTACTGGTTTCTTTCCAAATTGAGTCAAACTGACAGTTGCCATATTCTAATTTAAATCATACTTAATTGCATTAAATTTTCCTCCTAACAATTCATTTAAACTTCAAGAACTCTCTCTCTCTCTCCCTTCTTTTTGAATAATAAAAGATTAGTGATTAATGATTATCATATATTATTTTTTCATAAAAAAAAATCGCCACATATCCTACTTTACCTATGACTTATTTTATCAATCGTTTGGAAAAAAAATTTACACTGATTATATTCTACTAATAAGATAATCGTCTGCACTGGGAAAATTAATAATTTAATAATATCAAAAAATAATGGATGACTTATCTTTTTTCATTCCTCCACAGCTCCTCTTCTTGTTCGTTTGTGTAGAATTTCTGACTGGGTATATGACTACCATGCAGTAACTGGTGACCTGGTTACTGTCACTGTTCTTATTTAACTTTTATACTTAAATTTTTCACTAAAATTGTTAAATAGTATTCACACCTTCAACGTGTTAAAAATCTTCTCGTTTTATCACAAGTACTATCGTTGTTACTTAACGAAACTTTAATTGGTGTCTGTGCTCAAGGAGTTAACTGCAAGACTGATCAGAAGATGTTGACTGTAATGACACTACTTGCGACTGTGATTAGAGGATGTTCACTGCACGGTGGCTACCTGCGAACTAACTCTTTCATTCTACAAAGCTTACATTTATAGTGACATACTAATGACGTACTAACTATAACAAATCATTACATCACATTCACATAAAAAATTCATTCACGTAAAAAATTCATTCACATAAAAAATTCATCCACCTAAAAAATTCATCCACCTAAAAAATTCATCCACCTAAAAAATTCATCCACCTAAAAAATTCATTCACGTAAAAAATTCATTCACATAAAAAATTCATCCACCTAAAAAATTCATCCACCTAAAAAATTCATCCACCTAAAAAATTCATCCACCTAAAAAATTCATCCACCTAAAAAATTCATCCACCTAAAAAATTCATCCACCTGAAAAATTCATCCACCTAAAAAATTCATCCACCTAAAAAATTCATCCACCTAAAAAATTCATCCACCTAAAAAATTCATCCACCTAAAAAATTCATCCACCTAAAAAATTCATCCACCTAAAAAATTCATCCACCTAAAAAATTCATCCACCTAAAAAATTCATCCACCTAAAAAATTCATCCACCTAAAAAATTCATCCACCTAAAAAATTCATCCACCTAAAAAATTCATCCACCTAAAAAATTCATCCACCTAAAAAATTCATCCACCTAAAAAATTCATCCACCTAAAAAATTCATCCACCTAAAAAATTCATCCTCCTAAAAAATTCATCCACCTAAAAAATTCATCCACCTAAAAAATTCATCCACCTAAAAAATTCATCCACCTAAAAAATTCATCCACCTAAAAAATTCATCCACCTAAAAAATTCATCCACCTAAAAAATTCATCCACCTAAAAAATTCATCCACCTAAAAAATTCATCCACCTAAAAAATTCATCCACCTAAAAAATTCATCCACCTAAAAAATTCATCCACGTAAAAAATTCATTCACCTAAAAAATTCATCCACCTGAAAAATTCATCCACCTAAAAAATTCATCCACCTAAAAAATTCATCCACCTAAAAAATTCATCCACCTAAAAAATTCATCCACCTAAAAAATTCATCCACCTAAAAAATTCATCCACCTAAAAAATTCATCCACCTAAAAAATTCATCCACCTAAAAAATTCATCCACCTAAAAAATTCATCCTCCTAAAAAATTCATCCACCTAAAAAATTCATCAACCTAAAAAATTCATCCACCTAAAAAATTCATCCACCTAAAAAATTCATCCACCTAAAAAATTCATCCACCTAAAAAATTCATCCACCTAAAAAATTCATCCACCTAAAAAATTCATCCACCTAAAAAATTCATCCACCTAAAAAATTCATCCACCTAAAAAATTCATCCACCTAAAAAATTCATCCACCTAAAAAATTCATCCACCTAAAAAATTCATCCACCTAAAAAATTCATCCACCTAAAAAATTCATCCACCTAAAAAATTCATCCACCTAAAAAATTCATCCACCTAAAAAATTCATCCACCTAAAAAATTCCTCCACCTAAAAAATTCATCCACCTAAAAAATTCATCCACCTAAAAAATTCATCCACCTAAAAAATTCATCCACCTAAAAAATTCATCCACCTAAAAAATTCATCCACCTAAAAAATTCATCCACCTAAAAAATTCATCCACCTAAAAAATTCATCCACCTAAAAAATTCATCCTCCTAAAAAATTCATCCACCTAAAAAATTCATCAACATAAAAAATTCATCCACCTAAAAAATTCATCCACCTAAAAAATTCATCCACCTAAAAAATTCATCCACCTAAAAAATTCATCCACCTAAAAAATTCATCCACCTAAAAAATTCATCCACCTAAAAAATTCATCCACCTAAAAAATTCATCCACCTAAAAAATTCATCCACCTAAAAAATTCATCCACCTAAAAAATTCATCCACCTAAAAAATTCATCCACCTAAAAAATTCATCCACCTAAAAAATTCATCCACCTAAAAAATTCATCCACCTAAAAAATTCATCCACCTAAAAAATTCATCCACCTAAAAAATTCATCCACCTAAAAAATTCATCCACCTAAAAAATTCATCCACCGAAAAAATTCATCCACCTAAAAAATTCATCCACCTAAAAAATTCATCCACCTAAAAAATTCATCCACCTAAAAAATTCATCCACCTAAAAAATTCATTCACCTAAAAAATTCATCCACCTAAAAAATTCATTCACCTAAAAAATTCATCCACCTAAAAAATTCATCCACCTAAAAAATTCATCCACCTAAAAAATTCATCCACCTAAAAAATTCATCCACCTAAAAAATTCGTCCACCTAAAAAATTCATCCACCTAAAAAATTCGTCCACCTAAAAAATTCATCCACCTAAAAAATTCATCCACCTAAAAAATTCATCCACCTAAAAAATTCATCCACCTAAAAAATTCATCCACCTAAAAAATTCATCCACCTGAAAAATTCATCCACCTAAAAAATTCATCCACCTAAAAAATTCATCCACCTAAAAAATTCATCCACCTAAAAAATTCATCCACCTAAAAAATTCATCCACCTAAAAAATTCATCCACCTAAAAAATTCATCCACCTAAAAAATTCATCCACCTAAAAAATTCATCCACCTAAAAAATTCATCCACCTAAAAAATTCATCCACCTAAAAAATTCATCCACCTAAAAAATTCATCCACCTAAAAAATTCATCCACCTAAAAAATTCATCCACCTAAAAAATTCATCTACCTAAAAAATTCATCCACCTAAAAATTTCATCCACCTAAAAAGTTCATCCACCTAAAAAATTCATCCATCTAAAAAATTCATCCACATAAAAAATTCATCCACATAAAAAATTCATTCACATAAAAAATTCATTCACATAAAAAATTCATTCACATAAAAAATTCATTCACATAAAAAATTCATTCACATAAAAAATTCATTCACATAAAAAATTCATTCACATAAAAAATTCATTCACATAAAAAATTCATTCACATAAAAAATTCATTCACATAAAAAATTCATTCACATAAAAAATTCATTCACATAAAAAATTCATTCACATAAAAAATTCATTCACATAAAAAATTCATCCACATAAAAAATTCATCCACATAAAAAATTCATCCACATAAAAAATTCATCCACATAAAAAATTCATTCACATGAAAAATTCATCCACATAAAAAATTCATTCACATAAAAAATTCATCCACATAAAAAATTCATTCACATAAAAAATTCATTCACATAAAAAATTCATTCACATAAAAAATTCATTCATGTGACGTTATCGGTTTACTTCCTTATAACGTTTCAGTGTATGGGCTCAAGTGATAGGATCCTACTCTATATAGTATTTTCAGATTCCTTTCTCTTTATATATCTCTTTCTACTAAATACTCATGGTACCATGCCCTAGAACCACCTTGCCACTATGGTTCCGACCTCAGGCCTCTGGTCCAAGCTTAACTGTATTTAGGGTAATGAAGTAAAGTAATTAACACTTAAAGAGAATATATTCATTAGTCAAGCAAGGGTTATTACAAAGAGTATCTCCACTAGAACGCTCGCAAGTTAAGGTCTCAATAACTACGAACAGGAGATAAGGTGTGTAGCTCGCGAGAGCAGATCGGTAACTGGATGTTTACCTACGAACTAACTCTTTCATTCTACAAAGCTTACATTTATAGTGACATACTAATGACGTACTAACTATAATAAATCATTACATCACATATCTGTGACGTAGTTAGTTTGTTTCACTATAACGTCTCAGTGTATGGGCTCTTAAGTGATTAGGATCTTACTTTGTGGTATTTTCAGATTCCTTTCTCTTTATAAATCTCTTTCTACTAAATACTCATGGTACCATGCCCTAGAACCAACTTGCCACTATGGTTCCGACCTCAGGCCTCTGGTCCAAGCTTAACTGTATTTAAGGGTAATAATGGTAAAGTAATTAACACTTAAAGAGATTATATTCATTGGTCAAGCACATGTTATTACAAATAATATCTCCTCTAGAACGCTCGCAAGTTAAGGTCTCAAATAACTACGAACAGGAGAATAGGTGTGTAGCTCACGAGAGCAAATCGGTAACTGATTTGACTGTCACTTACTTACAATCATATAGGTTCGTGATGATAGTAATGCATACACAATTGCTGTGTTTGCTTTACTACATTGCTCCCCCCTTCCGAAAATTTCAAAGTTACAATTCACATTTTTCCAAAACTGCCAGCTGGTTTGTCTACCCATTGTTACTCTATATTGAACAATGTTCAGACGCTCACGCTGTTAGTGGAAACATGTATATTGGATCTCTTGAAATTTCTCGAACCGGTAATCAATAAATTATTAGAAACTTGAAAAATTTGAGTTTTAATTCGTTCTAGAAATATGTAATACTAATGTGCATTCACCAAATGTTCTTAAATTTTTAATCTTACCTATACAATCTTAATTTTGCTTTAACAATATTTTTATTTATTCTCAAAATAATCTAAATTACTCCTACCTAATATGTCTCAGTTCAAAAATGTAACAACTTTTTCATTTTATAAACGTAATAACTTGCCTAATCTATTAGAGATCTCACCCCTCCCTCCTAATATGTAGATTTTTAGTCTAAATATTAACAGAGACCTTTGATCACTCCAATACATTACACAAATTGTTACTGCATTTACTTTTTAAAAAAAAATTTATAATCAAAAAAAAATTTTCATTTTAATTTATCATATGTTATGATATCGTATTTTATGATCTTTTAATGAATTTTTATTCGTAATTGAAGTTATATGAATTTTGATCATCTTTATCAAATTTTGAGACAGTTGTGATCTTTAAATTTAAATCTTAAAATTAACACCGAAAAAAAAATTAAACTTAAAATTAACACCGAAAGAAAAATTAAACTTAAAATTAAATTCAATTGAAAAAACGATTATTATTAATTTTCACTTAAAATTACCCAACTTAAAATTAAAAAAAAATTAAAATAATGATCAAATTGAGTTTGAGGAAAAAAAAATCTTAAATGCTGTTAGGTTTAGTTTTGGTAATTTCGATTTTTGGCCTTCGTTTTGCCTGAGGCATTACTATAACTGTTGTCGCCTGTATATTAACTGCCTGATCATTAAAAATATTGACTGTTCCACCTAGTTCCTCTAATCTAAAGGGGTGTTTCGCTTAATCTGATTGAAAGCCTCAGTCGCCATCTTAGACCTCAAATTCCTAATTTCGTACATTTTCATATCCTCTTCTGACTTAATCTTTTTTGACTGATGATACCCACATACGAGAATCATCACAACCAGTAGTGTTAGAATTAACACTAAAATGTCGCTGAACAAGTCTGGTATTAGGTCGTACTTTGTAGACCCCATGTTTTTAATGGTTTGCTCCAAATGAGCTTTGTTCATTGAAGATGATTTCTGGATCAGCTCCACTACTGAGTTCAGGTCATAGTTGCTCTGAGACTGTCCCATCGCTCCAGCTGATTGCTTCTCACGACCTTGAATTACAGTTCTGTGTGTCAACCGGCTGTGAGTGGCTGAGAGTCAGTCACTGGCTGTTTGTGGCTGAGGAGCTGTTGGCTGTGTGGGTAACTGGGTCCTCTCTGCCTCTCGTCACTGAAATCGAAACGATACCGTTAGACATGGCCCCTGTTCATTTTAGGTATTTTATCATATTTCAGTCTCATTTTGAATTGATCATTTTTGATTTTAAATTATTTCAGTATTTCATCCTAAATTTGAATATATATATATATATATTTTTTTTTTTTTTTTTTTTTCAAATTTTCATTCAAACAATTTTACAGAATATAATTCATCTTATTCGTTACCCAACATTTAAACAAAAAATTTAAAATTAACATGCATACAACAAAAAAAATTAATCCTATTAAAATTATTATATGAAATTTTATATTAATAAAATTCATAATTCATCCCATCAACTTAAACTAAATACATACAAATATTACAATTAAAATTCATACAATTAAATACATACAATAATTCTCTTACTGAGCAAAGGAAATATTGTAGTTTGCACAATGAATTGTATGCTCTGTTTGTTTGTCTCGCGTAAGCAAAAAAAAATGTAAACATTTCTCTGACTCTTTGCATGTAACTGTGTTATATGTCACGTGTTCGTGTAAATGTAACATGTTACTCATGTTACTTCGTGTTATGTGTTCCTTTTGTGGTCTTCCTATATAATGTTTATATTCAAATTTCTCATAATTTGATTTCCTGTTTAATGATGTTAATGATATTATTTAATTAATTTGTTGTGAAATTTTCCAACTTAGTTAGATAATTTATATTGCTCGTTATCGTTTGATGTCCTAATTTAATTATAGCTTTGTTTTTTTTCACTTGTAATACTGTACCTGGTCCTATCCAATTTAATTGTAATTTATGTGTTTTTTGATGATTTCTAATTAATACTCGATCACCTATCTGTATAATTTTGTCTTTTCGTGTCTTATTGTGGTAAATTATGCGTTTGTTTGATTGATTAATTATGTTAGCTCTTATCTGATCTTGAATAAATAGAGCTTGCCTAGCCTTGATTTTGACTATTGATTCTGATGTATCTAAATTGTAAATGCTATCCAAATTTTCTGCTTGAATATTTGGAGATGTGTCCCGGCCAAAAAGAGCGTATGCGGGAGAATCCTTCAAGGTCATATTGACCTGATTGTTAATTGTGTTTTGGACAATATCGAGAAACATGTCCCAATTATTGTGATCTACTGTGGCTACATAGAATCTTAATAATTTGTTAATTTTCTGGTTATTACGTTCACAAATTCCATTGGAATATGCTGAGTATGGTAATACCTCACATTTGTATATCTGATGTATTTCACTGAAAGTTCTAATTGCGTTAGACTTGAATTCTTTCGCACAATCCGACATTAACGTTTTGGGATATCCACAACGACTAAATGTTTTACTTAGACAATCAATTACTGTGTTAGTTGATTTGTCAGCTACTGCATGTAATTCGTTATATCTTGTCAACATACATGTTATTGATAAAATATATTTGTTGTTCGTGTCAGTTGTTATAAAAGGTCCAATAAAATCAAATGAAACTGTTTCAAATGGTGTATTAGCTACTGGGGCAGACATTAATTTAATTGGTGTATCTAGACTTCCTTTAAGGATTTTGCAAACGTCACATCTTTTAATAAAAGATTCTATGACCGATCTTTCTTGAAAATGATAATATTTTAGTCGAAATTGAAATAGCGTATGAGCTAAACCACAATGGGTGTTAAAATGTATTGAATTAATTACTAAATTGATCATTTCATTTGGTATAACATAATTAACAATACTGGCTGCCCGAGTATCTATTTTCCGATGTCGATATAATATTCCGTCTAATATGAAAAATTCAGCTATGTTCCTAGATGTTCCTAATTGTTTTTTCTGTAATATATCCATTATTTCCTTACAAGCAAAGTCGTTTGACTGTGCAGTCTTTAGTCTGTTTAAAGTCCATGTTATGTCTTCCTGTTTAGGTATGTAGTTTAGAAATGGTTTTTCTTTGTTGATTTTATACAATTTAGATGTATCTGATTCTTGTTCGTTTTCTGAGTCTGTTTCTGAGTCATTGTCATTGTCGTTAATAATTTGTGGTACGTTTAGCTTAGCCCTCGATCTTGTGGTTGCTATATAATTTTCAATTGAATTACAACTTTCATTAGATGGTGTTAAAAGTTCACAATCATCTATTGTTTCTTCCGTTAAAGGAGTTAATCTACTAAGGGTATCGGCTACCACATTTCTCTTACCTTCAAAATATTTGATGGTACAATCATATGTGCTCGCCTCTATTGCCCACCTGGCTAATGCCGTGTCTAAAGGAAGTTTATTACCAAAAAATGCACATAAAGGTTTGTGATCAGTTAAAATGGTAATAGGATATCCTAGACATAGATATTGAAATTCCTTTAAAGCTAGATGTATTGCAAGAAACTCTAGTTTAGTCGTGGAGTACCTTTTTTGAGTAGAATTTAATGATTTACTGAAATATGCTATGGGTCTTAATGTTTTGCTTTTGGTCGAACCTGGTTGTAGCAATGCTGCGCCAACTCCGATATTTGAGCTGTCAGTAAATAAATAAAATGGTCTGGAATAATTTGGATGTGCTAAAACCGTATCTGATGTCAAAATATTTTTGAGATTAATGAAACTAGTCTCACATTCGTCAGTCCAGTCAAATTTAGTGTCCTTCCTTAATAGTCTATATAATGGGTCGGCTTTCTGACTAAATTTAGGTACGAACTTACGAAAATAATTCGCAAGCCCTAAAAATCGCTGAAGTTGTTTTACATCTGTTGGTCTAGATGCTTCTCTAAGTTTTTCGTTTTGGATACATCGAATGCCCTCAGTAGTGACTCGATGTCCAAGAAAATTAATTTCGTGTTTAAAGAATTCACACTTCTCTAATTTTAATCTCAAATGAGCGTCACGTAAATTCATTAGCACTTGGCCAATATCATTTAAATGTTGTTCATAAGATCGACTAAAAATTAGGATGTCATCAATAAATACGAAACAGAGTTTCCCTAATACATTACTTAACGCTTTTGTCATTATTGCTTGAAATACTTTTGGACTATTGACATACCCGAAGGGTAATTTGCGGAAATGGTACTTTTTTCCATTTACCGCAAATGCTGTAAGCTTTTTAGACTCCTCGGAGAGTTCCACCTGGTGAAATGCACTCCTCAGATCTAAACTAGAAAATATCTTTGATCCACCTAAAGATCCAAGCATATCGTCAACCCTAGGTAACGGAAATCCTTGTATATGGACACACTTATTTAATGATCTGAAATCTATTACGGGTCGTATTTCCCCATTCTTTTTATGAACCACGATAACGGGAAAGTTGTACTCGGACATTGAAGGTTCTATAGTACCTTCTTTTAACATTGACCTGTTGACTTCTTCAAGTTGTTCTTGAAATTTATGTGGTATGCGGTACGGCATTTTGTTTATCACTATATTAGGATCTTTCAATATTATTGTGTGTTTACATATACTAGTAGTCCCGATTTTTTCGTCCTTAATCGTGATTACGTCTCTAAAGTCATTTAGTAACTGCGTCATTTTGTCTTCATACTCTGACATTCCACATGATATGTCAGCATTAACTAACCTTCTCGGTGCTGATGGCACTGTCTGAGAATTGTTTTCTACATCAGCACTTAATGTGCTGCCACGGCTTCTATCAGCGCTTCCGTCACGTGATATTTTACACTTCATATCTCGGTTGCCATGCGTTGTAACTAATGGCTCTCCATTAATTCCAACTGCATGTACCTTTGACTTTTCATAAATTAGTTCAGGGGTAACGTTTCGTTCAAATGGCTTTGGTTTTTCGTCACTCAACACGTTTCCTAACCTAGATTTATGAGTCCTATTATTTAAACACTCCGATATAGTCGCTATATTTACTTCGACTTCCTCTTCGTACGTCTGGAGTTTACCAACTATCATATTGTCCCGTAATATGATATCACTATCCGTCGGATTCATTACGAAAACTGGGCATATTGACACTTGATCTCCCTCTTTTTTTGTGTCTTCGATTTTTATTAGTGTTTCGGCTATCACTAAACCGCTATTGAAACTTCTTTTAGCTATTATATAACTTCCTGCTTCGTTGTTTTTGACAAACCCATACAATATTTGTACGCTGTTTGCCTCAACGACTTGGCTATTTATATGAACATTTCCGTTCTTCTCGCGTTTTTTATTCCTTGTCTTCGTGTTTACCCCGGATTTCATAACCTTCGTTTGCCCTTTTTGTTGAGGTTTAACCCTTACTTTCGCAATACTACTACGGCTGTTTGTTCGTTCGTTTATTTGTCTTATCAACGTTCTTCGTTTTGACCTATTTGAAGTAAGGACCAGCTCAGATATTAAGCAATCTGTGCTTAATAGTTCTTTAGTAGCTATTCTACGTTTTTCCATAAACGGAATTTTTTCTTCACCTAATTTTAATATTTTCTTATCAAAATCAATTTGCGCGTTCGTTAACACGTCCCTTCCTAATATTACATCATATGGTAAGCTGTTGTTGTTGATTAGTAAAGCGTTTACTGTTTTCTTGTGGGATTTCGACATTAGTTCAAATTTTACTTCACCTTTTACTTCGGAACGTCCGTTTATGCCTTTAATAGTTACGTTTGATTTTATTATGTCCTCGTGACTCGCCTTGTAATTAAAATTACGACTGTTTAAAATCGTTCTCTCGCTCCCTGAATCTATTAAAGCTTCCCAATCGAATTCTTTACTATGTAAAATTATCGTTGGCTTAGAAGTCCCTTTTATCGTATAATGACAGTCCATCAATCCGCTTAATTCATCTTTATTTTTTACTAATTGGACTGTTATATATGTTTCGCTCGTTTTTTTATCCTCAACGCTTAACTCTTCTTCTTTTAATAAATCGAACTTATTTTTACATTCACAACTTGTGTTGAGTGACGATTTACCTTTGCTATTGAATTTAACGTGCACTGGATCTAATTTATTCATGTTCAATTCACTTTCGTACACGGAGCTACCGACCGTTTTCCCGTGAGACCTATTTTGTTTTTTACTTCTGTTTGTATTTACATGTTTTTGCGAAAATCCTTGGCCTGTTGAGCCCGACATTCTCTACCTATATGTCCTAATTTGTTGCACCTGTAGCACTTAATTGTACCACTACGGCTGTGAGGGGTAGGGGTAGGGTGGGGGATGTTCGTGTTGTGTACGTATGCCCTGCCTGTGGGATTGTGTTTGTACCTACTTCTGCTTGCATACCTACCTGCTGTTCCTCTGTTTCTTATGTCATAAGTGTAATATGCTTCTGTGTCTTCTAGCATATCCTCGTGAAAATTGGCTTGATTCTCACCCTCGGGTTTTTCTATCAAAAAAGTTTCTGTGTCATTGAAATTCTTTTTTGGTATTAGAATTTTTTTATCATGTGGCAAAGATCTTATTTTCTTCGTTGTAGCAGACAGTAAATTAGCTGTTGTCTTAAAAGGACCTTCAACGACTCCTTTGATGATACTGGGGTTGATCTGTGGACCCAATATTGTTAAATACATTGATGTATTCATGAGATCTTTTGCGTGATTTTTTAATTTGCGTGTGAATGATTCATCACTTTCAGTTGCTGTCCTTACTGGAAATTGGGCGTTCATTGTGTCGTCATTTAAAATAAAATCCGTGACTTCTCCTATCTTTTCTAATGTACTTAAGATGTCACTGGCAGCTGTAGTCTCGTCCTTCAATTTATTTGTGTATAATTCATGACATACACTGTAGATATCCTTGCTGTCTTTCTGCACATATATGTCTTCTAGTACCGTGCATATTTCTTGGTATGTGCTATCCTTAAATGTTTTACCGTTAACAACGTTATTAACAGTAATTTGAAAATCTCCTAGCTTGCAATCAGCGCTCCTGAAAAGGATTTTCTTCTTTTCTGCATCATCTTTATCCCCTAAGCTGGATATATGATTATTTAATAGGCTGAGGTGCTGACGAAACGTGTTTTTCTCCTCGAAAGCTGGATCCTCTGGCCTTCTCCTTCCCCTGAATATTGGCAATGAATCCGAATTTATGATCGTCGTACTCCGACTTTTAATTATCTCCTGGAGTTGAGCTTGTGTTAATTCGACCGACATTTTGGGTTTTTTTTTGGGGGTTTTTTTGGGGGTTGTTTTGGGGGATGTTTTGGGGGATGTTTTGGGTGGTGACTTTGGGGGTGATTTGGGGGGTGAGTTGGGGGGTGATTTGGGTGTTTTGGGTTGTTTAGTTTTCTGTACTCTGGGTTTAGTTCGTCTTCCAGATCTAAGTTCTACAGCCTCAGCGTTAATCGCTTCGTCTTCTGAGGTTGGCATGTGTTTCCTATCCTAATGAAGTGTTATTGTGTACTTAATCAAGTGTAATGCACGTGTAATCACTTATTATGAAAAAAGAAGAAGAAAAAAATAATAGACTATCCAATTAAAAAATTAATCCATCAACCATTAAAAAATAATCATTCAAATAATAAATAATAAATGAAATATAATTTAATATAGAGCAATATTTGTTAAATCAATAAATATAAAAATATTTATACTATCTTTCAATTAATAACGACACACAGCAAAGCTAAAAGAAATGCATGCACTCATACATCTTATAATTATAATTGCTGCAGTAATGATTAATTACCTTCTGCTTATTCATCAACACAATTCTAGACTAAACAGGACAGCTTATTTCACCACTGACTAAGGCCTAACACAGTAGATCTTAATCCGATCGCTTCAGAAATGAGACTGAATGATAAGATGACATATAGTGATATGTTATACTCAACTCTCGGTTCCATGTACAGTGGGTCCCGCTTATCAGGTTTTGTCGTTGATTTTTGCTCTGATGTTAACTGTTATGATGTTAACTGATTGTTCACTGAGCGCTGTGCACTGTATTTTATGCACTGTATGTTAACTGAATGTTCACTGAATGTTAAAACTTCACTGAATATTGAATGATCACTGAATGTTGAATGATCACTGAATGTTGAATGATCACTGAATGTTAAATGATCACTGAATGTTGAATGATCACTGAATGTTGAATGATCACTGAATGTTGAATGATCACTGAATGTTGCAGTTTGAATAAATACTTTTCAGATGTAGTATTTAAACAAATTAGACTCTCAATTTCTGGTTGATTTACGGCTTTTTTGCATGTTGTTTATAATCGAATGTTTTCCATCACCATTCGTCAACGTGCAACGCTTAACCCATTACTGTCGCTTCCTCCCTCCGTGTTTTTCCAGTTTCTTCCAGAATTTTCCAGAATTTCCAGAATTTTTTTTTTTTTTTCAGACTGGTCAGTCTTGTTGATTGTCTTTGCTCATTCAGATTTCAAATTAGGCCATCTGTACTCTCCTTATCCTTCCGATAATTTTCGAGATGCCTTTTGCTTGACCTTGAGTTGAATTATCTTTATACTTTATCACAAAAACTGAACACCTTAATTGGATCGCACCTTCATATAGGGTCGCAAAACCCGGTCTTGCTGTAATCAAATACTCTCCAATCAGATGGTTAACTTAGTTTTTGGTAAATTACAAAGCTTTCAATCTTTTACTTCAGTAATTGAATTTCCGCACATTAAATTCGAATTACTTAATCACGCACCATACGTGGCCACCAATGTGACGTAGTTAGTTTGTTTCACTATAACGTCTCAGTGTATGGGCTCTTAAGTGATTAGGATCTTACTTTGTGGTATTTTCAGATTCCTTTCTCTTTATAAATCTCTTTCTACTAAATACTCATGGTACCATGCCCTAGAACCAACTTGCCACTATGGTTCCGACCTCAGGCCTCTGGTCCAAGCTTAACTGTATTTAAGGGTAATAATGGTAAAGTAATTAACACTTAAAGAGATTATATTCATTGGTCAAGCACATGTTATTACAAATAATATCTCCTCTAGAACGCTCGCAAGTTAAGGTCTCAAATAACTACGAACAGGAGAATAGGTGTGTAGCTCACGAGAGCAAATCGGTAACTGATTTGACTGTCACTTACTTACAATCATATAGGTTCGTGATGATAGTAATGCATACACAATTGCTGTGTTTGCTTTACTACATATCTCCCCCTTCCATTTAAATTGAAAATGATTTTTAAAATATTTATTTCAAAACTTCATTTTCAATTAAACAAATCTAAAATTAAAAACATAAATCCCATTTTAATCAATCCTAAAATTCAAAACATTAAAACTCAAATTGAAAAATTCTAAAATTCAAATTGAACAATCATAAGCATCAAACCTATAACTGCAAGAATTTTAAACATTTATTAATGGTTTAATTCTATTTCTAATAATTCCTTTCTTCCCCTCTTTTTATTTCTGAATGTCGATATTAAATAGAGTCTTCAGAAATCCAAAAAAAGAAATTATACTATGTATATAAAATATTTCAAACTTACATATAACATCAAAAATAGTATGAATACACATCAAAACTGAACTTAACATATTGTGACATTCTTGCTTTAAACAATCAATAAAATTATTTCAATTTAACTTATAAAATTTAATTTGATTCAAACAAACATTCAATTCATTTTTTTTTCTTTTACGTTAGCTTTAATAAAATTATTTTACTTTCCAAACAAATATTAAATGTCACACTAAAAATAAACAATGTTCCTTAATTATTCAAAGATTAAAATTTTTGACGTTTTCTGACATGATTATAAATTTGTTTAAAAAATTATTTTTAATAAACATATTACATCATAAACATTATATGAAATTCCTTAATTTCATTCAAATTCTGAGTCGTTTTATTTTAAAAGCAATTATAATTTCATAGATACTCAATATAATTATCAAAATTGGTTCACTGACCTCTCTAAAATATTCATAAAATTAACATTGATTAACAATCATGCAATTAAAATTAACATCCTTCCGTTAAAAAAAAGAATTTCTATTTTTTAATTATTTTATTGAATAAAATTTACTATTAATTTCTTTCTTCAGAAAAATTTTAAGTTCGTTTAATATTTTACTGCAAATTAGTTATAAATATAACCATTTCATTTATGTATATTAATTTAAAAATATTTCATTCCTGCAAATTCCTAATTTATTTTGACTCTAAAATTTTCTAATCATCAAAATCTAATTAGTATTTCAAAATGAAAAAATATTTATTTCTAAATATTCACTTCTAAATATTCACAAATATTCACAGTATGAATATCAATTCATCTGTATTCAATTCATATGCTCACCTAATAGACCGCGTACTTCTATTAAGTAAACATGCTGAGTCATCAATTAAAATAATAATTAAATGCTGCGTCTGTTCTTTCTGTTATGATTCAGTGATTTAATCTGCTGATCATTAAAAAGCTATAAAAGTTCTTGATGACTTATATGTGGTTTCATGTGGTTGTGTGGATTTGTGGTTCTTTTTTTTTTCTTGACTCTTTCGATGTGGTAGGTGTCCTTCCTAGCGTTACGTGCATGACTTGATCAGCAACTGTTGTATCTTCGTTCTCCATCTTTCTCCAACACTGTAATGGTTCTTCTGCTGTACGTTCTTCTTTCTTCGTTTTTTTGAATTCTGTGAACAGAGAAAATATTAGCATTTGTGGCCCCTGGCATAATCATTTTGTATTATAATTTATTAATCACCCATAGTGATTACTTATTTTCAAATTCACTCTTCAGTATTAATTTCATTTTCTTTGCGAATTCATAATATTAATATCATAGATATTTTAAATATAGACGTAAGTTAATTTATAATCTCATCATTTTTCCTGATTAATGTCTCATTAATATTGCTGATCGTTGCAATACTCTTTTATCCTATAAACTGAATAAAACACCTATCACTCTTTTGCATGGTGATATTATTTTAATCCACACACATTTCCTTTCGTGTAACCGTGTCTGCTTTTATTTTTTATGCTGACCCATTCTTACTTCTCACATTCATGTTCTTACACCGTGATACTTACTTGGATCACCGGATGTCTATTTATTAACCGACTCAGACATTTTGAACTATCAACAATGTCTGCTGTCAGAAAATTCCTAGATTACAACTGCTTTTTCGAAAGATAAATTAATACATAATGACATTTTATTTCGTCACTAGCAACATTTAATCTTTTAAAATAGCAATCTATACTATGCTAACCACTGGTACATGAGATATACTGACTTTACTAATCACATGCATCTCTACTGCACTACTCAGTGTCATAGTAGTTTCTTTAATCGCACTTTTGCGTTATTGTTATTAACCCTTAACCCACATCACACTGGTTACTCATAACATTCTTTAATTAACTTGTTCGACCTTTTATCGAACCTAATTAATTCACTTTACGGTTTCACATACCGCTATAACTCATTTGAGAAAATCAAACTTTCTCTGAATCTGTGGTTTCAGCTTTTCCACGAACTATACATTACGGTTTCAGTTCTACCGAAAACTTTCCCTGAGAAAAATTAACTTTCTCCATGGTTTTAGCTTACCACAAACTACTATACGGTTTTCAGCTTACCGAAAACTTACCTGAGAAAAATTAACTTTCTCCATGGTTTCAGCTTAGTACTAACTACTATACGGTTTTCAGCTTACCGAAAACTTCATTTAACCCTAATTTTAACGTGACATGCACGGAGTTTCACAAATAACCACCGTCTAATCATTCAGTTAAACATTTTACTTTTTTTCTTTCTCCCGTCTCCTTTATACCTACTTACTGGTTTCTTTCCAAATTGAGTCAAACTGACAGTTGCCATATTCTAATTTAAATCATACTTAATTGCATTAAATTTTCCTCCTAACAATTCATTTAAACTTCAAGAACTCTCTCTCTCTCTCCCTTCTTTTTGAATAATAAAAGATTAGTGATTAATGATTATCATATATTATTTTTTCATAAAAAAAAATCGCCACATATCCTACTTTACCTATGACTTATTTTATCAATCGTTTGGAAAAAAATTTACACTGATTATATTCTACTAATAAGATAATCGTCTGCACTGGGAAAATTAATAATTTAATAATATCAAAAAATAATGGATGACTTATCTTTTTTCATTCCTCCACAGCTCCTCTTCTTGTTCGTTTGTGTAGAATTTCTGACTGGGTATATGACTACCATGCAGTAACTGGTGACCTGGTTACTGTCACTGTTCTTATTTAACTTTTATACTTAAATTTTTCACTAAAATTGTTAAATAGTATTCACACCTTCAACGTGTTAAAAATCTTCTCGTTTTATCACAAGTACTATCGTTGTTACTTAACGAAACTTTAATTGGTGTCTGTGCTCAAGGAGTTAACTGCAAGACTGATCAGAAGATGTTGACTGTAATGACACTACTTGCGACTGTGATTAGAGGATGTTCACTGCACGGTGGCTACCTGCGAACTAACTCTTTCATTCTACAAAGCTTACATTTATAGTGACATACTAATGACGTACTAACTATAACAAATCATTACATCACATTCACATAAAAAATTCATTCACGTAAAAAATTCATTCACATAAAAAATTCATTCACATAAAAAATTCATCCACATAAAAAATTCATCCACATAAAAAATTCATCCACCTAAAAAATTCATCCACCTAAAAAATTCATCCACCTAAAAAATTCATCCACCTAAAAAATTCATCCACCTAAAAAATTCATCCTCCTAAAAAATTCATCCACCTAAAAAATTCATCCACCTAAAAAATTCACCCACCTAAAAAATTAATCCACCTAAAAAATTAATCCACCTAAAAAATTCATCCACCTAAAAAATTCATCCACCTAAAAAATTCATCCACCTAAAAAATTCATCCACCTAAAAAATTCATCCACCTAAAAAATTCATCCACCTAAAAAATTCATCCACCTAAAAAATTCATCCACCTAAAAAATTCATCCACCTAAAAAATTCATCCACCTAAAAAATTCATCCACCTAAAAAATTCATCCACCTGAAAAATTCATCCACCTAAAAAATTCATCCACCTAAAAAATTCATCCACCTAAAAAATTCATCCACCTAAAAAATTCATCCACCTAAAAAAATCATCCACCTAAAAAATTCATCCACCTAAAAAATTCATCCACCTAAAAAATTCATCCACCTAAAAAATTCATCCACCTAAAAAATTCATCCACCTAAAAAATTCATCCACCTAAAAAATTCATCCACCTAAAAAATTCATCCACCTAAAAAATTCATCCACCTAAAAAATTCATCCACCTAAAAAATTCATCCACCTAAAAAATTCATCCACCTAAAAAATTCATCCACCTAAAAAATTCATCCACCTAAAAAATTCATCCACCTGAAAAATTCATCCACCTAAAAAATTCATCCTCCTAAAAAATTCATCCACCTAAAAAATTCATCCACCTAAAAAATTCATCCACCTAAAAAATTCATCCACCTAAAAAATTCATCCACCTAAAAAATTCATCCACCTAAAAAATTCATCCACATAAAAAATTCATCCACCTAAAAAATTCATCCACCTAAAAAATTCATCCACCTAAAAAATTCATCCACCTGAAAAATTCATCCACCTAAAAAATTCATCCACCTAAAATATTCATCCACCTAAAAAATTCATCCACCTAAAAAATTCATCCACCTAAAAAATTCATCCACCTAAAAAATTCCTCCACCTAAAAAATTCCTCCACCTAAAAAATTCCTCCACCTAAAAAATTCATCCACCTAAAAAATTCATCCACCTAAAAAATTCATCCACCTAAAAAATTCATCCACCTAAAAAATTCATCCACCTAAAAAATTCATCCACCTAAAAAATTCATCCACCTAAAAAATTCATCCTCCTAAAAAATTCATCCACCTAAAAAATTCATCCACCTAAAAAATTCATCCACCTAAAAAATTCATCCACCTAAAAAATTCATCCACCTAAAAAATTCATCCACCTAAAAAATTCATCCACCTAAAAAATTCATCCACCTAAAAAATTCATCCACCTAAAAAATTCATCCACCTAAAAAATTCATCCACCTAAAAAATTCATCCACCTAAAAAATTCATCCACCTAAAAAATTCATCCACCTGAAAAATTCATCCACCTAAAAAATTCATCCACCTAAAAAATTCATCCACCTAAAAAATTCATCCACCTAAAAAATTCATCCACCTAAAAAATTCATCCACCTAAAAAATTCATCCACCTAAAAAATTCATCCACCTAAAAAATTCATCCACCGAAAAAATTCATCCACCTAAAAAATTCATCCACCTAAAAAATTCATCCACCTAAAAAATTCATCCACCTAAAAAATTCATCCACCTAAAAAATTCATCCACCTAAAAAATTCATACACCTTAAAAATTCATCCACCTAAAAAATTCATCCACCTAAAAAATTCATCCACCTAAAAAATTCATCCACCTAAAAAATTCATCCACCTAAAAAATTCATCCACCTAAAAAATTCATCCACCTAAAAAATTCATCCATCTAAAAAATTCATCCACATAAAAAATTCATCCACATAAAAAATTCATTCACATAAAAAATTCATTCACATAAAAAATTCATTCACATAAAAAATTCATTCACATAAAAAATTCATTCACATAAAAAATTCATTCACATAAAAAATTCATTCACATAAAAAATTCATTCACATAAAAAATTCATTCACATAAAAAATTCATTCACATAAAAAATTCATTCACATAAAAAATTCATCCACATAAAAAATTCATCCACATAAAAAATTCATCCACATAAAAAATTCATCCACATAAAAAATTCATTCACATAAAAAATTCATCCACATAAAAAATTCATTCACATAAAAAATTCATTCACATAAAAAATTCATTCACATAAAAAATTCATTCATGTGACGTTATCGGTTTACTTCCTTATAACGTTTCAGTGTATGGGCTCAAGTGATAGGATCCTACTCTATATAGTATTTTCAGATTCCTTTCTCTTTATATATCTCTTTCTACTAAATACTCATGGTACCATGCCCTAGAACCACCTTGCCACTATGGTTCCGACCTCAGGCCTCTGGTCCAAGCTTAACTGTATTTAGGGTAATGAAGTAAAGTAATTAACACTTAAAGAGAATATATTCATTAGTCAAGCAAGGGTTATTACAAAGAGTATCTCCACTAGAACGCTCGCAAGTTAAGGTCTCAATAACTACGAACAGGAGATAAGGTGTGTAGCTCGCGAGAGCAGATCGGTAACTGGATGTTTACCTACGAACTAACTCTTTCATTCTACAAAGCTTACATTTATAGTGACATACTAATGACGTACTAACTATAATAAATCATTACATCACATATCTCCCCCTTCCATTTAAATTGAAAATGATTTTTAAAATATTTATTTCAAAACTTCATTTTCAATTAAACAAATCTAAAATTAAAAACATAAATCCCATTTTAATCAATCCTAAAATTCAAAACATTAAAACTCAAATTGAAAAATTCTAAAATTCAAATTGAACAATCATAAGCATCAAACCTATAACTGCAAGAATTTTAAACATTTATTAATGGTTTAATTCTATTTCTAATAATTCTTTTCTTCCCCTCTTTTTATTTCTGAATGTCGATATTAAATAGAGTCTTCAGAAATCCAAAAAAAGAAATTATACTATGTATATAAAATATTTCAAACTTACATATAACATCAAAAATAGTATGAATACACATCAAAACTGAACTTAACATATTGTGACATTCTTGCTTTAAACAATCAATAAAATTATTTCAATTTAACTTATAAAATTTAATTTGATTCAAACAAACATTCAATTCATTTTTTTTTTCTTTTACGTTAGCTTTAATAAAATTATTTTACTTTCCAAACAAATATTAAATGTCACACTAAAAATAAACAATGTTCCTTAATTATTCATAGATTAAAATTTTTGACGTTTTCTGACATGATTATAAATTTGTTTAAAAAATTATTTTTAATAAACATATTACATCATAAACATTATATGAAATTCCTTAATTTCATTCAAATTCTGAGTCGTTTTATTTTAAAAGCAATTATAATTTCATAGATACTCAATATAATTATCAAAATTGGTTCACTGACCTCTCTAAAATATTCATAAAATTAACATTGATTAACAATCATGCAATTAAAATTAACATCCTTCCGTTAAAAAAAAGAATTTCTATTTTTTAATTATTTTATTGAATAAAATTTACTATTAATTTCTTTCTTCAGAAAAATTTTAAGTTCGTTTAATATTTTACTGCAAATTAGTTATAAATATAACCATTTCATTTATGTATATTAATTTAAAAATATTTCATTCCTGCAAATTCCTAATTTATTTTGACTCTAAAATTTTCTAATCATCAAAATCTAATTAGTATTTCAAAATGAAAAAATATTTATTTCTAAATATTCACTTCTAAATATTCACAAATATTCACAGTATGAATATCAATTCATCTGTATTCAATTCATATGCTCACCTAATAGACCGCGTACTTCTATTAAGTAAACATGCTGAGTCATCAATTAAAATAATAATTAAATGCTGCGTCTGTTCTTTCTGTTATGATTCAGTGATTTAATCTGCTGATCATTAAAAAGCTATAAAAGTTCTTGATGACTTATATGTGGTTTCATGTGGTTGTGTGGATTTGTGGTTCTTTTTTTTTCTTGACTCTTTCGATGTGGTAGGTGTCCTTCCTAGCGTTACGTGCATGACTTGATCAGCAACTGTTGTATCTTCGTTCTCCATCTTTCTCCAACACTGTAATGGTTCTTCTGCTGTACGTTCTTCTTTCTTCGTTTTTTGAATTCTGTAAACAGAGAAAATATTAGCATTTGTGGCCCCTGGCATAATCATTTTGTATTATAATTTATTAATCACCCATAGTGATTACTTATTTTCAAATTCACTCTTCAGTATTAATTTCATTTTCTTTGCGAATTCATAATATTAATATCATAGATATTTTAAATATAGACGTAAGTTAATTTATAATCTCATCATTTTTCCTGATTAATGTCTCATTAATATTGCTGATCGTTGCAATACTCTTTTATCCTATAAACTGAATAAAACACCTATCACTCTTTTGCATGGTGATATTATTTTAATCCACACACATTTCCTTTCGTGTAACCGTGTCTGCTTTTATTTTTTATGCTGACCCATTCTTACTTCTCACATTCATGTTCTTACACCGTGATACTTACTTGGATCACCGGATGTCTATTTATTAACCGACTCAGACATTTTGAACTATCAACAATGTCTGCTGTCTGAAAATTCCTAGATTACAACTGCTTTTTCGCAAGATAAATTAATACATAATGACATTTTATTTCGTCACTAGCAACATTTAATCTTTTGAAATAGCAATCTATACTATGCTAACCACTGGTACATGAGATACACTGACTTTACTAATCACATGCATCTCTACTGCACTACTCAGTGTCATAGTAGTTTCTTTAATCGCACTTTTGCGTTATTGTTATTAACCCTTAACCCACATCACACTGGTTACTCATAACATTCTTTAATTAACTTGTTCGACCTTTTATCGAACCTAATTAATTCACTTTACGGTTTCACATACCGCTATAACTCATTTGAGAAAATCAAACTTTCTCTGAATCTGTGGTTTCAGCTTTTCCACGAACTATACATTACGGTTTCAGTTCTACCGAAAACTTTCCCTGAGAAAATCAAGCTTTCTCCATGGTTTCAGTTTACCACAAACTCCATTACGGTTTCAGCTTTACCGAAAACTTTCCTGAGAAAAATTAACTTTCTCCATGGTTTTAGCTTACCACAAACTACTATACGGTTTTCAGCTTACCGAAAACTTACCTGAGAAAAATTAACTTTCTCCATGGTTTCAGCTTACCACTAACTACTATACGGTTTTCAGCTTACCGAAAACTTCATTTAACCCTAATTTTAACGTGACATGCACGGAGTTTCACAAATAACCACCGTCTAATCATTCAGTTAAACATTTTACTTTTTTTCTTTCTCCCGTCTCCTTTATACCTACTTACTGGTTTCTTTCCAAATTGAGTCAAACTGACAGTTGCCATATTCTAATTTAAATCATACTTAATTGCATTAAATTTTCCTCCTAACAATTCATATAAACTTCAAGAACTCTCTCTCTCTCTCTCCCTTCTTTTTGAATAATAAAAGATTTAATAACACTAGCGTAGCTGATGCAGCTAATGACCACTTCAGTGCAGTCAGATGGTCGTCGCCTATTACCTATAATAAAATAAAATATTATAGGAATGTATGGTTAGCAGAATCTATGATACATTGTCAGTCTTATTTTTGACGCTCTCGCGTGTGTACGTTGGGTGTGTCGTCTGCTACTCTGGACTTCAAAAATTTCCGGCTTTCAGATAAGTCATTTATTTTGGTGTTTGTTTGTTACAGATTATAACATTACTCTTACTGGTACGTAATTTAAATTTAATTAAGATTAAGGCTTAAGTTATAAGATCACTATGGATAATAGCGAAAGCTTTACTATTGAGGCCATACCCAATTGCGAGGGAAATCCTAATATGTCTATCATCAATGCGTATATGAAAGCAATTCTTTCCGAATCTAAACGAAATTCCTCTGCCATTGCCGACTTGGGTAAGAAGTATGGTAATCTGAAAAGAGTGATTAGTAAACGCAAGCGTGATTCCTCTTCCGACTCTGAGGAAGAAATAAATACGACCAGGACTGTCTACCTTAATAATCCTCAAAAGAAAGCCAAAAAGGGTAGTACCATGATTAAGAACCCTGGCTTTGTTGGGACTCAGCGTAAAGATAACCTGAAGGAGATTCTTGTAGCTGAGCCCATTATTAATACTGTAGCAGTGTCTCAGCGCGAAGTTACCCCTTTAAGGGAGGATCTTGAAGCTGAGCCTGACTCTTTCATATTTGATTTAAATGCTAATATTGATGACAGTGATGATGATATTCCTTTAAATCAGCTTATGGCTATGGCAGAGCCGGAAGAGAATTTTGAGCAAATGTTGAGACCTGTGTCTATTTCTCCGGTAACTTCCACTAGATCTGGCCATTTAGCTGAAACAGGTAAAGTGTTCCTAGAGATCTCTTATTCTGTTCATAGTAAAATTAATTCAAATTGTTCTTAGAGAATATCCCAAATATCTCCCATGTTCTGCAGACTGGAGATCTGGTAGTGCCCAACCAGCCGGGCCTTCCTCAATGGTAATGGTTGACGTTGATCCTGAAAACGATGTTGGGAACTTCTCTGGTTCTGAAGAAATTGAGATCCCGATTTTAGCTGCAAGGCCTACCCATAGTTGGGAGGCACCTAAGAGATCTTTCGAGTGGTTCAAACGAATTGCAGACTCTGAATTGTCTGAAGCTGATTTAGAGAACTTCATGGAGGACTTCATTCCATCTAAGGAGATCAGCAATCACTTTGAACCACCTAAACTTCCAAATGCCATTTGGAATCGCATAAAAGGACAGAGCTTTAGCTCAGACGAATTTCTGAAGCAAAGGAGCATAATGAAGAGCCAGAAATTTCAAACCAGTGCTATTATGCCCTTACTCTCTGTATTAGAGTCTCTAAAGCCTTCCGATCCAAATCAAAAACTAGTAGCCTCGGCTATTCAAATGGTTTGCTCTTCTAATCTGCAGCTCACTCGATTCAGAAGAACTAGTGTGGATAAATTCGTTAAAAGTGAGTTAAGACAACCACTATTCTCACAACCTGTAACGCACCTTCACATGTTCGGTGCTGATGAGAATGAATCGGCCCAAAAGGTTATCAAGACTCAAGCAACTTCATTCAACAAAGTTCTCAATAACCCTGCAGCAGCTAGGCCTAAATCTTTCAAACTTAACCTTTCATCTCACAATTTGATTCTTCCATCCAATGAAATCTCTCATCCTTATGCCCCTGCTAGTTCATCCAGAAACTATAATGCTAATCCTAGACCCTCTACTTCTCGCACTACTATGCAGCCGCAACCAGCTATGTCTGGATCTAGAAACTGGCATCAAGGCAATACCCAGCAGCCCTTTCGTGCTAGCTATAGAGGAAGAGGTAGATACAGTCGTAACAGAGGCTTCCGTAGAGCTGGAACCCACCAATAGTTCTGTTGCTACTTCTGGGGTCCTCAGTAGGTATTTATCTGAATGGAGTAAAATTACATCTAATTGTTTCATTTTAAGAATTATATCCGAAGGCTATAAAATACAATTCATTGAAAATCCTAGTTTACCATCTCAAGAAATTAATGCAAATAAAAATAGAATTACTCATCCTGCAATTCATGAACAAATTCAAAATTTCTTATCTTCTGGTGCAATATCACAAATTCCATTTTCTTCTGATCTCATTTTATCTAGAGTTTTCACTGTTAAGAAATCCAATGGAAAAGATAGAATGATCATTGACCTTTCCAAATTAAATAATCAAATTGCTAAAGTGTCTTTCAAAATGGAATCTCATACTAAGCTTATTGAACTAATTGATAGTAATGACTTCATGGCATCTATAGATTTGGCTGATGCATTCTTTCATGTTTCTCTTCACCCTTCCCATAGGAAGTACGTTGCCTTCGAATGGGAAGGTAACTTCTATCATTTCAATGTTTTACCATTTGGTCTCACTAGCTCCCCTAGAATATTTTCAAAAGTCCTAAAACCAGTGATCATATTTCTTAGAGCTCAAGGTATGAAGATTTCTTTTTATTTGGACGATATTTTCATTTCTAATTCATCATCTGCCAATTTAGAAAGTGATATTAGCCTTACCATTAAACTGTTATCTTCACTTGGCTTTTCTCCAAATTTCCAGAAATCCAATCTTTGTCCCTCTAGAATTATGGATCACTTAGGTTTCTCTTGGAATTCTATAGACATGTCTGTTTCAGTCCCTTCTGAGAAACTAGAAAAAGTTAAACTTCAAGCACAGAATATTTTGAATGACTCTCCTACCATCAGAGAAGTTTCTTCCTTTTTGGGGAGATTAGTAAGCATGAAATCGGGTTTTCCTTATGCCCCTTTGTATTATCGTAATCTTCAATTTCAACTTTCTAAATCAATTAAACCAGATACTAAATGGGATAGTAAGATTAATCTGAACTCGGACTCATTTAAAGATGTTAGCTGGTGGACCTCTTGTTCATTTCCTTTAGTTCCTTATTCTATTAAGCTCTTTAAAGAAGATTTTATTTTGCATACTGATGCTTCTAATTCAGGCTGGGGGGGACAACTTAGCTCTGGCTCAGCTACCTCAGGCACCTGGTCTGATGAGGAATCATCACAGCATATCAACTTTTTGGAATTAAAAGCTGTTTTACTTTGCATTCAATCCTTTATTTCTGAATTGAGAGGTTCATCTGTTAAAATATTCTCGGATAATACAACTACTGTCTTCTATATCAATAAAATGGGAGGAACTCATTCCAAAATACTCTGTTCACTAGCATTAGACTTATGGCATTTCTTATTGAAGCACAATATTAGATGCATAGCCATTCACATTCCTGGTAAAAATAATACCATTGCTGATGCTCACTCTAGGAATGATCTAGACAGACATGATTATGGAATAAGTAGTGAAGCCTTCAACTTTATTCGCCAAAGTATCCCTTTCTTACCAAATTTTGATTTATTTGCTTCTAGACTGAATCATAAACTTCCTAACTATGCTTCTAAATTCTTGGACCCATTCTCTTCCAAGGTGGATGCTTTCTCCTTCTCTTGGGAAAATGGTTACTATATGTTTCCCCCCATTCCTCTGATTTCTAGAACCATTCAAAAATTCCAATCTGATAAACTTGACAATTCAATTCTGATAACTCCAGCTTGGCCAGGCTTATTATGTCTTCCTATTATTCTCTCTTCTCTGTTTTCCAATCCTATTTTCATTCATTCATCTTACCTCGTAGGTCAACCTCCAACCCGCCACAGATTTCATCTAATGGGTTGGCCTATCTCCACCAATGCTCTAAAGGTAGAGGCCTATCAGAAGCAACTTACAAAGCAATGTCTTCCAGTGTCCAAAAATCAACATTGGCAACATATGGAAGATACTGGTCAAAGTTTTTTAAATTTGTTGCAACAGAGAGGTCACAAGATCATTTCTCTGTTGCCTTAGTTTGTGATTTTCTTTTAAAATTATTTAATAATGGAACTAGTACTAGTTCACTGGTAATGGCAAAGAGTGCTTTAAATTTCTTTTCGTTAAATTCTTTAAACTCTGAAGAATTGATTTTTTCTCGTTTGTTTAAGTTCTTTTATAAGAGTAGACCTCTTCGTCCTAGGTATTTTACCTATTGGCCTGTTTCAAAATTGTTAATGTTCCTTGCTAAGTGGCACCCTATAAATAATTTGTCTCCTAAACAATTAACCTTAAAAACTCTTGCTCTGATTGCCCTTTCATCATCTGATAGAGGCCAAACTCTTCATCTCATGAATATTGAGAATGCGCTAATTAATGACGATGGCATCACATTTGTTATTTTTGATAGACTAAAAAACTCAAGGAAGGTGGTCAAACCCAAAGAGGTTAAATGTGTCAATACGGATGACCCTTCCTTGAATGTTGCTGACTATGTCACTGCCTATATGACTAAGACCCTGAAACTGAGAATAAAAGAGGTAAATAAGGGAAATCCTAAACCTACTCAATTATTTCTCTCATGGGCAACAGAGAAGCCCGTCACCAAGCAAACCTTATCTCGCTGGTTGAAATCTGTTCTTGGCCTTGCTGGTATTGATACCGAACAGTTCTCCGCTCACTCATATAGAGGTGCTGGTCTTTCTGCTGCTCAGACTGAGGGTGTTCCTATTGAAAAAATTATGACTCATGGTGATTGGAAAGATGCTTCTACTTTCAAATCCCATTATTCAGCTCCATGCGAGACTTCTCCCATTGGTCAGATTATCCTGAATCACTTCAATAAATAATATGAGTTGAGTTTATTTTGCACTTTAATTTCATTGGGTAATTTTGTGTTCGGAACATAATATTTGTTAGGTATATATAAATATTAAATAAGGATGAAAATTCATCATAAAGATTCAATTTTATATATTATATTTTCATTCCTCTGAGGATCTATGTTTGGAAATTTATGAATAGAGTTATGTAACTTTATTTATTGATATTCAGCTTTTCAGTCTTAGCTGCATCAGCTACGCTAGTGTTATTAAATTGAAAGTTATGCTAGGGTTAGGTACTAACCTGTTCTGAAGCATAACATCAATTTGAAGACACAGCGTAGCTGATGAGATGCTTCCTCTCCCACCTCCAAATATCAATAACTTTTTGGGAAAAATAAGACTGACAATGTATCATAGATTCTGCTAACCATACATTCCTATAATATTTTATTTTATTATAGGTAATAGGCGACGACCATCTGACTGCACTGAAGTGGTCATTAGCTGCATCAGCTACGCTGTGTCTTCAAATTGATGTTATGCTTCAGAACAGGTTAGTACCTAACACTAGCATAACTTACAATTAGTGATTAATGATTATCATATATTATTTTTTCATAAAAAAAAATCGCCACATATCCTACTTTACCTATGACTTATTTTATCAATCGTTTGGAAAAAAAATTTACACTGATTATATTCTACTAATAAGATAATCGTCTGCACTGGGAAAATTAATAATTTAATAATATCAAAAAATAATGGATGACTTATCTTTTTTCATTCCTCCACAGCTCCTCTTCTTGTTCGTTTGTGTAGAATTTCTGACTGGGTATATGACTACCATGCAGTAACTGGTGACCTGGTTACTGTCACTGTTCTTATTTAACTTTTATACTTAAATTTTTCACTAAAATTGTTAAATAGTATTCACACCTTCAACGTGTTAAAAATCTTCTCGTTTTATCACAAGTACGTACTATCGTTGTTACTTAACGAAACTTTAATTGGTGTCTGTGCTCAAGGAGTTAACTGCAAGACTGATCAGAAGATGTTGACTGTAATGACACTACTTGCGACTGTGATTAGAGGATGTTCACTGCACGGTGGCTACCTGCGAACTAACTCTTTCATTCTACAAAGCTTACATTTATAGTGACATACTAATGACGTACTAACTATAACAAATCATTACATCACATTCACATAAAAAATTCATTCACGTAAAAAATTCATTCACATAAAAAATTCATCCACCTAAAAAATTCATCCACCTAAAAAATTCATCCACCTAAAAAATTCATCCACCTAAAAAATTCATCCACCTAAAAAATTCATCCACCTAAAAAATTCATCCACCTAAAAAATTCATCCACCTAAAAAATTCATCCACATAAAAAATTCATCCACCTAAAAAATTCATCCACCTAAAAAATTCATCCACCTAAAAAATTCATCCACCTAAAAAATTCATCCACCTAAAAAATACATCCACCTAAAAAATTCATCCACCTAAAAAATTCATCCACCTAAAAAATTCATCCACCTAAAAAATTCATCCACCTAAAAAATTCATCCACCTAAAAAATTCATCCATCTAAAAAATTCATCCACATAAAAAATTCATCCACATAAAAAATTCATTCACATAAAAAATTCATTCACATAAAAAATTCATTCACATAAAAAATTCATTCACATAAAAAATTCATTCACATAAAAAATTCATTCACATAAAAAATTCATTCACATAAAAAATTCATTCACATAAAAAATTCATTCACATAAAAAATTCATTCACATAAAAAATTCATTCACATAAAAAATTCATCCACATAAAAAATTCATCCACATAAAAAATTCATCCACATAAAAAATTCATCCACATAAAAAATTCATCCACATAAAAAATTCATCCACATAAAAAATTCATTCACATAAAAAATTCATCCACATAAAAAATTCATTCACATAAAAAATTCATTCACATAAAAAATTCATTCACATAAAAAATTCATTCATGTGACGTTATCGGTTTACTTCCTTATAACGTTTCAGTGTATGGGCTCAAGTGATAGGATCCTACTCTATATAGTATTTTCAGATTCCTTTCTCTTTATATATCTCTTTCTACTAAATACTCATGGTACCATGCCCTAGAACCACCTTGCCACTATGGTTCCGACCTCAGGCCTCTGGTCCAAGCTTAACTGTATTTAGGGTAATGAAGTAAAGTAATTAACACTTAAAGAGAATATATTCATTAGTCAAGCAAGGGTTATTACAAAGAGTATCTCCACTAGAACGCTCGCAAGTTAAGGTCTCAATAACTACGAACAGGAGATAAGGTGTGTAGCTCGCGAGAGCAGATCGGTAACTGGATGTTTACCTACGAACTAACTCTTTCATTCTACAAAGCTTACATTTATAGTGACATACTAATGACGTACTAACTATAATAAATCATTACATCACATATCTCCCCCTTCCATTTAAATTGAAAATGATTTTTAAAATATTTATTTCAAAACTTCATTTTCAATTAAACAAATCTAAAATTAAAAACATAAATCCCATTTTAATCAATCCTAAAGTTCAAAACATTAAAACTCAAATTGAAAAATTCTAAAATTCAAATTGAACAATCATAAGCATCAAACCTATAACTGCAAGAATTTTAAACATTTATTAATGGTTTAATTCTATTTCTAATAATTCCTTTCTTCCCCTCTTTTTATTTCTGAATGTCGATATTAAATAGAGTCTTCAGAAATCCAAAAAAAGAAATTATACTATGTATATAAAATATTTCAAACTTACATATAACATCAAAAATAGTATGAATACACATCAAAACTGAACTTAACATATTGTGACATTCTTGCTTTAAACAATCAATAAAATTATTTCAATTTAACTTATAAAATTTAATTTGATTCAAACAAACATTCAATTCATTTTTTTTTCTTTTACGTTAGCTTTAATAAAATTATTTTACTTTCCAAACAAATATTAAATGTCACACTAAAAATAAACAATGTTCCTTAATTATTCATAGATTAAAATTTTTGACGTTTTCTGACATGATTATAAATTTGTTCAAAAAATTATTTTTAATAAACATATTACATCATAAACATTATATGAAATTCCTTAATTTCATTCAAATTCTGAGTCGTTTTATTTTAAAAGCAATTATAATTTCATAGATACTCAATATAATTATCAAAATTGGTTCACTGACCTCTCTAAAATATTCATAAAATTAACATTGATTAACAATCATGCAATTAAAATTAACATCCTTCCGTTAAAAAAAAGAATTTCTATTTTTTAATTATTTTATTGAATAAAATTTACTATTAATTTCTTTCTTCAGAAAAATTTTAAGTTCGTTTAATATTTTACTGCAAATTAGTTATAAATATAACCATTTCATTTATGTATATTAATTTAAAAATATTTCATTCCTGCAAATTCCTAATTTATTTTGACTCTAAAATTTTCTAATCATCAAAATCTAATTAGTATTTCAAAATGAAAAAATATTTATTTCTAAATATTCACTTCTAAATATTCACAAATATTCACAGTATGAATATCAATTCATCTGTATTCAATTCATATGCTCACCTAATAGACCGCGTACTTCTATTAAGTAAACATGCTGAGTCATCAATTAAAATAATAATTAAATGCTGCGTCTGTTCTTTCTGTTATGATTCAGTGATTTAATCTGCTGATCATTAAAAAGCTATAAAAGTTCTTGATGACTTATATGTGGTTTCATGTGGTTGTGTGGATTTGTGGTTCTTTTTTTTTCTTGACTCTTTCGATGTGGTAGGTGTCCTTCCTAGCGTTACGTGCATGACTTGATCAGCAACTGTTGTATCTTCGTTCTCCATCTTTCTCCAACACTGTAATGGTTCTTCTGCTGTACGTTCTTCTTTCTTCGTTTTTTGAATTCTGTAAACAGAGAAAATATTAGCATTTGTGGCCCCTGGCATAATCATTTTGTATTATAATTTATTAATCACCCATAGTGATTACTTATTTTCAAATTCACTCTTCAGTATTAATTTCATTTTCTTTGCGAATTCATAATATTAATATCATAGATATTTTAAATATAGACGTAAGTTAATTTATAATCTCATCATTTTTCCTGATTAATGTCTCATTAATATTGCTGATCGTTGCAATACTCTTTTATCCTATAAACTGAATAAAACACCTATCACTCTTTTGCATGGTGATATTATTTTAATCCACACACATTTCCTTTCGTGTAACCGTGTCTGCTTTTATTTTTTATGCTGACCCATTCTTACTTCTCACATTCATGTTCTTACACCGTGATACTTACTTGGATCACCGGATGTCTATTTATTAACCGACTCAGACATTTTGAACTATCAACAATGTCTGCTGTCTGAAAATTCCTAGATTACAACTGCTTTTTCGCAAGATAAATTAATACATAATGACATTTTATTTCGTCACTAGCAACATTTAATCTTTTGAAATAGCAATCTATACTATGCTAACCACTGGTACATGAGATACACTGACTTTACTAATCACATGCATCTCTACTGCACTACTCAGTGTCATAGTAGTTTCTTTAATCGCACTTTTGCGTTATTGTTATTAACCCTTAACCCACATCACACTGGTTACTCATAACATTCTTTAATTAACTTGTTCGACCTTTTATCGAACCTAATTAATTCACTTTACGGTTTCACATACCGCTATAACTCATTTGAGAAAATCAAACTTTCTCTGAATCTGTGGTTTCAGCTTTTCCACGAACTATACATTACGGTTTCAGTTCTACCGAAAACTTTCCCTGAGAAAATCAAGCTTTCTCCATGGTTTCAGTTTACCACAAACTCCATTACGGTTTCAGCTTTACCGAAAACTTTCCTGAGAAAAATTAACTTTCTCCATGGTTTTAGCTTACCACAAACTACTATACGGTTTTCAGCTTACCGAAAACTTACCTGAGAAAAATTAACTTTCTCCATGGTTTCAGCTTACCACTAACTACTATACGGTTTTCAGCTTACCGAAAACTTCATTTAACCCTAATTTTAACGTGACATGCACGGAGTTTCACAAATAACCACCGTCTAATCATTCAGTTAAACATTTTACTTTTTTTCTTTCTCCCGTCTCCTTTATACCTACTTACTGGTTTCTTTCCAAATTGAGTCAAACTGACAGTTGCCATATTCTAATTTAAATCATACTTAATTGCATTAAATTTTCCTCCTAACAATTCATATAAACTTCAAGAACTCTCTCTCTCTCTCTCTCCCTTCTTTTTGAATAATAAAAGATTTAATAACACTAGCGTAGCTGATGCAGCTAATGACCACTTCAGTGCAGTCAGATGGTCGTCGCCTATTACCTATAATAAAATAAAATATTATAGGAATGTATGGTTAGCAGAATCTATGATACATTGTCAGTCTTATTTTTGACGCTCTCGCGTGTGTACGTTGGGTGTGTCGTCTGCTACTCTGGACTTCAAAAATTTCCGGCTTTCAGATAAGTCATTTATTTTGGTGTTTGTTTGTTACAGATTATAACATTACTCTTACTGGTACGTAATTTAAATTTAATTAAGATTAAGGCTTAAGTTATAAGATCACTATGGATAATAGCGAAAGCTTTACTATTGAGGCCATACCCAATTGCGAGGGAAATCCTAATATGTCTATCATCAATGCGTATATGAAAGCAATTCTTTCCGAATCTAAACGAAATTCCTCTGCCATTGCCGACTTGGGTAAGAAGTATGGTAATCTGAAAAGAGTGATTAGTAAACGCAAGCGTGATTCCTCTTCCGACTCTGAGGAAGAAATAAATACGACCAGGACTGTCTACCTTAATAATCCTCAAAAGAAAGCCAAAAAGGGTAGTACCATGATTAAGAACCCTGGCTTTGTTGGGACTCAGCGTAAAGATAACCTGAAGGAGATTCTTGTAGCTGAGCCCATTATTAATACTGTAGCAGTGTCTCAGCGCGAAGTTACCCCTTTAAGGGAGGATCTTGAAGCTGAGCCTGACTCTTTCATATTTGATTTAAATGCTAATATTGATGACAGTGATGATGATATTCCTTTAAATCAGCTTATGGCTATGGCAGAGCCGGAAGAGAATTTTGAGCAAATGTTGAGACCTGTGTCTATTTCTCCGGTAACTTCCACTAGATCTGGCCATTTAGCTGAAACAGGTAAAGTGTTCCTAGAGATCTCTTATTCTGTTCATAGTAAAATTAATTCAAATTGTTCTTAGAGAATATCCCAAATATCTCCCATGTTCTGCAGACTGGAGATCTGGTAGTGCCCAACCAGCCGGGCCTTCCTCAATGGTAATGGTTGACGTTGATCCTGAAAACGATGTTGGGAACTTCTCTGGTTCTGAAGAAATTGAGATCCCGATTTTAGCTGCAAGGCCTACCCATAGTTGGGAGGCACCTAAGAGATCTTTCGAGTGGTTCAAACGAATTGCAGACTCTGAATTGTCTGAAGCTGATTTAGAGAACTTCATGGAGGACTTCATTCCATCTAAGGAGATCAGCAATCACTTTGAACCACCTAAACTTCCAAATGCCATTTGGAATCGCATAAAAGGACAGAGCTTTAGCTCAGACGAATTTCTGAAGCAAAGGAGCATAATGAAGAGCCAGAAATTTCAAACCAGTGCTATTATGCCCTTACTCTCTGTATTAGAGTCTCTAAAGCCTTCCGATCCAAATCAAAAACTAGTAGCCTCGGCTATTCAAATGGTTTGCTCTTCTAATCTGCAGCTCACTCGATTCAGAAGAACTAATGTGGATAAATTCGTTAAAAGTGAGTTAAGACAACCACTATTCTCACAACCTGTAACGCACCTTCACATGTTCGGTGCTGATGAGAATGAATCGGCCCAAAAGGTTATCAAGACTCAAGCAACTTCATTCAACAAAGTTCTCAATAACCCTGCAGCAGCTAGGCCTAAATCTTTCAAACTTAACCTTTCATCTCACAATTTGATTCTTCCATCCAATGAAATCTCTCATCCTTATGCCCCTGCTAGTTCATCCAGAAACTATAATGCTAATCCTAGACCCTCTACTTCTCGCACTACTATGCAGCCGCAACCAGCTATGTCTGGATCTAGAAACTGGCATCAAGGCAATACCCAGCAGCCCTTTCGTGCTAGCTATAGAGGAAGAGGTAGATACAGTCGTAACAGAGGCTTCCGTAGAGCTGGAACCCACCAATAGTTCTGTTGCTACTTCTGGGGTCCTCAGTAGGTATTTATCTGAATGGAGTAAAATTACATCTAATTGTTTCATTTTAAGAATTATATCCGAAGGCTATAAAATACAATTCATTGAAAATCCTAGTTTACCATCTCAAGAAATTAATGCAAATAAAAATAGAATTACTCATCCTGCAATTCATGAACAAATTCAAAATTTCTTATCTTCTGGTGCAATATCACAAATTCCATTTTCTTCTGATCTCATTTTATCTAGAGTTTTCACTGTTAAGAAATCCAATGGAAAAGATAGAATGATCATTGACCTTTCCAAATTAAATAATCAAATTGCTAAAGTGTCTTTCAAAATGGAATCTCATACTAAGCTTATTGAACTAATTGATAGTAATGACTTCATGGCATCTATAGATTTGGCTGATGCATTCTTTCATGTTTCTCTTCACCCTTCCCATAGGAAGTACGTTGCCTTCGAATGGGAAGGTAACTTCTATCATTTCAATGTTTTACCATTTGGTCTCACTAGCTCCCCTAGAATATTTTCAAAAGTCCTAAAACCAGTGATCATATTTCTTAGAGCTCAAGGTATGAAGATTTCTTTTTATTTGGACGATATTTTCATTTCTAATTCATCATCTGCCAATTTAGAAAGTGATATTAGCCTTACCATTAAACTGTTATCTTCACTTGGCTTTTCTCCAAATTTCCAGAAATCCAATCTTTGTCCCTCTAGAATTATGGATCACTTAGGTTTCTCTTGGAATTCTATAGACATGTCTGTTTCAGTCCCTTCTGAGAAACTAGAAAAAGTTAAACTTCAAGCACAGAATATTTTGAATGACTCTCCTACCATCAGAGAAGTTTCTTCCTTTTTGGGGAGATTAGTAAGCATGAAATCGGGTTTTCCTTATGCCCCTTTGTATTATCGTAATCTTCAATTTCAACTTTCTAAATCAATTAAACCAGATACTAAATGGGATAGTAAGATTAATCTGAACTCGGACTCATTTAAAGATGTTAGCTGGTGGACCTCTTGTTCATTTCCTTTAGTTCCTTATTCTATTAAGCTCTTTAAAGAAGATTTTATTTTGCATACTGATGCTTCTAATTCAGGCTGGGGGGGACAACTTAGCTCTGGCTCAGCTACCTCAGGCACCTGGTCTGATGAGGAATCATCACAGCATATCAACTTTTTGGAATTAAAAGCTGTTTTACTTTGCATTCAATCCTTTATTTCTGAATTGAGAGGTTCATCTGTTAAAATATTCTCGGATAATACAACTACTGTCTTCTATATCAATAAAATGGGAGGAACTCATTCCAAAATACTCTGTTCACTAGCATTAGACTTATGGCATTTCTTATTGAAGCACAATATTAGATGCATAGCCATTCACATTCCTGGTAAAAATAATACCATTGCTGATGCTCACTCTAGGAATGATCTAGACAGACATGATTATGGAATAAGTAGTGAAGCCTTCAACTTTATTCGCCAAAGTATCCCTTTCTTACCAAATTTTGATTTATTTGCTTCTAGACTGAATCATAAACTTCCTAACTATGCTTCTAAATTCTTGGACCCATTCTCTTCCAAGGTGGATGCTTTCTCCTTCTCTTGGGAAAATGGTTACTATATGTTTCCCCCCATTCCTCTGATTTCTAGAACCATTCAAAAATTCCAATCTGATAAACTTGACAATTCAATTCTGATAACTCCAGCTTGGCCAGGCTTATTATGTCTTCCTATTATTCTCTCTTCTCTGTTTTCCAATCCTATTTTCATTCATTCATCTTACCTCGTAGGTCAACCTCCAACCCGCCACAGATTTCATCTAATGGGTTGGCCTATCTCCACCAATGCTCTAAAGGTAGAGGCCTATCAGAAGCAACTTACAAAGCAATGTCTTCCAGTGTCCAAAAATCAACATTGGCAACATATGGAAGATACTGGTCAAAGTTTTTTAAATTTGTTGCAACAGAGAGGTCACAAGATCATTTCTCTGTTGCCTTAGTTTGTGATTTTCTTTTAAAATTATTTAATAATGGAACTAGTACTAGTTCACTGGTAATAGCAAAGAGTGCTTTAAATTTCTTTTCGTTAAATTCTTTAAACTCTGAAGAATTGATTTTTTCTCGTTTGTTTAAGTTCTTTTATAAGAGTAGACCTCTTCGTCCTAGGTATTTTACCTATTGGCCTGTTTCAAAATTGTTAATGTTCCTTGCTAAGTGGCACCCTATAAATAATTTGTCTCCTAAACAATTAACCTTAAAAACTCTTGCTCTGATTGCCCTTTCATCATCTGATAGAGGCCAAACTCTTCATCTCATGAATATTGAGAATGCGCTAATTAATGACGATGGCATCACATTTGTTATTTTTGATAGACTAAAAAACTCAAGGAAGGTGGTCAAACCCAAAGAGGTTAAATGTGTCAATACGGATGACCCTTCCTTGAATGTTGCTGACTATGTCACTGCCTATATGACTAAGACCCTGAAACTGAGAATAAAAGAGGTAAATAAGGGAAATCCTAAACCTACTCAATTATTTCTCTCATGGGCAACAGAGAAGCCCGTCACCAAGCAAACCTTATCTCGCTGGTTGAAATCTGTTCTTGGCCTTGCTGGTATTGATACCGAACAGTTCTCCGCTCACTCATATAGAGGTGCTGGTCTTTCTGCTGCTCAGACTGAGGGTGTTCCTATTGAAAAAATTATGACTCATGGTGATTGGAAAGATGCTTCTACTTTCAAATCCCATTATTCAGCTCCATGCGAGACTTCTCCCATTGGTCAGATTATCCTGAATCACTTCAATAAATAATATGAGTTGAGTTTATTTTGCACTTTAATTTCATTGGGTAATTTTGTGTTCGGAACATAATATTTGTTAGGTATATATAAATATTAAATAAGGATGAAAATTCATCATAAAGATTCAATTTTATATATTATATTTTCATTCCTCTGAGGATCTATGTTTGGAAATTTATGAATAGAGTTATGTAACTTTATTTATTGATATTCAGCTTTTCAGTCTTAGCTGCATCAGCTACGCTAGTGTTATTAAATTGAAAGTTATGCTAGGGTTAGGTACTAACCTGTTCTGAAGCATAACATCAATTTGAAGACACAGCGTAGCTGATGAGATGCTTCCTCTCCCACCTCCAAATATCAATAACTTTTTGGGAAAAATAAGACTGACAATGTATCATAGATTCTGCTAACCATACATTCCTATAATATTTTATTTTATTATAGGTAATAGGCGACGACCATCTGACTGCACTGAAGTGGTCATTAGCTGCATCAGCTACGCTGTGTCTTCAAATTGATGTTATGCTTCAGAACAGGTTAGTACCTAACACTAGCATAACTTACAATTAGTGATTAATGATTATCATATATTATTTTTTCATAAAAAAAAATCGCCACATATCCTACTTTACCTATGACTTATTTTATCAATCGTTTGGAAAAAAAATTTACACTGATTATATTCTACTAATAAGATAATCGTCTGCACTGGGAAAATTAATAATTTAATAATATCAAAAAATAATGGATGACTTATCTTTTTTCATTCCTCCACAGCTCCTCTTCTTGTTCGTTTGTGTAGAATTTCTGACTGGGTATATGACTACCATGCAGTAACTGGTGACCTGGTTACTGTCACTGTTCTTATTTAACTTTTATACTTAAATTTTTCACTAAAATTGTTAAATAGTATTCACACCTTCAACGTGTTAAAAATCTTCTCGTTTTATCACAAGTACGTACTATCGTTGTTACTTAACGAAACTTTAATTGGTGTCTGTGCTCAAGGAGTTAACTGCAAGACTGATCAGAAGATGTTGACTGTAATGACACTACTTGCGACTGTGATTAGAGGATGTTCACTGCACGGTGGCTACCTGCGAACTAACTCTTTCATTCTACAAAGCTTACATTTATAGTGACATACTAATGACGTACTAACTATAACCGGTGTGCCCAAGAAGGTTATGATTCTTCCGTCTAAGATTTCAAAAATATAGATAAAAACGCCTAAGAGTTTTTAGGTTATCGTTTGAATAAAATATTTTTTCTAAAATACTGGTATTAATGAATATGGTTATATAAATAGTTACAATTAACGATAGTAATTTTAACGATATATTTTTTAAGGATATCGTGTTATAAGGTTAAGGCATTTATACCTAATTTTTTTTAAATACAGTTTTTAATGTATATTATTTTTAGAATATAGTACTTTTTGGATATAGGTTATTAAAATAGCATTTCTAACTCACAAGTTTTTAAAGTTATAGTAAATAAAGATATTGTTTCTAAGAATACGTACACAGCGTATATGTTTTTTGAGTTACTGTCTCCACCGCCTAAGTTCCTATCGATACAGTTCAGTATGGATATTGTGTATTCTGAAATATGGCACTAACGCAGACTTTTCTCTGATTGGTCGTCCAAAACCTACAAGGAGAAGGGGGCGGAGTCCTGTTATATGCAGTCATATGGGTATTTTAGCAAAAACAGCAACAGCGCTTCATAAATTGAGTTGTTAGATATATAATTAATATCAGCTCTAGTTACATTAGATTTTGGTTATCGATGGTTATTAGGGATGTGACAATATAGAACATATTCCTTTCTTTATATTGTCACATATTATATGCCTATCTCTGCCATATGTAGCAGGTACATTTGGAATTCCGTTCCTTAGTCTTGAATTGTTCAATTAAAATAATTGTGTTTTTAATTACTAAATTAAATTTTATACCGTAAAATACGTGCTATTAGTTTACATATTTTAGAGCAGTAGGTACAACTTTTTAAAATAAATAAATTCATTTATTTATCAATGACAATTACTAACAGTAGCTAATTACTAAATACCAATTGTTATATATATTTCCTGATATATTTGTGTTTTTATTATTCCACCTACGAACTTTTTAGATTTTAATGAACATTTTCATAAAATCTAGGAACTAAGTTTACGCATTTAATAGCAGTATATCTAAGGGAGTCCACAGATAATTTGAAAACGTTTTCTAATTTCTATGCAGTGGTCACTGAAGAAAACTGTATAGGGAAGCTGTGGTAGACTATTTCATGTTGCAAAGTGACCAAGTTGCACATATTTATCGGTTTGCATATATGCACACATGCATATTTTATGCTCTTGAAATATTTTGCAGAGTCACTGCATGTATGCAATATGCACAATATCAAATTATTAATCTGTATTATATTTCGCTTAAGAAATTACATCTAGGTAGGTAGCCCAATCTAGTATAGGTATGCAAGTATATATCAATTTTGTACACCTACCTAAAACCTATTGATAGAGGATTTCTTTGAAATCTGTAGATTAAGTAATTATTTTATTTCTGAATGAATGTATTTTAATTGCATATGATATAGTTTATAATAGATTTTACCCTGTACAAGTTGCGTTTAAAATTACAACGATATCACATTTTCCACTATAACTAATATTTGTTGTATTAATACTAATATTTGTTGTAGTAAACGCGTCTATATATATTATATCAATACGAAAATTACTGCCATTTAAGTAGGCTATACAGCTAATTATTTAAAATAATGGTTTGTCGCAGTTGAAGCAGTGCTACTACTCTACTAGCTTCAACAGCATCTCATAATTCTTGAATCAGAGGTATTTTGAAGTGTAAATTGAATATACTAGGTAACTAGAATCTAGATCGTTCATTTATGGTTGATTTGTTGTAGCCAAATTTCAATAAAATAACCATAAACTTTAGATTGTTGAAGCCTGAAATTTTATAATTTCAAATTTGACATAACTAAATATAAAATTCCTAGTTGATATGAATCTTTATCATTATGTATAGGCTATAGCTACACAAAACTAGAAGGGTAGTACCGTGCGGGAGTATTTTGTGACGTGACAGAAGTGAGGCTTTACCATGCTATTTTGTTTATACCTATTTAATGATATAAATACAGCTCATTACATACCATTATCATGGCATTCACATAAAGAATTTTACGATGATTACGAATATGTCATCCAATTTTGTCTAAAATACATATTTACCTACATGAAATTATTTTTATTTCGTATATTTACATGTATTTAGAGCGGCAATATAGCATGGTATAATAACTATGCTATTTCAAGGAAAAGGACCTCTAAAGTTATATTTATGAGATCTACCTATATAATATATATATTTATGAGATCTACCTATATAATATATATATATGACCTGTAAAATATATTAATTCACGGTGTTATTAATTCTCTTAGAATCTCATATATTTTGTTGAGTCACCCCTGATAGGTTTTCGTCTGGGAAGTTTTCTATTATGGTATTGTGTTCTTTGTATGTTAGTTTGTTCGTCACGCACTCTCATTGCGTCCAGTTGAAATACATTTAAGAGCTGTTATTTCTTCATTTCATTTCCCCCTTGATGTTCATAATTGCACCAAATCATGTCAAATAACTTAAAAAATTCTCTGAGACTATTTATTATATATATTTTTTATTCATTCAGATCCAGAAAAGTTTCAAACTTGTGGAACATTACACAGAGAGAAATGCATAACCTTATTTAGCTGATTTGACTAAATCTGATTTACACATACAGATTCTCTGATTTATCATTATGTTCTACATTTTCATTTCAGTTGCTGCATAAGGTGATTGTCTGATTTAACGCTTGCTATTTCATAACTATGCAGCTAAATGTTTGAGCTCTGCATTGAGATTTGTGGTTAATCATATCAAAATCTCTTCTGAATAAATACTAATTAGTAATCAGATCTGTTTACCGGGTGACGCCATTACTGTTTTAGATGTCATTGTGTGTGAGCATGTTTGAAAATTATATTGTGATAAATACTTATATAGCCTAGACTAAGTGAATTTAACTAGCTGATATGTAGGTTAAGATACCTGACTAGCAGTTATAACATAATTTTAGGTATCTAGGTAGTATTTGGCATTGAATGGTGAGCACTGAGTCATACTAACAAAGAAATTAGTGAGACATATAAATTTGACAGCTTCTAAAACACAGAACCTATGTTCTATTTAACTTGAGGTGATTTTAAATTTGTAGTACCTATATACATAACAAAATTAATATGGCAATAGTGACATATTTATAATTTTATATTAGGTATGTTATACCTAGCATATTGACTTAAATAACCATTACCTATATAACTGCTCCATAATCAATACCTACCAATTTGACTTTAGAATTTAAAATATACCATACCTTGGTACCTACTACCTAACTTTCTGCAGAATAGGTATCGAACAATTTTCTGCCAAAATTCTGAAACAAATCTGACTCTTTCTGAAGCCTACAGCTACTAGGTACCTGAGGCTAATTAGACTGAGTGAATCTTTCTTAAAATTCCAATATAAAAGTATCTAGTATGAAGAACCAAAATGTATATTTTATCATTCTTAATCCAATATTCTCTTTAATTTCCAAATATTGAAATACTAATTATGAAAATATAGGTACTGATCTTATGAGATAAATTAATTTAGCCAAGTTTCCATAGTTAGTTTTTTGAATTTGTGGTTAAGTAGGTATGTGTGGGAATGCTCACCAATAAATTAGGAAGGACTTTAGACTCCTGTAGAGAAAGGAAAAATTGAAAAAATTTAATTTGTTGTGTTTTTTCTAATTTTTCCTATGCTACAATGTTGTTGCTAATATATAAAAAGAAAATTGGAGACTGACAAGTACCTAAAAATGTTTGAGAGTCCTTTGCACTTAGGTGGTATTTTTTTACACACAATTTTACTTCAAAATTTAGACAACTGTAACTATATATGTTGCCTGCTGCCTGGCCGGCTGGCGGCTGGCCTTGCTGACAAGTGGCAGCAACCGCAGCTTGCACTTGCAGGCCAGTCTGCAGAATATGGGAGATATTTGGGATATTCTCTCCGAACAATTTTCAATTAATTCCTATATTTACATTAATTTTGCTACAAACAAAATAAGAGATCTCTACGAACACTTTACCAGTTTCTGCAGACTGGCTTGCAGGCTTGCAGCCTGGTTACTGCCTACTGGCTTCAGTGGCTTGCCAGTCAGCAGAATATGGGACATTTTCTGAGTGAATAATCCTTAGTTTCTCTTAAATTTACATGTATTTACTGAGAATAGAAACCAAATGGCAAAATAGAGGATATCTTGTAGTACAGATTACCACTTTCTGCAGTCTGGCTTGCTAGCAATGGGCCATGGCCTCATTAGCTAATGCCTAATGGTCGCTACTGACTCGCTGACTCTGAGAGTGATTCTTAGGGATATAGGTACCGACTACTACTAATCTACTATTGTAGGTATGTTAATCCAAGTAAAATTGTATGGCTCGTAAACTCTCCATTAGTCTCTCCAGCTCTCCAAAAATCACCAGTCTACCAAGTAAAAGAGAATGACCAAACTCGCCATTTTAATGGCGAGTTTGTGACAGTTATTTTGACCCCTTCAAATGCAAATGGCGAGTTTTATCTATTTTTCTCCTATGCTACAATGTTATTTTGGAGAGAATTTATGAAAATTTGATCATTTTGGAGAGAATTTGTTGAATTTTGGAGAGAGCTGGAGAGACAAATGGCAAGTTTATGAGACATACTATTTTACTTGGTCACCAGAGTGATCAAATTACCATAAATTCTCCCCAAAATAACATTAAATTTGTAGCATAGGGGAAAATCAGATATCTCTCACCATTTGCAAAAGAAGGGCTCAAAATAACTGTCACAGACTCGCCATCAAAATGGCGAGTTTGACATGCTTTATTACCTGGATGTTAATAATCACACATAAAATGTTAATAATGCCCCACATTTTGAGACTGGCTGAAACTTAAAAGGGAGATACTGACACTCTTTAGCATATGCAATTTGTCAGAAATTTGTTAATTTATCTTAGAAATCACTATATTTACAATTTTTTCATAATCAGACAGTTATGCAATTAAACTAATAATTGTAAGATTTCTCTCAATAGATTCTATCATTCTGAAATTTCTAAATTAGGTTCATTCTGCAATTTTGTAAGTTAACAATTGGGCATTGGCTAATTATTAATATATTACCAGTTGGCAGTTACATCATTAGACATTAGGTACATCATTAGACATTAGGTACATCATTAGACATTAGGTACATCATTAGACATTAGGTACATCAAGAGCTCTAGTCTGTTGGACTGTCCTTAGATACCTGGCAATGCAGCAAGTCTTCAGAGTATGGGATATTTTCAATATTTTCTGATTGAACAATCATTAATTAATTTAATTTCATCCTATCCTGTATTTACTGCTCACTCAAAGCGTGTCAAATTTGTCCATGATTTTATTTTGAGAACATTTTGTCTTCAAATATTTTCAAATCTGTCTCTAAAATCACTAAAATTCTCTAAAATGTCTTCAATAATAACATGTAACCATAGGAATTTGTTAGGAATTTGTCTCCAAGATCTTGCAAAGATATATTTTCCCTCAAAAAGTGTCTTCAAAGATCTTTGGTGACAAGGATGCGCTTTCCATAATTCTTGGTGAACACTTTACCAGTTTCTGTAATTTTACAACGCAGCATTGACATGTAATTTTAAATTATTTTTCATAAGCAACACCTAATTAATCTTTCTATTAATAGCATATGCAATGTTTATTGGTATAGATACAAATAGCAATTGTCATAGGAATTTCAATGATTTTATTTTTGCAAAAAGGTACATTATTGTGCAATTTGATTATCAGCCTAAGTCTCTGTCTAACTACCCAATGCATAAGGCTGTTAGTAGCCTACCAGTGGCACTGTGGCAGTCTTCATTCAAATTTCAGTGCAATGACATCTGTAGACTTTTAAATTTATGATGAAAATGATCTTTTATTGATACATAGCTAGATCATGTCAACTGTTGGAATAGCGACCTATGCATGAATGATGAAAAACAATAGACATTTTAAATCCGCTGCATTTAGCTAAGAAATTCATCTGTTTGGTAGCATAACTGTTCTCCTAAAAATAGTTTTTGTCAATCATTGTTGCTATCAAAAATTATCCGAATTAGTCTTTATTTGTTCTATATGAATTATATATAATTATAATGGTCATTATAAGTATAATTTCAAGTTCACTTTCTATTTCAGACTTAGCTATAGCTATTATGCTACATCAAATGTTTATCTTTAATTTTATATTTAGCTATTTATATAGCTAATAGCTTTCTACTATGAAAATTTCCTTGAGTCGCTACATAGAGAATTACAAGAAGACAAATCAGAAACCTACAGTTTATGTTGCAGTGTGATCATCCGACTCTTTGCTGCAATTTGGTTCTTTGATGGTTCACATTTCTTTTTTTGCCAGGTATGTGAATATTATGCTTTTTTTTACTATAAATCTATAATGTTATATTATATTTATCTGCTTATATGTATCGATAGCCCTCTATTGAGATATTTGATATTCTCATTATATGAAATAGTCAGTAGCCAACTACACAAATAATAATCATTTTTATAGATAGATTTCTTGGATTTTCAAGTTTTAGTCTTAAAGGAGCTAAACTGTTTGAAATTAAGTTGAGCTTAGCTACCTATAACAGTACCTATCATCTTAATCAAATTATTCTGACTAGAGGAATATAAGTTGCTACCATATTTTAAGATGTAAAAATAGCTAGTGACATTGTTTTTTATAACTAGCTAATTCTTTCTCTGTTTGCTTCTTTAATGTCAATTGCATTAAATTTATTTTTAATATCAGCAATTTGGCTTCTTGTTCCTAAGTAAATGTTCAACTCCCAATTAAATTAATTAAATATTACCTTTCTAGTTTCTACTAATTATTTCTATGAATTTTCATTTCAGGTTGAACTTATCTGTTCCCAGCAATAAATCACTTCTTTTTGAAGTGGCCTAGAGTCATCAGAGTTGAGACAATGCTTTAAGCTCGATCTGCATGATGAAAATTTAAATCAAGGTGAGTGGTGACTATTAAAGATTGTGTAAATCTTCATACCTAGTATTTACTTTATAGATAAAAATAGTTAGGAACACTAAATCAGTGAATAGGACACTAGGTGTAAATAATTAGCTAGCTCTAACTATTAGATAGCCAGGTAGTAGATATTTAATTGATATTATTTTCCTTAACAAGATATCAAATGAACTAGCAAGCTAAGTAGCTGTACATTGTTATCTAAAGCAATAGCTAACTCTTCTTTTGATGTGATTTCTATAGTTGATCAAATCTTATTATAGCTAGTAGCTATTCAATTGATTTTTTCTCATATTAATTTTCTCTTTTACAAGCATATTTATTTAATTGTTATATAGCTAGCTATTGAATCTCATTGATTTCAAAATTGGACTAGCTAACTCCTTACCAATTACTAATATAAGTATGCTTGAATTTTGTAATTGCAACTATGCTGTGATTGATAAGATATTAAAGGCAATGAAAATAACTATAATCAAAGATTGATAAGTTAATGAATAATTAATTGTGCAATATTATTATTCCAGATGACTTTAATGTGGCTAAATCCATACATTTGTGGGGGCTCTGTCTTGTCCAGTTCAGACTTTCAAAGAAGTTCCCTTGGAAAGCAACAACTGAAGAAACAGGGCCTCAAAATTTTTTGTTGGTAAGTACAGATTACACTTTTTATTGGAAAGGTCGAAGTAAATTAGCATGAAGAAAATGTCCATATTTTCAAGAAATAGTTACAAACTCAACGTTCAATTATTTTCCGCGGTTCCTAAAATGTCTTCAGTCTTCTGCATATTATTTCTATTTGTTTATTATAAATTTATATTATATTTCCTAATATGATATTTTCAATTCTATGCTGTACCTTCTCTTCAACGTTGAATTTATAATTAACCTCAATTGAATAAAAGGCAATCAGTACAAAGATCAGTTTAAAAAGAATGTCAAATTAATTTTGTAGCTAGCTGTGTTGTTCATCGATTTAATAATATTGTTATGAACTATTAGAACTAATTGCTCATCTTCCTTACTAACCACAGGACGATGGTGGTATGGCGTTTTGCAGAGAAAAGAAAGGTGAATTCGAGTTCAACCTTCAGTCTCCTACCTTCAAAGTAAAAGGAACTGCAGGAATTATTCACTTTGTCAAATCTAAAATTTGTCATAGCTGTAGACATTTGCCCATATCAAGTAGCTACTGCATCTCTGCTATCATTTTCAATTTGAATGTCCTCATCTTTGGATATTACTACAGAGGTGATAGCTGTTTAGGTGATAGCGAAAGAGCTCTATATACAGTTGACTCTAAAAGTTCAAATCAATTAATTGTGATAAATTCATATCATGTTCTGCATGGAATGGTTTGTAGCTATTGTAGTCGGCTATTACTTGACAACTTAAGCTATTTAGATACGGAATTGACTTTTCTGTCCTCGTATCATTGAGTTCAGAAATATCACTTTTAAATAATAATAGGAAGCAACTGGTATATATGTGTGGACAGCTGATGCCAACGTCATAGTTAAATATTGATAATATTTTATATCTATTTTTCACTATATATTTTTTTTTAATTAGTGTTTATAAAGTATTGTGTCATATGATAGCTTATCATGAAATTGATATAATGTCTTAAATATCACTCTCTGCCATTTATTTAGTATCTTCTCTATTGGGTACTTACATTCAACACAAAAAATAATATATATTTGCTATATTATTAGAAACTATTTGATATTGTTCCATAATATTTATGGTCAAAAAATTAATTATTCTAATAGTATATAGCTATATACTAATAATTCTAATAGTATTTATGTATTAATAATTCGAATGATATTTATATATTAATTGTTCTAATAATATTTATTTATTAATAATTATAATAACATTTATTTGTTAATAATTATAACAATGTTTAATAATATAAGTTGATATAATAAAGGTGTTCATTTAATTTGAGTCTATGATTTTCCCAATTTCATGTACCATATTTACTGATTGATATTTAAATATCAAAGCTATTTATAGTAATGCAGATATATCTGCATAATAACCAAGTATCAATAATCTGAGTGATGACAAGAGCATCTGCATTGTAAATAAATTCGTATGTCTGCATTGTAGTTAAATATCTCCATAACATTGAATCAGATATCTGATTAACTATGAAGTATCTCTTATAAACGTATTCCTAAATCAGAAAAAGCTCTTGGTTCACTTGGTAATCAGATTTCTGCTTTGTGACTAAGACTTTTTTCGCTCTGTGTAAAATATATACATCAATCTAAATTAAAACATGATAAAAGTACAAAACTAGCTAAAAATAAAAAGAACGATGCAGTGGGTTAACTTAAAATTAATCAATATATTTATTCCTACAGTATTTTTTAAAAACAATTTAAAATCTGACAAGGGGCATTTCAAATTATTGGGTATATTATTAAAAAGATGAGTAGAAAACACTAATAATATTTTTGAACCAATGGAAAAATATTTCAATTAATTAAGGTTTATTTATTAATATTTATGTTTATTAAATCTTATTTACCATTTTTCTGATTGCTTAATATTACCTAAATAAATAAAAAGAAACTATGATAATTGATACTTTCGAAAATAGTTTGCAATACGGCTATACGAGTGACAACAATTAAATACACAATTTACTATCCTCTATGACATCACAAGAGGACTGCGCACAAGAAACTCAATTTCAATTTGTAGTTATTGTATCATGGTAGTACCTATCCTATTTATTAAAGGATTTGAAAGACGAATTTATTTCTGAGTAAGGAATCCTAGTATTCAGGTAATTTCATTTGGTAATGTATAAACCGAGAGAAAAAGAGTGTGCCGATATGGCAGATTATAATGTGTCGTGTCACTATACGTAAAGTGACACTTGAATAGGTATTTTGTTCCGACACAGATAGCTATTTATGACGTACGTGTTTGTGTGATAACTTATTGTGTGGTGTGTCACTGTGATGCATATGCGTTTTCTCAAAAAGCATATAACCTGTTGCAAATGCAGTATATTCCCCAGTGCATATACTGCATATTTTGAAATGCATATTGTCAGTTGTCACAACCCTAATGATGTTATACTGTCAGATAAAAGACACTGTGATGATGTACTATCAGTGAAAAGAGTCACTGTGATGATGTACTATCAGTGAAAAGAGTCACTGTGATGATGTACTATCAGAGAAAAGAGTCACTGTGATGATGTACTATCAGAGAAAAGAGTCACTGTGATGATGTACTATCCGAGAAAAGAGTCACTGTGATGATGTACTATCAGATAAAAGAGTCTTTTGATGATGTACT
>CANNZV010001003.1:193456-303225 GCA_947561585.1 Caprella mutica
CTCTTTTCTCTGATAGTACATCATCACAGTGACTCTTTTCTCTGATGTACATCATCACAGTGATCTCTTTTCTCTGATAGTACATCATCACAGTGACTCTTTTCTCTGATAGTACATCATCACAGTGACTCTTTTCTCTGATAGTACATCATCACAGTGACTCTTTTCTCTGATAGTACATCATCACAGTGACTCTTTTTCTCTGATAGTACATCATCACAGTGACTCTTTTCTCTGATAGTACTCTGCGTTGATACCACTGCTTATCTCTCTCAACAACAACAACGGAGGAGGAGGAAAAGAGAGAGATAAGCAGTGGTATCAACGCAGAGTACTAGAGGAAAAAGTCACTGTGATGATGTATTATAAGAGAAAAGAGTCATTGTGATGATGTACTATCAGAGAAAAGAGTAAATGTGATGATGTACTATCAGAGAAAACAGTCACTGTGATGATGTACTATCAGAGAAAAGAGTCACTGTGATGATGTACTATCAGAGAAAAGAGTCACTGTGATGATTTACTATCAGAGAAAAGAGTCACTGTGATGATGTACTATCAAGAAAAGAGTCACTGTGATGATGTACTATCAGAGAAAAGAGTCACTGTGATGATGTACTATCAGAGAAAAGAGTCACTGTGATGATGTACTATCAGAGAAAAGAGTCAGTACTCTGCGTTGATACCACTGCTTATCTCTCTCAACAACAACAACGGAGGAGGAGGAAAAGAGAGAGATAAGCAGTGGTATCAACGCAGAGTACTGACTCTTTCTCTGATAGTACATCATCACTGTGATGATGTACTATCAGTGAAAAGAGTCACTGTGATGATGTACTATCTGGGAAAAGAGTCACTGTGATGATGTACTATCAGAGAAAAAGAGTCCCAGTGATGATGTACTATCAGAGAAAAGAGTCACTGTGATGATGTACTATCAGAGAAAAGAGTCACTGTGATGATGTACTATCAGAGAAAAGAGTCACTGTGATGATGTACTATCCGAGAAAAGAGTCACTGTGATGATGTACTATCAGATAAAAGAGTCCTTTGATGATGTACTATCAGAGAAAAGAATCACTGTGATGATGTACTATCAGAGAAAAGAGTCACTGAGATGATGTACAATCAGAGAAAAGAGTCACTGTGATGTACTATCAGAGAAAAGAGTCACTGTGATGATGTACTATCTGGGAAAAGAGTCACTGTGATGATGTACTATCAGAGAAAAAGAGTCCCTGTGATGATGTACTATCAGAGAAAAGAGTCACTGTTATGATGTACTATCAGAGAAAAGAGTCACTGTGATGATGTACTATCAGAGAAAAGAGTCACTGTGATGGTGTACTATCAGATAAAAGAGTCCTGTGATGATGTACTATCAGAGAAAAGAATCACTGTGATGATGTACTATCAGAGAAAAGAGTCACTGTGATGATGTACTATTAGAGAAAAGAGTCACTGTAATGATGTACTATCAGAGAAAAAGAGTCCCTGTGATGATGTACTATCAGAGAAAAGAGTCACTGTTATGATGTAGTATCAGAGAAAAGAGTCACTGAGATGATGCACTATCAGATAAAAGAGTCCTGTGATGATGTACTATCAGATAAAGAGTCCTGTTATGATGTACTATCAGAGAAAAGAATCACTGTGATGATGTACTATCAGAGAAAAGAGTCACTGTGATGTACTATCAGAGAAAAGTCACTGTGATAATGTACTATCGGAGAAAAGAGTCACTGTGATGATCTAATATCAGAGAAAAGAGTCACTGTGATGATGTATTATCAAAGGAAAGAGTCACTGTGATGATGTACTATCAGAGAAAAGAGTCACTGTGATGATGTACTTTCAGAGAAAAGAGAATCATCCAGAAATATGATCGGAAAATAAATCTGAAAAAAATTCAACGAAAAAAAATAATCGAAAAGTTTTTGGGATAGAAAATCTGGATAAAAAATTTGAAAAATATTCCAATAAGATAAAACTAAAGAAGGATTTAGATTGATTTACTGATATAGTAAAACTCATCTATATAGTGAACTTCAACTAGTTCACTTTAGACTATAGAGAGTTTACTTTACTATAGAGGATATAAGTGATGAATAGAAAACGTGCTATTTTATGGCAGACTATAGAAAAAATTCTTCATTTTTTAAAATAAATTCAGCATACAGGGTAGTTATATAACTTCTGTTTCTTTTTATCACTCGGAACTCCTTTTTTCTGGTGAGGTTTTCTCAATCCATCCTTCAGAGTGGCCTGCATCGCAGCTTTCCTGCCAAATTCGTGGATGTCAAATACAACAAACTATATTACGGCTATCTTTGACCAAATTGGCCAAAAGCGTGAAAACGAGTTTTATCCCTAGTTCTCAATCCTTCAGTTATACATACGGAATCAATAACTTCAAGCCCTAATCTCTCAAAAAGTATTAGTTTCTACAAAAAAAACTGAAATGATTTTCGGATTCTATGGAGACGATCTTAAGAATGCCCAGCTAAACATAATAGCTTCTATAATTTTTTCTGTGTGACCAACCCCCATTGAGTCTATAGACTTGGCGCGGGTAAAAATTGAGTAAAAAAGTTACCGAGATTAACAGGACATACTTAGGACCAACAGGACATACTTAGGATCAACAGGACATACTTAGGATCAACAGGACATACTTAGGATCAACAGGACATAGTTAGGATCAACAGGACATACTTAGGATGAACAGGACATACTTGGGATCAACAGGACATACAATTATGATCAACTGAACATACTTAGGATCAACAGGACACACTAGACTATAGGAACCGTGGACCGACAGTTGGGCCCAATACAATTGGGCAACAAGACAATTGCACCTACGACAATTGGGCCCCAAGACAATTATATTATTTGCCCATTTTTTGTCAGAGTTTACAGTTTTAACTTAATTAAAGACCATTGCTACTATAATAACTGGGGTTGTGACAATATGCATTTTGCATAAAAAATATAGTCTTGAGCATATTTTAAATAAAAATATTCCTTACATGAAAAAATATTCTCGATATGAAAAATAAATATTTTTAATAGAACATATTGTTTTCATGAATAAATACTATAATGCTTTCTAACTACAATAATTTTCTGTTCTGAGATAGGTCACTTAAGCAAGAAACAGTAGAAAACAAGGGTGTATGTATTTAGACCTGCCGAAATTATTGGAACCTACAAATTGAATTAAAGTTAATGTGAATTTTTTGAAACCTGTTCAGTGTTCAGAAGAGTTTTATGAATCTTTATTACAAAATGTATTCTCATAATCTCATTTATCTCCTGTTCAAATAACTGTTCAATGTAACGTATTACCTTTAAATTTTTTCCATTTTTTACTAAATATTTGTCTTTGTCAGACGATGTACACTACACAGAACACATTGGATCCATGATGGCTTACTTAATTATACGGCCTGATTTTCTGCCTTTTGGTCAAAAAAGTAGAAGGTCAATATTTTCACTTGTAATATAACTCAGCCACGTTTTGTAACCAAATAATGATGGTTTATTAAGCATAATCCTGCAGTATATCTTGACGGATCAGTATAAATTCATCGCGGGTAAATTCATCGCAGTAAATTCATCGCATGGTAATTTCATCACAGGTAAATTCATCGCATAATAAATCATTGATGACATATAAAAGGAAGGTAGATAATACAAATAATAGAGAGGTAAATAAAAGATGATAAATACCCACTTTCTTATTTTCTATTTTCTCTTCATCTAAAATATCTACATTCTTTTTTTCTATTGGCTACATCTTGACTCATTCACTATACAGGAGTTCATTATAGAGATACTATAACAATGAAATATGTTGTTTACATGACTTATCTCAGAACAGAAAATTATACTAATTTAAAAGAATAAAACCATTTATTCATGAAATGAATATGTTCTAAGATATATATTTTTCTTACCAAGAATGTTTTTCTTCATATTAAGAATTTTCTGTATTATAATTATGCTCAAGACTATATTTTTATACCAAACGCATATTGTCACATCCCTAGTTATTACGATAGCAATGGTCTCTAATTAAGTTAATACTGTAGACTCTGAAAAATTGGGCAAATACTGCATTGGTCCTTGGGCCCAATTGTGCGGGGTCCAATTGTCTTGGGACCTAATTGTCGTGGGGATTAATTTTCCTGGGCCCAATTTTCGGTCCACGAAATAATATATGGATATGTTGCTCAAGTAAACAGTTAATATTGAAGATTAAATTCTACCGTTACAACTGCACAAAAAATATATCTAAATCACCTTTAAAAAGATAAATTATAATCAATACCTCTCAATTAATTAGAAAACCTGGTTCCCATTTACTGAGGCAATTATGCTTTGCTGATCATATTTTCAAAGAGGTGTAGCATTTACAGTTATGTTGTTCTTCAAACTATGAGTAGCTACACAAATACGTAATTTGAAAAATATTTAAAATTTAAATTAAAGAAAAATATTCATAACTATAAAATAATAAATTAGTGCAAGTATACTCACATATTAAATATTTCAAATCAAATATTAATTGAATGATATACATGCGAAAATTATATGACATTCTACTACTATGTAAAATCCAATCATTATAAAATAAAATAACAGTACAGATTCGTACAAACAAGTTACCCTAATCCAGCGAAAAATAAAGTGAGGTCGGCGTGATAATTTGCAAAAAGTATATTTAAGTTTAACAATTTAATTTTATAATGTACCATGCGATTAATTTACCATGCGATGTATTTACCATGCGATGAATTTACCACGCGATGAATTTACCATGCGATGAATTTACGACGAAGAATTTACCGGCGATGAATTTACCGGATACCTATCCTGACTACCGATTATTCTTATATACATGAAAGTTATCTTGGTTTTGTAGAATTTAATTTAATTAACAAATTTATTGAGTCAAATTCTTTATTTTTACTGAAAAAAGTTGCAACGATGAAGAAAAAATTGACCTATTTTTTGACGAAAAGGCAGAAAATCAGGCCGTATAATTAAGTAAGCCATGGATCCATATGATAATGATTCAAATTAATACGACTTATTTGAATACTTAAAAGATTTTTATTACACCGGAACTTGAGATTAGCATCCAAATGTGATTTAAGGGGCTTGCTAATATGTCCCTTATCAGGTATATCAATATAATTTTAGAGAATATAGCATATTTCAAAGATAATATTGTATCTTTGAACTTTCCTAGTAATAACAAAGTAACACTTCTTTATTGTGTCTTCTGCTCAATCTTTTTCTGGGCTTAATTGTTCTGGGGCTCCAATTATTTGGAGCCCAATTGTCGTGGGGACCAATTGTCGTGGGGACCAATTGTCTTGAGCCCAAATGTCGGCGGGCCCAATTGTCCTGGTCCCAACTGTCGGTGCACCTTAGGAACAACAGGACATACTTGAAATCAACAGGACACATTCAGGATCAAGAGCTTAGAGGACACATATAGCAACAAGTAGCACATATGAATAGAGTTCATACATAGAAACAAGAAGACATTATAAACAACAATAAAACGCATTTCATTTTGTTACATATATATGGAAAGTAGAATTATCCAAGCGAATTAATGTAATCAGCATTAGCTATAGGTAGTAACAATTTTTCTAATTTTTTGTCTCATATTCTAATATTTAAAATTGATAAACTATAATATAGATAGCTGTAATAGAAAGACTGTATCTAACAAACAACTATTGGTCATAAAATTCATTGTCAGGTTTTTCACCCTTCTCCTGATGATGAATAGAAAGATTTCTATTTGAAAGCTTGAAACCATAAATACCTTCAACGCTGAGTTTGAATAACCTCTGGTATTATGAATTTCCCGTTGAGTATGAATAGCTTCAATCAAATGTAATGAGTCTAATGACTGTTGGTCATACTTATTATTAGGGCTGGGACAATATGCTCTTAAAGCTATAGATCCAAAAAATACCATAGACGAAACTAAATGAAATGGTATCGAATACTAAATACAGCTGGTTTAGAACGATTCAATAGTTGCGAAACCTATTATCAAATGTAGGGTAAGTTAAAAATTATCGGTCGGTCCCACATCTTCGGTCATAAAATAAAAAAACGATGTATGTAATAATAATTATTTTACATTCATTTTAATTGGTATTCATGATACCTGCAGCTATCATAGATATCAACAGCTACAATAAAATAATTAGTATTATTATGCTATCGGTTTTTCTTATCTTATTTGATCGAAGATGTGACACTGACCGATAATTCGTAACTTACCCTACGACCCTACCTACCTACTGAGTATAGCTGACCATACAAACGCTTGTATTATTTATAGACATTTTTCTTTATTCCACTATATAAATTACACTAAATATATGCTTATTAATATCTTTAAATAATAATAAACGGATCATAAGGAAAGACCATCTGAATAATTTAATAATATTAAGGTGTAAAGTGTTATTTTTTTCGTCAATTTATGTGGTGCTGTTTAGTGTGTCAATTCGTTCACACAAAGAACTTGGCAAATAACTCATCTCAAATTATTTAAAAATTCCACAATTATATGATGCTGAAATATTAGTGTCTAATAAAAATTTAAAATAATCTAAATCAAAGTTATTATAAACTAATATTATGAATTAGAAAAATCTTTTAATGCGTGAAACTTGCTCTACCAGCCCATACCTATTTGCAGAAATAAAGATCACGTGAACGCTAAAAGAACAAATTTCATCAGTTCACTTTATAGGTAATCTTCAAATAATCCATAAGAGGACTTAAACATCTTATAGACTTAAAAATTGTCAAAAGGATAATATCTCAATAAGAATAAACAGTTCATAAAGAAAGACTTTATGTAGAAATTAAAGAATATCAAGAACAGAATGCCTAGTTACTTTTCAGTAAATTATACAATATAGCTACCTATAAATTTTCAAAATTGGACCGTCATCCTTAAGTGAACAAATTTCATCATTTCACTTTATAAGCTACAATTAATAATTGAATATTTGCAAAGATAACATCTTATTAATAAGAATCGACACTTAATAAAGAAAGACTGTGTAGACATTAAAGAAACTCAAGAAATGAATGCCTATTTGACTAATACTACTATATTTATTTTATATATTGGACCGTCACCTTGAATTGAACAAATTTCGTCAGTTTACTTTGTAAGATACAAATAATCATTAAATATTTGCAAAACTGATATTTTAATAAGAATAAACATACTTATCTTGGAGAAAGACTATGTGTAGACATAAAATTTTTTTAAAACATTAAATAATATCAATGCCTAGTTATTTTTCAGTAATAGTTAGGTACTGAACGTACGGAAGGTGCATTAACATACACTTATTTACTTATTTAGTGTGCTAAATTTGAAATTATAATATTTCAGGCTTGAACAACCTAGAGTTCACTTTTATTTTATTGAAATTCATATACCACAATAACACATTAGTTATAGAGGGAGATCTGATATCGTTTTGATTTTAGACGTAGGTACGTACGTACGGTACCTACCAATATGACGCTTGTAAAGGGTAAAATTAAATAGAAGATATATCGAATGCAATTGAAATTGAATAATTAAACCCCTTTATACAGAAATAAGAAGATAATGATTGATAACTTTATATTCGGATTTAAAAAAAATCCGTTATCAAAACGATTATTAGTATACCTATTTTATATAAATATCTAGGCAAACTTACCAAAAGATTAATTGAGATAACCTTATATAATGTATATATAATAATCATATTCAATCTGAATCTAAATTAAAATGAGCATAATAAACCTGATTCCTTTTGAAATTTTCAGTTAAATATCAACTCAATTTATGAAGCGCTGTTGCTGTTCGTGCTAAATTTCACTTATTTTCATTTTCAAATAACTCACAGTACTTGTCTCTTATTGGCCAATCATATACTTCCATAGCCAATCAGTGAGCTAGTAACTTTAGTACACAATATCCCAAACAACTTATCGGCAAGGAACAATATTCTTAAAAGTTTAGACGTTACAATTTTATGCGTTAGTTCATTATTCTTATTTGTCGTATTTTTATTACCAGTAACCTTTTGTTTTATAACCTTAAAATCATATTCGGTGAATACATTATCTTTATACTATTATTCGTTAAAATTAGGTTTTTTAGAATGTTATAACTTTAAAAAAATATATTTAAGAATCGTATTTTTATAAACATTATTCTAAAAAACATAACCATAACAGTCAATATTTTTATTTTCTTATTCGCAATATTGTATATTCTTAGAATTATAACTTAAGAACATATATTTTAAAAACTATACTCTTAGTGTTAGTAACTATATAATTTCTAACCTTAGAAGTGCCACCCGTCCCAAAGCAATTGTCAAACCATGCCTGGGTTCCTGTAGCGAATTTGATGTTTCTTCACATGTCTCAAAGATGCTGACAAAGCATTATTTTTTACTCGGTCTTTGAATTATAAATTTGGCAGAAGATGGAAGTTCAATGCATGCAATTGCTGTCCGTATTTTAGTTTGAGTAACAAATTAGAAATTGTTTGACAGTGTGTGCCATCACTATTACTCATAACCTATAGATATGGGCTTATTTATTATTCATATAAATATAGTAAAATTATTGCATATGTAGAGATTTGTATTGATTAAATGAGCCTCTATCTCTCTTTTATTAATATATTTTGTACTCAACTACATATGTTTGTCTAGACTATTTATTAGAACAGTTTGTAATATAGAGAGTTTTTGCTAAATATTGTGAAGTTAAAATATTTTTCAATATGTATTTCATATTTTTATGTGTACCTTTTTTAAATCATTTTTTGTTGTTCCTACAATATTCAGATAAATTCTGAATTAATTCTTAATTTAATTCTTTTAACTTTTGTTAATTTATTTGAAAATGAGTTTTATGTAATAATAGAATATGAATACGTTTATATCTACATAAAAAAATTATTTGAAAAAAATTTAAACTCATTTTTTTTCATACTAATGAATACCAGCATTAAATAGATATTATTCTGACTGCTTCCTCGAGTCCCTTGTATTTGACTTCCTAGTGCCATTGGCGATATTCCCTTTGGTTCCGATAAGACGTTAAACAGCTCCTTCTAATTTAAATTAATTAGATATAATTTTCTTCTTAACTCACTGAAAACATATATACATATACTTCGCAGCCTAAGATAACAAGCTGTGTGTTTTACAAGCTTTCAGATCATTTACAACTGTTTGTATTTCTAACTTTTAATTAGTATTCACAAGTTTTCTGCTCTTTAAATCTGGAGCTGGCTTTGCGAATGACGTTCTAATATCTAGACTCGTACTGTCCTCTACAGAGCTGATATTATTTAGGTACGAATAGCATTGTCAGAGTTCAGTAGCGTGCTGTACTCAATTGAAAAAGACCACCAAAACTTTTCTAACTAATGTGAATCATTAACTTGAAACGTTCTTTAAAAACTTTATTTTAGTATGAAAAATTTGAAGCTTATGCAGTTATGCTCCACTTGAAATGGTATTAAATTTTTGTGTTTTATTTTGGCTATAAAGATGGTAATTTTTGAGTCTGTTGTCCGTGTGAACAATCGGCTCGTAACTTTCAAGTTAGTAACTTTGCTTTACTCAGTGTCTGTTAACCATAAAATAATCTGAATTTTAAGTCGGTTGAACATAAGAATACATTTTTAGAAGCTTTTCTTTTAAATGCAAATGGTATATTTTAATTAGTTCATAATGCACCATAGGTTTGAATGAAATTAAATTTCAGTAATGCCACAGTTTTCTTCTCCTCTACAGTTACATTAATTGTAATGTTAAATATATATTACTGGTGAAAAAGCGAAAGTCTAAAATTTAAATCCAGTTGTTTAACCCTCTGTCTTAAGGTGACGTATTTTCAAGATGATTTTCTTGAACAAACTGAAAAACACACATGTTTATGCTTACATTAATTGAGCTCAATTACTTTTATTTTTGAAAAATTATTGCTTTTAATTATTGTTTGATTCGCCTACTTCACCCTCTTGGTATTTCTTTGCCAGAAATGGTTAAACAATTTTTTCATGTATTACAGGAAAATCACAATTTTTTTTCCTTTCTCAAATTATTTTCAGGTATAAAGGGTTAAAACTTATTAGAAAAAATGGTTATGGAAATACGTAGAATGTATTTATTATTTATTTACAATAATATTTTTTTTAGGTATTCTGATCTTTTTCTTCGTTTGGAATTCAGAGGGTAGAAGAAAAATCACAAGAATAACTTAATTTATATATTATAATAAAAGAAATATAGAACCTAATTTGTAGTTTTATAATCAGTAATCTTAGGTCTAATGAATAGAGAAATAAAAAAATTAGAGTGAAGGGGACCTTATAAACCTTGGATAACGGACATGACTTGCAAAAATCTGCACAGAGTATCACTATTTTACAATGTGGGTCGGAGGCTCGATTATTTTTAATAAGATACATTAATTAAAATTTTTAGTTACATTTCCGATCTTTCTTTTCATCTCTGATTTAATAACTGACACCCGTTGACGTTTTTATGTAGATATCATTTCTCTATAGGAATATTGAAACTAATATATAGGGTGAGTTCCGAATTATCGGTCAGTTCCACATCTTTGGTCACATAAGAGAAAACGATATAATAATTATCATTTAATTTATATTTTAATTGGTATCCATACCTGCAGGTATCATGAATACCAATAAAAATTAAAATTAAATGATAGCTATTATATCGATATTTTCCTATATGACCGAAGATGTGGAACAGACCGATAACTCGGAACCTACCCTATACAGTCAGTGTCGTTAATGCATATCATCCAATCCGTTTTAGACAGGGTACTTACCTCATCAGTTCGGTGTTGCTAAATTTTAGTGATTAGCCTCTGAAATGTACGACTACAGTTTTTCTTACATATCTGCTGACTCCACAAAATGGATGGAGTTATTGGTAATCTTTTTGCAACCTAACGCAGAGTTTTACGTGCCAAGGAACTCTGCTGCAGTGTTCGTTATTCCTATTTTTATTGGGAGTGATTGGAAAATTATTTGCTCTTAAAAACATTTTTGAAGTTATGGTGAGACTCTTGAAGTTTATCTTCTATTTTCCATTAAAATCTTCTATACCACGCTATTATCTTCTATGTCTCCGCTATAATCTTCTATGTCCACACTTTAATCCTCTATGTCCCCGCTATAATCTTCTATGTCCACACTTTAATCTTCTCTGCCCCACTATAATCTTTCATGACCCACTATAATCTTTCATGCCCCACTATAATCTTCTATGTCCCCACTATAATCATCTATGTCCCCGCTATAATCTTCTATACCACGCTATTATCTTCTATGCCCCACTATTATCTTCTATGCCCCACTATGATCTTCTATGTCCCCACTATGATCTTCTATGCCCCACTATGATCTTCTATGCCCCACTATGATCTTCTATGTCCCCACTATGATCTTCTATGTCCCCACTATGATCTTTTATGTCCCCACTATGATCTTCTATGCCCCTCTATAATCTTCTATGCCCCCACTATAATCTTCTATGTATGTCCTCGCTATAATCTTCGATGTCCTCACTATAATCTTCTATTTCCCCACTATAATCTTCTATTTCCCCACTATAATCTTCTATTTCCCCACTATAATCTTCTATTTCCCCACTATAATCTTCTATTTCCCAACTATAATCTTCTATTTCCCCACTATAATCTTCTATTTCCCCACTATAATCTTCTATTTCCCCACTATAATCTTCTATTTCCCCACTATAATCTTCTATGTCCCCACTATAATCTTCTATGCCCCCACTATATATTTTTTCTCTCTTATTCATGTTCAATTTAAACATAATTAATTCATCTAATTTGAAAAAAAGTATTAAACAGAATGTAATCACAATTACTTCAAATTTTAAAAAAATACTGAGAGTTTTATTGAATTTGAATTTATCGAAATACTGCCTAGAGAGATCCGTGAAAGTTGCTTGTACTATTAGTCTTTTCTACTGAAACGAGTCCTTTTTTTGTTTTCAGTTTGTTCAAATTAAATTAATCTTTCTTTAGCAAAACAAAATAGTTTGAAAAAACAATGCATCCTTTAATATTTCGTTTCAGGGAGCCCGTACCAGCTAGATTGAGCCTAGATTAACTTTTTCTTGTGGAAGCTTTGACTTAACATTAAACATTGTTGTGATTTTCTAATCAATTTGATCAATTGTTGGTTTAACGAAGGGCTGAATATTTGCAATACAAAATTGAAGTTTTTTTGATGAACTATTGAATGTTAATCAAATAAATTATTGAAGATCTATTTCTGTGAATTGAATATCATCTTGAAGCTAGTGTCATAATCTTTCTATTTCAGGAAGCTAGATTTCAAATTCATTCCTTTATTATGGCTGTTGATCGAAATACAGTGATCAAGCTCCAGAAAGAAGGTGAGACTAATTCATCAATTGCAAAGAAATTGATAATAAATCATTTAACGGTTTCAAAAATGGACGGGGCCGTGAACGAAGCGTGAAGACCAAACCCAGATGAAAAGCACGCAGGATAAGTTGCGACGACCCTCACGTCGATCTCAACGGTAACTGGCTTCGGAAGCCAGTGAAAGCAAAACTTCTATGAATCGATTGCTACAAAAATATCCAAGAACAAAATCATTTAAATTCTGAAACTTCATGAGCTTACTGACCATCATGAGAGAATGAGACCTGAAAGGAGTCGTCAAATCCTGAATGGAATAGCTGAAGACATGCTCCTTAACTTGGTAAGAAGAAATTTAACATTCAGCAAGTTGTGAGAATAAGAATGAACCATAAGAATGATCAAGATTTGAGTTCTGCTAGTTCACAGTCTGTTATGGTTTCAGCTTCTGTGACGGACACTGGAACATCTCTCCTCGTGTTTTTACCTCGTGGGTTTTTTCATTATTTTTTGAAAGACTTCCTAGACAAAGAAACTAATAAATCTACTGTATATGCATAATTTTTTTTATTAATCATCGATATTAGTAATTATATTTTAACTATTATTATTTTCAATGTACGACCCAGCGTATACCAGCACCGAATTCTTTCATGGTTCACCAATCACCGTGGACTCTCCATCAGAACTCAGCCTCATCACATGTCTCCGAATTGGCCCGAAACTGGATTCAAAGGAGCAGTCCATCCCTCATATTCAAAGATGTTTGACCAGCAAGGAGTCCTGACCTTAATCCGTTAGACTTTTTCATCTTGTAAATTTGGTGACAAGATTTCAGTTACTCCTCACACTTCTCTCGAGTCCATGAAAGCAAAATTGCAAGTAGAATGGGAAGCAATTTCACAAGAGCAGATAAGTGTCGAGTTTGATGAATGTTTGATCCTAGACTCCTAGTTAGTAAATGAAGAGTGACTATATCGAATAAATGGAACACTGTATCGTTAGTTTATTATTCTCCTTTGAATTGCAGTCTTTGAAATCAAAATTTTTTATATATACAAATGTTTATTGTCCTGATTCTGAAACAGCTTGCTTATAATAATATGTGGTCAATTATTGTGAATAACCCTCAGCCAATTGGGTACGAAACTGTATATTCCTTTTTTATCTATACTTAAAAGAACTGAAGGTGTTTGAGTTCGACTTTCATGAAATTATAAGAAAGTTCAACCGAGGCGAAGGATGAATCGAATTGAACTCGAAAAAGAATGTTCGAAGGCCACAGTCTGAAGTTTGAATAGCAATAATTAGGAGTCCTTATTATTCGTGTCTTTCCTAGAAGGATGTCCTGTCATGATCTTGTTGCAGGAACATCACATGTCACAGTGTCCAGCAAGGACTCCAATATTTTCTGATAGTAAAATAACGATTAGGGCTATCGTCATATTGCCTAAATTCTTAATATCATTAGGTGCATTTTATTATGTTTTTGTATAGTTACTTTTATTCCTACTTTTCTGAACGTGAAATTTTGTAGTATAATTTAAACAATGCTTGAAACGTATTATCAATGTCCTCTTCCTGTCGGACTGCTTTTTTGAGTCCCTTGTATTTGATTTACTTTTGGTTCTAAAGTACAGTTTAGACCCTTTTCTGAATTTACTTAAAATTTCCTCTGTTGCCTTATCTCCATTGTAATAGATAAGTAATTTTAAAATTAAGGCAAAAATCATAATAAGTCATCATTTCTAAAAACTAAAATATCCATCAATGTATTTAAAACGGAAAGAAGGTGAAGAAAACATAACACTTTATTTTTTTTTAATTCCACTTTACTTTAATAGGTTCTAATCAGTTTATTTTTATGACGTAATAGAAAAAATAGTACATTACCTTATTTTGTTAACTTTATAATTGCACTCAAATAACTAAATGTTTCGATAATTTGACATTAAGTGTCAAATTTTACCATCCAACTGATTTCTACTCTTTTATTATTTATAACAATTGAATATCTGTTGTATTAATATATGGTTACATTGCCTACTTGTGTTACGAATAATTTTTAATCTCAAATACCTGTCTTCTAAATGAGTTGAATCCTTTAAATCTAACAAAAAGGGGCGTTAACATGTATGCTATGATTTGAATTTTTCATGTGTTAACGCTCAGTGTCAGAGCACGGGGAGTGTCCAAGAAATGAGACGTTATAGTTATTGAAATTGCATGTTTATTTTTTTAATTATCTTAAGCAATATCTAATTATATATATTGTATGCAAGTTCACTTTTTTAAATACGTTATATGATATTGAAATAATTAATATTTTTTCTCATTCGAATTAAATTATTTATTTCATTAATGATAATATCTACTATTGCCTCTAACTCTAACACTATATTTATTTATAAACAGAGTAATAAAGTTATTCTAAATAAAGCTTATAGATAGGTGGCTATTATTGATTTTGTTAAAAATTTCACTGTTCTACTATTCCTAATTAGTTAAGTTAATTATGTAGTTTACTGACGACTGAATCTGTTTCAATATATTTATTTATTTACAATAATATCCCATTTATTTAATCAATATATCAATTTAGTTCTATTTTAGTAGTTGTTAAAATATTCAAAATGTCCAACCTAATTTAATATTTGCAATCTGCTAATTTTAAATCCTTCTATTTCGATCTAGGATCTTCCTTCCCAATACTGTACAGTGTACTTTAAAAGCATTAAATAAATGAGTAGTTCTTTTTCTTCTACTCTTGTTACAATTGTGAAGAATTACAAGAAAATATAGAAACACAATTTCCAAAGATTTTTTTGAAATAAATAAAATGATAAAAAAGAAGCCATTAAAAAAATCTCACTTTTCCTCATTTTAATTTAATTTTGAACCAATTCATCACTACGGCTAACATGAAAATGTAAATAAACGTTTAATTATGTAAAGATCATTCCAAATATATGTATTGCTATTTAGTGTTCATTTTAGTGTTTATAGAATTATACTATAATTATTCAAAGTGTATTTACTGCAGTGTTATCATATAATAGAAAAACAGGGAAAATTACGAATTATCGTTCGGTTTCACATCTTCGGTAATAAGAAAAAACGATATAATAATTACTATTTATTTTTATTTATATTGACAGGTATCATGAATAAAAATAAAAATTAAATATCAGACGTATCTTTCCATTCATTATTTTGATATTCGTTATTATAATTGAATGCAGTATTACCTGTTAAAGTGACTTGTAATAGATTGCAGAAAATACTAGCAAATGGCTTAAAGAGTAGAACTGTTTATGGTAAAGCAGTTAGGTTCCCTCGCTATGGGCTACAGAGGTGATTATGTTAAGTAGCTATCGGTAGGATGCAATAATTTTGATCACTGCCTTGGGCTGACAAACATATTTACTGCCTTAACACTTGAAATAACTGTTAAACAATGGAGATTAATAAGGACATATATTTTAATATAACTGAAATATTTAATTAATTTGATGATTAGATTCCTCTTTAGTGAATCTACATTCATTCATGAGTAAGAGAAATACTCTGTATAGTGAACAATTTTTCTTTAGTCTGACATGAACGGCCATCAGTTTTTAGAAAACTAACGGCCGTTTTATGGGACACAGAAAGAAATTTGTTCACTATAGGTGGTAGCTCTTACTCAGGACTCTACATTCACTAGTGTTACTGTTTTACATTCTAACGTACCTAGTCTAATAATGTTTTTTTTTATTATAGTCTCCATATGTTTTGATGGAAAAGTTTGACCGCATACTTTGACCTCGCCTTGGATTATTAATTAAATGATATCTAATTCCCTTCAAAATTGTTCCATTATCGTTTTACATTATCCAGGCAACTGATAGCCAACACGTTACTTCCTTTATATTTGCTACTGATGTAGAAACTGACCATGCAAATCAGACAGAAGTCAGTTCTAATTAATGACTTGTAGCTAACGGATCTATTATATAGATTATGTTAAAGATCCACACAGAGAACTGTCTTGTATTTCAGAATCTATTGTTCTTTCACTTGCTAATCTTGACATAGTAATTGTAAACTGCAAATGGTATTTTAACACTAGAGCTGCTTCCAAGCAGTAAATTTAACTACATTTTATTTTTTCAAACATTTGTATCTCATAAATTCTTTTTGGTGGAAGCTTGAAATTTATTGACTTTAAATATAATGGGACACATAGTAATGGTGTGAAATATCATTAAAATTAATCTTACTATTTTTGATATACAGTATTTTCTTACACGAATTATCAAACTATCAGTTTTAGCTGAAACTGATAAAATCTAGAAGCAACACGCTGTAAAATGTTCTATCATGTCCCATACAACGTGGCATCGGGCAACAGCGTTTGTCAGTACTTGATCAACATGGTAACGATTCAGTGTACTTGCTTTTAATTGATATGTTTGCAAAACAGTCTTTCACAAATGAGAAACAGTCATTTTGACTGCTGGGTAGTTGAAGCAGTTTCCCGATGCGTGGCAGTTTTTTTGTACTACTTAATAAATATATATTAACAATAATAGCAGAGTTCTAGTTACCTTTGTTTAATAAACCATTAAACAATAAGTGACAGAAAAGGTTAATATACGGCGTATAATTGCAAAATAAAGAAGCAGTCCTTTTGTGAGTTAACTTTATCACCATTAGTTGCTTTAAAGAGGACATAGGACTAACTAATTCAATTAGATACAGCTAATTTTATAATGATTCAATTATTCCTAGCAATCATGTACATATAGTCATCAATATTACTATCGTTACCATAAAATTTAATTATAAAATAAATGTTACTACTATTTAAATTTTATACGTTATTCTCTATATTACCATGATTTTTATTTAATCATGGATAAAGATTTAAATACATATATCCCCTTTGTAAATATTATATAACTATTTAAAGATGGTAAGTGATATTACCCAAAGCGTTTGTTTGATTTCAAAAGGAAATGTGGAAAATCGACCAATTTAAACCAAGGTCATCAAAATTAGTTAAGGCCATCAATGTAACATGTAGACTCTAATTAATAGGTCTGTCCAGAGTCTTCAAAATGGACGAATGTTCTTATGATAATGTTCTTCAACATATGTAGATGTCTCTCTACAATCATTTGATGAAACAGCTAGAACCATCTTCTGATTATTGTTCGTCTCAACTTCTTCTTAAAAATATGACAATTATATTTTTAAGTTTTTGAAAAAAGTGGAAATAGAAGTGTTACTGTATAAGAAATTTTAGATGTTGTCAGTGTACCTATTATGTATAAATTTAATGTAGTTACAGTTAAATCTGATTACAACAGTTAGAAAATGTCAATTCTTAACACTCATATTGAATATAAGCATATGAAATATATATGTATAACTTATTAAATGATGGAATTTCTTAACTGAATTTAACCATAAAAATAGTGATAAATACCATGATTTCAACTAAAAGATTTAAATACATAATTAGACCATGTAGTTTTTATATGAATTATTTAAAAAGATATATTAGACAGGCCTAAACATTAATTGGTTATTGGTATGGAATATTTCGGATGAAATCAATGTATTTCCCGAAAAATAGGATTTAATTTCAATCGATAACGGATAGATGTCGCTTTATTTCATAAACGGTTACAAAATGTCTATTTCTTCGTTACTAAACAATACCTAATTGAATTTGAGTAATATATATGATATATTAACTGATACAGTATATCTAGAATTAAAATTGAAAATATTACTTGAAGATGTATCAATTTTCTCTCAGTAATTTATGGGAATCCGAACAAGATGCCGAAAAATACTCCCAAAAAAGTTTATTTATATTTATCATTAGATTGCACTTTTTGGAAATAAATTAAATTCTCTGTTCTTAAATAATCACTAATTAGATTTTAAGTGAACAAAGAATATCATATTACATAATTTATATCCCATAATTTATAATTAATTATGATGCTTATTGTCAATACTTGAGGTTCGAATTTTGGAAGATTATGATTGAAACTCTTTAAAATTTGAAGTTTAATTCTTATACAGGATGACTCACCAAAAAGTCTACCAACTTTGAATTAATATGAATATTGCACACAAACAATCTTATTTCTTAAGCAATGATGTGGTATTGGATACATGTTAATAAATCTAATTTTTAATATTATTTCAACTCATTTTTCATCTACTTTAAAATACGGTATAATATTATATATTAATTCAATGTTGGGTACACTTGTTTGTGTGTCACCCTGTACATTAACAGTGTGCAGAAAAGAGAACCAAAATAGGGGAAAAAGTGAAACAAATTTAAATCCAGAAAATAATTGAACATATAGAGTAGCTTAAAGATTTAGTGAAGTAGAAACAGGTAAATCTTTAGAAAGTTAAATCGGTGATAGTAGGATATTCCAGGAGTCTGAGATCAGGACAAGGACCGGTGTAGATCGTATCAAGTGATCTAGTCACTGGGTAAAACAATCATAGACTCGTCTAGTCTAGATGAGTATATACTGAAGTAGTCTACTTTTCTACTGCATTAATAGCTGTAGTACCATTCCGTGTCCCAAATAAAAGTGGTGACTCAGCAGCGGATGCTGCAAAAAAAATACACTATGTAGGTGAACAGGTCTAAACTAACCGAAGCTGTAAAAAAAATAAAGAAAGGGGGATTGTAAATATTTAGGATTAAACTTCCGTTAACTGTCAGAAATAAACATAAATTTAGGATTATACTAACGGTAAGCAATTAGTAACGGCGACACAGAATTTACCTCTATAGGTAGTTTAATATTATAAAAATGTTAATAACAAGACATTAATAATGTTAGACACAATTAACAGGTTTAACGAAGTGATTCAATTATATACTCCAACTGTAACGAGAGATTGTCTTCTCACTTCTAAGTTTGAAATGATATTGGCAGTTAGAAAGTACATTAATAAATATCAACTCTGAACTACTTGGTAACTGAAAAAAATGTCAAACCTAAATGTTAAAACATTTAATTGAAAATAGCATTTATTGCCCTGACATTATAAAATATATTAGCGATTTACTTTTTCTTTCAAGTTTTTGTTTATTGTTTCAGAGTGTGGCAATGTGACGATATCGCAAGGCTGGGAGATGAAGAAGTTCAATCACTGTCGAACCATCAGTGGACCACTGGTGCTAAGGAACATCATAGAGGTGAGCAACCATTTGCTGTTTCTTCTTTTGGTATGTCGGTCTAACGATGTTACGATATCTTACACTAAATCTATATGTAAGAAAAGTATATAAATGCCTCTTAAAACATTGCCTTACATAATCTGCGAAAGTAAAAACATACGTTATACTTTTCTATGTCGATAGAAATTAAAAATTACTCCGTAGAAAATTTTAGACACAAGTGGAAACGACACAAGTGGAACTTTGATACGATTTATTATTTATTTTGTAATTAATTTATTATCTTCTTGAAATCAGTATTTGATGAATTTTCTAGAGATTTCTCCATTATTACATTTCTATATCGAAGAACTTACAGTAAGATTTTGAACGCTGACTAACATTTATAATATATAATAAAGCTTCATAACGCATAATCAGTAGTCTGGTTACCATGGTTACTATATTTGACATATATTTATTTTATAGTTTCTTCTCAATTGGAGTCTTTTGGGATATTTAGTCATTTTCAATTCAAGTATTCGGCCATTGGATCCAATGGGAAATAATTAGATTAATATTCATAAAGTACCTAACCCAAATTACTAATATCTCTACCGGTATTAAAATTGGTTCTAGTTAAATTCCCTCTAGAAAATTTCCCTGCGGAATATTCCACCAGGTAAATTACCCCTCCTCCCTCTAACTGGACCGCTAACCTAACCTTCTATATTTATGCATCATTACACTGAATCTAAGATAAAATATGTGCGAAATTTCAATTATATATAGTGTTTATTTTCCGATGATGGAATTTTTCATAGTGGAATTTTTCATCGTAGGGAATTTACCGGCCGCTCAAGATTGTATAATACAACCAAAATTTGTAATTAATGTACTATCTATACTTGATTTTAATTCCATTTTTAATGTTTTTATTAACATGCAGATTGTTTTAAAATCATATATGGAGATATTGAACTTAACTTAAATCATTTAACAGTAAAATATTTCAAAATGAATTAGCGTTAATAACAAAGAATCTATATGGAATAGATTGAATATGACCAATTTGAAAATAAGTAATTTAAACTAAACAGTCAAACAATTGAGTAAAAACTGTGTATACTAAACTAATTATCTTAGAACTATTATCACTGACTCGATAATCTGTAATCGCGTAATGTTGCTATTATTAAAATGCTATTAAATCTACAGAGACACTGTTTATTTATCAATATATATTACATTGCAATATTTTAATTGATTAACACTGATATGAAAGAAGAATACATTACAATGGTTATAGTAAAGTAACAAATACTGTGTTAACTATTGAAAATATGTTGGTAGTTAGGCACTTAAGTAATTTAACATTTGCTTTATCTTCAAACTAAATCATTGCACTTATAATTCGAATTAAATAATTTATGGAAAAACTTATGATTTAATCTAAATCACATTAGCGTTTTTGGAGCGTTTTCAACATATGAAATTGGTTTAACTATAATTTCTTCAAAGTCAAAAACGCTGTGAAAAAACGCTCGTGTGACATTGCGCTTAGGTAATAATTAAATATTTAGTGTTAATGTTCTATTTTGTGATTGGTATAACCATTAACCTTCTCTTCCCTTTCACTTTTCCAATTTCATTCACTCCTTCCAACCTCCTGTTACTATCATCCTCCTCATACTTCCGCCACCCTTACAACCCCCTCCATTCCTCTCCCCTCCCTCCCTCCCCCCCACAGCTGGAGCACAGTTTCGCCTGTCTTACCGAAGTGACGTCCTACATCCTCGTGGCGCGAGTTGGTCCCCTGAAGAGGTTATCTGATCTCTTTCCTGTTCTCACTGTCATCAGGTAAGCTGGTGTATCTACGCTACGATGTATCTAGGGCACTGTTATCAGCTGGTGTATCTACGATACGATGTAGGTATCTATGATACCAACACTGTATCTTAGGTGCAGGTAACTGCAACTAAAATGGTATTGCGTGTATTAGTATAAGCAATATAGTGGACCGACAAATGAGCCTATGTCAATTGGGCTTCGACAATTGGGTCCGCCAACAATTGGGCCCAGAACAATTGGGCCCCAAGCAATGTCACCGACTATTGGTAGGTGACTTTATTCGTGAAGCCACTTTCATTTCTTATAGCTTCTTCCAGTCCCTTGTACTTAATTTCCTTTTGACGTCAGCGATATGGTCTTCGGTCCGAAACAGACGTTAAATCCCCTACTTAATTAATCTATTCTATTCTATATTGGGTTAGAAGACAGGTAAAAAAGAAATAAGCCTTGATATAGCATTGAGTAAAAATTAAATATTATTAACGCATTTTCTTCCATAAAAAATCTGAAAAAGAATTTATTAAAAAATTAAATAGTATTGACGCATTTTTATCAGAGTCTGCTGTATTTAACTTAATTGAAGACATTGCTACTGTAATAACAAGGGAACACTTCTTTGTGTCTGCTTTCACAATTTTGTCTTGGGCTCAATTGTCTTGGAGCCATACTGTCTCGGTGCCCAATTGTCTTGTGCCCATTCAAATTGTCCAGGACCCAATTGTCGACGGCCCCAATTGTCGGCGCACCAAGCTATCTATATGATTTTTCACTCGCACGAATTTACATTAAACCATTTTAAAGACTTTTTGACTTGATTTTAGGGTTTCATAATTTAAGAATTTTTTTTCTTATGGTAAGAATTGTAGCTGTTTATTAAATCTTAGGCATGTATAAGTTTGTTTGTTTGGATGACTATTATGACTATTATGATGTACTTGTTTGCTACGTCGTAGTGCCCAACTAATTTAGCGATAAAAATGTGATAGGTACAATTATGCTTGTGCCTCAGTTCAAGACAACTAAATCAGATGAAGCTCTACGAGAACAATTTGCTACTTATATCAACTTAAGAAGCTTTCCCAATGATTAACTGCTTGTACATCGATCAGTGCTTTCACTTTCATTCGGAACTGGTCATTTTCGAATAAAAAAGAAAAGAAATCAGAAGAATTTATTCACAGATGTTATGATGATAGTCTATTTGGTACGGTTTAATTTATTGCGTAGTGTGCCGACGTTTCGTCGACAGACATTTCGTCGACAGACATTTCGTCGACAGACATTTCGTCGACAGACATTTCGTCGACAGACATTTCGTCGACAGACATTTCGTCGACAGACATTTCGTCGACAGACATTTCGTCGACAGACATTTCGTCGACAGGATATTTCGTCGACTAGACGTTTCGTCGATTTTGGAACTCAACATTAATGAGTCATGACCGTTATGTAGTTTGTGGTAATCGCTAATTTGTTGTACTGCACACTTCGTGATTGTTTAATGACGTGGCAGGGGGGTTCGGGGGGCAACACGCCTCCTGTTACATATATATATAATATCTCCATTACGGAAATTTGTCGACGAAACATATTGTCGACGAAAGGTAAGGTCGACGAAATGTCCATCGACGAAATGTCTGGCGACCCTTCACATTGTGGTTAGATTATCTGTGAAAATATTATGAGTTTGAGGTCCTAATAAAGTAGCTACAGGACCTAAACTCGATTAACCTCCAATGGTTTATTCGAGCGCTCCACGACTGACTGATGTTAAATAATGAGAGGGTGATTATGTAAATGACTTCACGAGTGAATGGTTGCTGCAGCGACTTATAGCGGAGTCGATGAACTTGGTAACAACGCGCTAATGTCAATGTACCTCTAACAGATTATTTTGTAATCTCCCTCTCATTCAATTTGAATGTATATAATCTAAAGATTATACTTAGTATCATGTCATCACATTGGTTTCTATTTTGAATGAATAAAGTGTTGGTTTTATAGGTAAATGTGTTGAGACTAACTATGTCTGTGGTTGATTGCTCTCATTCAAACTGTTTTCTATGTAAGATACGTAATAGACTCTGAAACCTAGGACTTCATTAAAACTTTATCATATGCGATGGTTAGTCTAATTTGAAAATATGTCATGATTACACTTTGAATAGCTTTAGATGATCATGTTGTAGGCCTTTGCATAAGCAGAAAACTTTTCACCTCTGAATGTGTTTCCAAAATCCGATTCCTTTGAAGCGAATATTTCAATAAAGATACTAATGATTGAAGTTATTTAGCAGTTATATGTATTAAAGTTCTTCCAATCTTATAATCTCGAAACCTGTTTCATTTTTCTCAAAAGGACACAGTATTACCAAGCTATACAGTATTTTCTTAGAGTTGCCATTACCTTACCTGTCTGTTTCTCTCAGTCCTTTGTATTTAATTTCCTACTGACGTACCAAATAAGTCGTTACTTTTTTCTCATCTCTAACTTATATATCAATATATGAAAAGATAGAATAACAGTCCATTTGTTCACAGGGGTAATAAACTCTTCTACAACTATGCCCTGATGCTGTACTTCAACTGCAACCTCGTGGACTCCACCATCCCCACCCTGGTCAACATCACTCGGGGTGGGGTGTGCCTGATGCATGACACCCATAGGGGGGACACCTGCCCCCTCTATTGGGGAAAAGATGAAGCTGCGCGGACAGTGAGTGCTATGATTTCTATACCTGAAGGGTATACTATTTAGAATCAAATTTAACGTTGAAAAAACATAAGTAACCTCAAAGTAAAGTTTATATTGTACTTTAAGTTTACGATATTAATGCTACTGGATCTTTTCTGTTCAAAGGCGCCACTTAAATCACAGACATAATACTGAATAAATATTTCTAGAATCGTAGGTAGGAGTTCATGATGATGTGATTAGGTTAGGTAAATAAATGTCCATTGAACTAATTGGTATAATTGTAGCATCGACGCCTCGATAATTCTTAGGCCTATTTCTATTTTGTGACGCCTTTTTAGAATCTACCACGTGCTTTCAATTTCTTGCGTATGTGAGTAAATGTATAGGGTAAGTTCCGAATTACCGGCCAGTGCCACATCTTCGGTCATATAAGAAAAAACGATATTTTACTAATTATTTGATTTTTATTTTAATTGGTATCCATGATACCTGCAGGTATCATGGATACCTTATAATAACTCAAAAAGTATTCAACCAAAGTACCTGAAATTTAATGAGATAATTGTTCATTATCTAGGAACCATTTGATTAGAATTTGAGAGCGATCGGGTCAAAGGTCAAGGTCATTTATAGCTCAAACAGAGCAAATAAAATTGTAGCGGCGGGGAAGATATCCGCTCTACGAATGCTCATTCTAATTCAGTATTTTTTATTGGCACCGATCAAACACAAAAAAAAATCATGCTGTTCTACAGAATTTCAAACAAAATTTATATTTTGAAGATAAAACAGAATTCAAATAAAATATTTTCAATTTTTGCAGTTGAACCAAACAAATAACTTTCATGAAATAGTGTCTAAAAGTAAGACTTGATATTTTATTCATTTCCAAATTAATTTAAATGTTAACAAAAAGCATATGATAGCTAACAATTAAAAGGCAATTACAAAATCTCACAATATTAGTGGTGCTTATATAAGCTATTTTTACAAATTCTTTGCAAATTAGCTACCTAGTTTGTGCAATGTTATAACTATGTACTCTCTTTCTTCTGATATGTTGAGTCTAGAACTCTACATTATTTCATATTGTGAGTTACTTGATATTTTAATCAAAAGTATTAAGTAAAACATTAAAACAACATCCATGTAACTTCAATAATTGAATTATATAATTTACAGTCTGGGAATTGACTCTCTGAATTATTGAACATTTTCTGTCATCTTCGCAGTGTCAGTGCTATTTATTTACACCTCATTATACTTACATGAGCCAAAGGTACACTATTTCTGACTTCTTTTCCTGTATATCCTTCCCATCAAAACACAGCAATACTATAAAGGGCCGTACACACGTAGAGTTTTTTAAGTCTTTCCACCAGACTTTTTGCTAAGCTCCTCCTACTTTTTCCACGAGACTATAAGAAAAAACGATACAATTGTTATTTATTTCAGTTGGTATATAACTGCAGGTATCATGGATACCAACTAGAATGAATAACAATTATATCGTTTTTTCTTATATTCTCGTGGAAAAAGTAGGAGGAGCTTAGCAAAAAGTCTGGTGGGAAGACTTAAAAAAACCCTACGTGTGTACGACCCTTAACTCTACTAGGGTAAGTTATGAATTATTGGACTATTTCACATCTTCGGTCATAAAAAATAAAACCGGTAAATTCCTAGTTCACGTCAATCCCTATTTCATTTAGGGACGCGAACTTGGGAGGGGGTATTTTTAAATTAATTTTTCTTAAATTTAATTACCTTTTATTACCTTCGCAGAAAATCTGGTAGGTATCTTGACTACATATAATAATGATACCAAAAGTGAATATTTGAAATTCAGAAAATTACTAAAAAAATTATTATTTGTTAATCTGTAAATCAAATAAAAAAATACCATTAAAATAAGATGTTTTATTTCAGGTAATCATGGATACCAATTAAAATAATTACTATTATATAGTTTTTTCTAATATGACCGAAGATGTGGAACTGACTGATAATTACTACTTACCCTACTAATGCTACTTTTCTCTACATGGTTTTAAAAGCATAATATAAGCAGCTAGTGTATCTCTTGCATTCACATTACATTATGTGCTAATGTTCCTACCTGCTGATGTGTTCAGTCTCAAGTAATCGCTTTATGTGCTCACCATTCACTAGCTGCAGATTCGCTCGAGTTAATTGTTTTTGGGTAGCGTAGCGTCCGACTGACACTTGTCAGAAACATATTGCGAATAAGCTTAGAGTCTATCACAGGTGTAACTGATATACACATGTGATGCTCCGTGGTACAAAGGACTTCAGTGAAGGTGTTACCTAAGCTGTTATTTGTATTACAGTGTTACGAAGAACTTCAGTGAAGGTGTTATTTTTACCTTCGCAATCTTGCGGAAGGTTATATTAATACTTGTATTATTATAATATTGTAGCATTGAGTTGGTGAAGAGTTAGTTTTAAGATAATACTGTATATAGACAGTCTGGAAGTTAATCTTCAATTTGGACTTTTTTCTTCGACTAGTTTCAAACTCTAGAAAGTAGTTGAATTTAAAGTACTTCATTTTGAGTTCTGATACATAATAATGAATGGGTGGAATGGAGAAAAGATGGATAGAAAGGGAAAGGGAAAGTGGAATGGGGAAAAAAGAATTTAGCGATTATTTGATACTTATAACCAACAGAAAATAGATTCAGTGTAAGGACATAAATTAATTCTAATATATTCAATTAATAGATTCTATTTAGTTGAAGAAAGAACTTAGATTGAAACAATGTTAATATAATTAAAAACCATATTTTCTTTCTTTATAATTCAATCTAGGAAGCTCCATTAATTTACAACGTATCAAGTTAAGTAAAGTATTACCTATTACCTATAACATCTTTCACCATTTCTTCTATTAAATTATGAATATTGGACATAGCAATTAATTAGCATTAAGTTGATGGTAAATTGGCGAAAGTGTCACAGCTCCTATCGCCGCCATCTTCGAACTCTCTAATCTTATGAATAAATATAATGGCAGCGTATGTTTGATTAAATCGCGAAGTTTGGGGCTAGGACTTGCCGCACTAAGAATCGCGGCTTAAATCACCCATTAAAACTTTTAACGAGTATCTCTTCTGAAAAATTAGTTTTATGAATTAAATCTGCGGATATTTATGGTGTGAATATAAAACTGAATTCTTCTAACTTAGATTAATTACAGTGTTATTTATATAATTATCAGTGTGTGATAGTCTTTTAAGTTATACGTTATTAGATGAATTTTGACAGAATACATATATATCATGATTCAAATGCTAAGATAGGTACTTATTATATGCTGTAAAACTCCATTATAATAAATGTAAAATCCTGAGTAAGAGAACTACCCCGTATAGTGAACAAATTTTCTTTAGTCTGCCTTAAAATAGCCTTCAGTTTTCTAAAAATGATAGCCATTCATGACATACTAAAGTAAATTTGTTCACTATACGGAGTAGTTCTCTTACTCAGGACTCTATACACTATAGAGGTGTTCTCTACTGTATTTTGAAACTTATAAGATAGGTGGTTAATTATATATAAAATTAAATTGGTCAATTACTTTTTTAATTCTATTTTGTGTTCATCTCCAGGCTGGTGTGATTCGATCCACTGGTAGAAGCATCAACTTATCCACTGGAAATGAGTCGAGGCAGCTAACCGGTGAGTATTGATATCATTTTATGGTTATTAACTTCATTAATATCTTTGATTTATGTAATAATGGTAAATATGGTAAGTAAATAAGTAACTTAAGAAATGACAGGTGCCATTTCCTCGAGTAAGTTTGTATCCAACGATAGAACACAGTAGCCGATATGACACAGTAGCCGATATGACACAGTAGCTGATATGACACAGTAGCCGATATGACACAGTAGCTGATATGACACAGTAGCCGATATGACATATCGGCTACTGTGTCATATCAGCTACTGTGTCATATCGGCTACTGTGTCATATCGGCTACTGTGTCATATCGGCTACTGTGTCATATCAGCTACTGTGTCATATCAGCTACTGTGTCATATCAGCTACTGTGTCATATCGGCTACTGTGTCATATCGGCTACTGTGTCATATCGGCTACTGTGTCATATCGGCTACTGTGTCATATCAGCTACTGTGTCATATCGGCTACTGTGTCATATCGGCTACTGTGTCATATCGGCTACTGTGTCATATCGGCTACTGTGTCATATCGGCTACTGTGTCATATCGGCAACTGTGTCATATCGGCAATTGTGTCATATCGGCTACTGTGTCATATCGGCTACTGTGTCATATCGGCTACTGTGTCATATCGGCTACTGTGTCATATCGGCTACTGTGTCATATCGGCTACTGTGTCCTATCGGCTACTGTGTCCTATCGGCTACTGTGTCCTATCGGCTACTGTGTCCTATCGGCTACTGTGTCATATCGGCTACTGTGTCATATCGGCTACTGTGTCATATCGGCTACTGTGTCATATCGGCTACTGTGTCATATCGGCTACTGTGTCATATCGGCTACTGTGTCATATCGGCTACTGTGTCATATCGGCTACTGTGTCATATCGGCTACTGTGTCATATCGGCTACTGTGTCATATCGGCTACTGTGTCATATCGGCTACTGTGTCATATCGGCTACTGTGTCATATCGGCTACTGTGTCATATCGGCTACTGTGTCATATCGGCTACTGTGTCATATCGGCTACTGTGTCATATCGGCTACGGTGTCATATCGGCTACGGTGTCATATCGGCTACGGTGTCATATCGGCTACGGTGTCATATCGGCTACGGTGTCATATCAGCTACTGTGTCATATCGGCTACTGTGTCATATCGGCTACTGTGTCATATCGGCTACTGTGTCCTATTGGCTACTGTGTCCTATTGGCTACTGTGTCCTATTGGCTACTGTGTCATATCGGCTGTTGTATATTTATCCTATTCCGAACATAGAATACAGTGTTCTGCAGGGTAGTATTTTAGGACAATTTATGTTCTACATTTACTGAATTTTAATTTGCTTTCCATGGTTTGATAATGACTATCAAATTATTAATTAGATTCAAAATAAGATTTTCAGAAAGAGTGAGGATGGAATTATTCATCAAAATTATATGAAATCTAGTTACCACATATATGGAATGTTAGAGGTTATTTAAACTATGCGCTGAAGGTTTTTTTTAGTTTTTTTCAGAGTTTAAATAACCTCTAATATTATGGATTTCCCGTTGAGTTTGAATCTTTTCAATCACATGTATGGAATGTTTTCATATTATTAGTGAATAGTTATTACTAGGGTTGTGACAATACGCTTTTAAAATTAGAGATCCTGACAATATTTTAGTCGGATTGAATTAAAGACTATTGAATCGTTCTAAACCAGCGGTACATAGTATTCGATCCCATTTCATTTCTTTTCGTCTATGATGTTTTTAAGTTCTATGATTTTAAACGCATATTGTCACAACCCTACTTATTACGTATAGTAACAAGACATAACACCCCGGGTGATACTCCCCGGGGAGAGCTGCGACTATGGCAAATTCGTCAGGGGCACAGAAAGTGTAGCCAAAAAGCCAGACTAACACTTAGAGTTTGTTTCAATCATATCGGATAACTATTGAAGGAGTAGTGAAGATTCTCCCAATATCACCAACAACAACAATCAGGAGATTTTCTTGGGCTGAGCTCGGAGCGGGTCGCTGTAATAAATAACATCCATTTGCACAAACATTTATAAAACAAAACAAACATTTACTTTTCAATACGGTTGTTCATTTACATGCATAATACAAACAATCAAATATTTGGCAACTCAGATTTGGCGACAAACTTAAAACAGCAAATTATCAAATCCGAGATATCAAAACATTTTCGCACCCAATCCGGAAGTTTTGCAAAATCCTGATAACTGCATCCAACCCTGAGAATTGCACCCAATCTGAAGAAAATTGCATACAATCACAATTCTTACACTTGTTCCTAATCCAGGAAGAAGAATGAACATGTCCATACAAAATTAATTTTTTAGACTAATAAAACTTTAATTTTCAAAATTTTATTCTTAAGAAAAAATTAAGAAAGTAAATACACCAGGCTACCCATTGAAGGTTGTTTCAAGCAAATCCCAAATCATTATTGAAGGAGGAGAAACAATTTTAGTGGTACCATCAGAAAAGATTACAAGTTCATACTAAATTCTAACTTTTGACCATTAAAATTAAAATTTTCAAAATTCTCTTCTCTAATAATTGTAGTAAATACACCAGTCTACATATTAAAGCTTGTTTCAACCAAATCGATTCATTATTAAGAAAGAAGCAATTTTAATGACAAAATCGGAAAAAATTACAAGTCCATAAGATTATATTTCATCAAATTTTGACATTTAAAATTATTATTTTGAATTTTTATTCTCGGGAGAGTGTAGCGAATAAGTCAGGCTATCATTTGAAGTTCGTTTCAATCAAATCGGTTGACTATTTAAGGAGAAGTTACGATTCTCCCAAAATCCCCAACAACAACAACAACCCCAACAACAACAACAACAACAAGAACAAGAACAAGAACAAGAACAACAACAACAACAATCAGGGGTTGTTCTTAGGCTGCATTCCTAGCGGGTTGCAGAAAAAAATTGATATATTTATATCTGTATATTTATTTATTCTATTTGTCGAATGAATTGTTATTAAAGTCTCAAAGTATCTTTTACAAATGTTTGACTTACTAGAATGCTTTCATTTCTTCAGTGTATGTTCTTAAAAGCCTTTTCATTTATCTCTCTGATAGTTATTCTGCTGCAAGTTATACCGTAAAAACAACCTACTACGATAGACAGCTTTCGTCTGACAGATTTTTTTTTCACAGCACCATGAAGAAATGCAAAAGAAACTCTTCTAAAATAGAATCTAAAGTAACTTTTATGTATAATATAGGGTATCAAACTGAATATTATTGACTATTTTGTCGAATAATCAAGAAATGACCATAACGCGATTAATAATGTAAAATAACTTAACAAAATTCTCATATGTGTCAATTTCTTTGTATCATACTGTTAAAATGTTCGCTACATTTTGTTTAACTAATTTATTTGAGGAAAAAGTATATTAATAAATACTAATATGGATCTTGTATCTAAAACAGAAGCTTGTCTCATTCAATTTAAATGCATTTTTGTTACTATGTACTGAAATCAACTCGCAGCATACGTATAAAACAGTTTGGGACATTTTCTAGAGCAGGAATGTCACATAGATCACTAATTCATTTGTTATAGACTAGAATATGCAAAGTGTTTAGTCATGATGCAATAAATCAGAACTAAGATGAAGTGACTGTGTTTCATTCCTTTATGTGGGGATATATTAACCGTAACAGATAGGCCATTTGATGATAATGTAGATATGGGGAGTCATTGGTTAGTCAAGAGAGGCATTGGTTAGTCAAGAGAGGCATTGGTTAGTCGAGAGAGGCATTGGTTTGTCAAGAGAGGCATTGGTTTGTCAAGAGAGGCATTGGTTTGTCAAGAGAGGCATTGGTTAGTCAAGAGTGTCATTGGTTTGTCATGAGAGGCATTGGTTTGTCATGAGAGGCATTGGTTTGTCAAGAGAGGCATTGGTTTGTCAAGAGAGGCATTGGTTTGTCAAGAGTGTCATTGGTTTGTCATGAGAGGCATTGGTTTGTCATGAGAGGCATTGGTTTGTCAAGAGAGGCATTGGTTTGTCAAGAGAGGCATTGGTTTGTCAAGAGAGGCATTGGTTAGTCAAGAGAGGCATTGGTTAGTCGAGAGAGGCATTGGTTAGTCGAGAGAGGCATTGGTTAGTCAAGAGAGGCATTGGTTAGTCAAGAGAGGCATTGGTTAGTCAAGAGAGGCATTGGTTAGTCAAGAGAGGCATTGGTTAGTCAAGAGAGGCATTGGTTAGTCAAGAGAGGCATTGGTTAGTCAAGAGAGGCATTGGTTAGTCAAGAGAGGCATTGGTTAGTCAAGAGAGGCATTGGTTAGTCAAGAGAGGCATTGGTTAGTCAAGAGAGGCATTGGTTAGTCAAGAGAGGCATTGGTTAGTCAAGAGAGGCATTGGTTAGTCAAGAGAGGCATTGGTTAGTCAAGAGAGGCATTGGTTAGTCAAGAGAGGCATTGGTTAGTCAAGAGAGGCATTGGTTAGTCAAGAGAGGCATTGGTTGGTTAGTCAAGAGAGGCATTGGTTGGTTAGTCAAGAGAGGCATTGGTTGGTTAGTCAAGAGAGGCATTGGTTAGTCAAGAGAGGCATTGGTTAGTCAAGAGAGTCATTGGTTGGTTTGTCAAGAGAGGCATTGGTTTGTCAAGAGAGGCATTGGTTTGTCAAGAGAGGCATTGGTTAGTCAAGAGAGGCATTGGTTAGTCAAGAGAGGCATTGGTTAGTCAAGAGAGGCATTGGTTAGTCAAGAGAGGCATTGGTTAGTCAAGAGAGTCATTGGTTGGTTAGTCAAGAGAGTCATTGGTTGGTTAGTCAAGAGAGTCATTGGTTGGTTAGTCAAGAGAGTCATTGGTTGGTTAGTCAAGAGAGGCATTGGTTGGTTAGTCAAGAGAGGCATTGGTTGGTTTGTCAAGAGAGGCATTGGTTTGTCAAGAGAGGCATTGGTTGTCAAGAGAGGCATTGGTTTGTCAAGAGAGGCATTTGTTAGTCAAGAGAGGCATTTGTTAGTCAAGAGAGGCATTGGTTAGTCAAGAGAGGCATTGGTTAGTCGAGAGAGGCATTGGTTAGTCGAGAGAGGCATTGGTTAGTCGAGAGAGGCATTGGTTAGTCGAGAGAGGCATTGGTTAGTCAAGAGAGGCATTGGTTAGTCAAGAGAGGCATTGGTTAGTCAAGAGAGGCATTGGTTAGTCAAGAGAGGCATTGGTTAGTCAAGAGAGGCATTGGTTAGTCAAGAGAGGCATTGGTGAGTCAAGAGAGGCATTGGTGAGTCAAGAGAGGCATTGGTTTGTCAAGAGAGGCATTGGTTAGTCAAGAGAGGCATTGGTTGGTTAGTCAAGAGAGGCATTGGTTGGTTAGTCAAGAGAGGCATTGGTTGGTTAGTCAAGAGAGGCATTGGTTTGTCAAGAGAGGCATTGGTTTGTCAAGAGAGGCATTGGTTTGTCAAGAGAGGCATTGGTTAGTCAAGAGAGGCATTGGTTAGTCAAGAGAGGCATTGGTTAGTCGAGAGAGGCATTGGTTAGTCGAGAGAGGCATTGGTTAGTCGAGAGAGGCATTGGTTAGTCGAGAGAGGCATTGGTTAGTCGAGAGAGGCATTGGTTAGTCAAGAGAGTCATTGGTTAGTCGAGAGAGGCATTGGTTAGTCAAGGGAGTACCCTATCTGCTAGTCAAGGGAGTGTATTCTATCTGTTAGTCAAATCTAGTCAAGTATGAAATAATATTTTACATGTTTTTTTCTCATTTCTCTACATTCTTCATGTGTAATATTATAACTCCAAGAAAATCTATTAAGGGAGCTGTGAACTTATGTAAAATATTGATACTTTTTGTATAAATTATTTGTTGTTGGTAATTAGTTATATACTTGAGAATTCTTTCGTCTGATGAAGTACTAGAAACCAGACAAAAAAATCATTAGATTATTATTATAAAAACGAATCAAAATATATAATGTATATTATATCTATGCATTAAATACATCATATATTATTTATTCCAAATCATAATATCTTTCACTGTTTTCTCCACAATGAATATACTTTTTTGGGGTTATATTTTGTTGCTCATTTCTATTGATAACCGGTTATAATTATCACCAGGTACTTCATTTGCACCTGGTAATTTCATGGTATTTATGAACTATATTAAACAATTGTTTGATATGCATCTTCATTCCATAATAGTAACAATTTCGAAAATAATTCTTTGTCATAGTTTGATTAAACTATATATTAATAAAACAAATTTTTTTCCGTTGAAGCAGACTAGAGTAAGCTTCGAGTTATCGGACAGTTCCACATTTTCGATCATATACAGCTATATGTACATGTATCACTAGTAAATGTATTATTCTCATAAAAAAGTTGTAGTTTTAAAGTGTACTAAACTTAAAAAGAAAATATTTATTATTCTAAATATCGCCTAATAATTATCTTTCACGAAGTAATTTTTATCTGTTCATTCCTATGGTCTTCACTGTCACATCAGACAGTAGCAGGTCTCCCCCACTCCCTTTCTCCCCCTCTAATTTGGGGGCGGGGGGGATTCTGTTTTCCGCCGCGGAGGGCAATCTCTTCATAACTTTTCATTTGGTGTCCATAGTTTTTAATGTTGTTTATACACCATACATTTTTTAGCAGCGGTGGTACATCCGGATGTCTGTTTTCTACCATGTTTCTTTTTTATTATTATTTACCGTGTTTTTAATTGCTTTTTTTTACTGTGTTTCTTATATTAAGGTCTGTGCGATACAGTGTTATTTTCCTTTGTTAATTATAGTGCTAATCTATTACTATTTCTTTTATTAGTTTACGTATGCACATAATTAACTTTGTTCATTAGTTTATTCATTTTTAAGAATATTATTATAGCCAACACTGACCTTGCGGTAAAACTTTTAATATGTCATATCTGAATAATATTCTTGTGTTTTCCTGCAGTGCATTTCCACGAGAATAATGCATGTGCAGTTAGGGTAAGTTACGAATTATCGGTCAGTTTCAAATCTTCGTTCATATAAGAAAAAACAGTATAATAATGAAAAAATAGATTATAATTAATATATCCTTTTTTTTATATTATCGAAGATGTGGAACTAACCGATAATTCGTAACTTTCCTACAATGAATGGTGAAAAGGGAGTTAACAGAACTGTTAGTTTCTAAAATGATATCATTAAAATTAATCAAACTCAATTAAATGATTTACATCTGAAAACGTAGTCGTACATCCTTGTCTCCAAACTCTTGTAATATGGGTTTGTTTCTAATATTTCTAGGGTTATGCTCATCAACTAAAGCACATAATTAACTTTATTCAATACAAAATGCCTTTTTATAAACCTAACACATTTTGTGTCAGCCAGGCTTCAATTTTCATCACCTCTTCATTTTCCTCTTCCCTGAATCAATAATGTCACCTAGGTTTGTGGCTATTTTTTCTAATTGTTCAGCGTGTCTGACACAATTCTCCTCCATGTCACAGGTTGCCATTACCCTCCAGATGACAACTCCACCACCTCCTGTTGTCCCTCCACCTGCTATGGCGGATGTTTCTCCTCTCAGAGCTGCTATGCCTGTGCCGAGGTGCTCCATCAGTCGCAGTGCCAACTACAATGTCCGATTGGAACAGAAGAGGTAAAAATTTAGACTGTAAATGCAATAGTCTTCAGACTGTAAATGAAATAGTCTTTAGACTGTAAATGAAATAGTCTTTAGACTGTAAATGAAATAGTCTTTAGACTGTAAATGCAATAGTCTTTAGACTGTAAATGTCATAGTCTTTAGACTGTAAATGAAATAGTCTTTAGACTGTAAATGAAATAGTCTTTAGACTGTAAATGAAATAGTCTTTAGACTGTAAATGCAATAGTCTTTAGACTGTAAATGCAATAGTCTTTAGACTGTAAATGAAATAGTCTTTAGACTGTAAATGAAATAGTCTTTAGACTGTAAATGAAATAGTCTTTAGACTGTAAATGCAATAGTCTTTAGACTGTAAATTCAATAGTCTTTAGACTGTAAATGTCATAGTCTTTAGACTGTAAATGCAATAGTCTTTAGACTGTAAATGCAATAGTCTTTAGACTGTAAATGAAATAGTCTTTAGACTGTAAATGAAATAGTCTTTAGACTGTAAATGCAATAGTCTTTAGACTGTAAATGCAATAGTCTTTAGACTGTAAATGAAATAGTCTTTAGACTGTAAATGAAATAGTCTTTAGACTGTAAATGAAATAGTCTTTAGACTGTAAATGAAATAGTCTTTAGACTGTAAATGCAATAGTCTTTAGACTGTAATTGCAATAGTCTTTAGACTGTAAATGAAATAGTCTTTAGACTGTAAATGAAATAGTCTTTAGACTGTAAATGAAATAGTCTTTAGACTGTAAATGAAATAGTCTTTAGACTGTAAATGCAATAGACTTTAGACTGTAAATGAAATAGTCTTTAGACTGTAAATGAAATAGTCTTTAGACTGTAAATGCAATAGTCTTTAGACTGTAAATGAAATAGTCTTTAGACTGTAAATGAAATAGTCTTTAGACTGTAAATGAAATAGTCTTTAGACTGTAAATGAAATAGTCTTTAGACTGTAAATGCAATAGTCTTTAGACTGTAAATGCAATAGTCTTTAGACTGTAAATGACATAGTCTTTAGACTGTAAATGCAATAGTCTTTAGCCCTCAAAGTGACATTTGCGATGAATATACAAGTGTGTTTGTTTCTCCTGACAGACTTCCAATAAGTGTGTAGCTGTGACACACCCGTCAGACTCTGGTGAAAGTGAGTAGAACATGTGGTTAACATCCTCTGTAGTAATGTGAACTGAATCTGGGAAAATGCTAATATGGTCAACGTGACATACATTATTTGTCTTTATCCATTTTGGTGCCTTAATATTTATTATTCTATAACAATTACCTTCCTCTTTCATTTTGATTACTTTCCTCTCTCATTACGATTACCTTCCTTTTTCATTTCGACTACTTTTCTCTTTCATTTCGACTACTTTTCTCTTTCATTTCGATTACTTATCTCTTTCATTTCGATTACTTTCCTCTTTCATCTTGATTACTTTCCTCTTTCCTCTTGATTACTTTCCTCTTTCCTCTTGATTACTTTCCTCTTTCATTTTGATTACTTTCCTCTTTCATTTTGATCACTTTCCTCTTTCATTTTGATTTCTTTTCTCTTTCATTTCGATTACTTTTCTCTTTCATTTCGATTACTTATCTCTTTCATTTCGATTACTTATCTCTTTCATTTCGATTACTTTTCTCTTTCATCTTGATTACTTTCCTCTTTCCTCTTGATTACTTTCCTCTTTCCTCTTGATTACTTTCCTCTTTCCTCTTGATTACTTTCCTCTTTCATTTTGATTACTTTCCTCTTTCATTTTGATCACTTTCCTCTTTCATTTTGTTTTCTTTCATTTTGATTTCTTTCATTTTGATTTCTTTCCTCTTTCATTTCGATTACTTTTCTCTTTCATTTCGATTACCTTTCTCTTTCATTTCGATTACCTTTCTCTCTCATTTCGATTACCTTTCTCTTTCATTTCGATTACCTTTCTCTTTCATTTCGATTACCTTTCTCTTTCATTTTGATTACCTTTCTCTTTCATTTTGATTACCTTTCTCTTTCATTTTGATTACATTTCTCTTTCATTTTGATTACCTTTCTCTTTCATTTTGATTACCTTTCTCTTTCATTTTGATTACCTTTCTCTTTCATTTTGATTACATTTCTCTTTCATTTCGATTACTTTCCTCTTTTATTTCGATTACCTTCATCTCTCTCATTCAGCTTCATTCAAAATATGCAATCCTTTTTATAGATTTTCCTAACTCCTCTCTATTTAAATTATCCCAATCACTACTATTTCTATTTATTAATTCTGTATTTCATTTCTCCTTTTCTCTTCATTGCTCTGTCTGTTATTCCAGTTTTATCTTTTCATTCCCTATTATTCTTTGTCAATTTCTATACAATCGGTGTTTTACACATCCATTCATTCACTAAATTTGTAAACTAAGTCTGTTTGTTAGTATTAAAATGTTAAATATTTATTATAGAACATGCGATTCAATAATATGTAGAGTATATAATAGTTCGAAGAAACAATAAAAGATGATGCGAAGCAATATTTCATCAATAACATCATTTTTCGTCCAATGAGTCAGAATGTGATCTCAAATCCCTACAATTTATTAAACTAGTGTAATTATTGCTGCTGCCAATTCAGAACATTAAACTTATTTACTTGCTACTTTAATTTATTGAATAACTTTTAAATAATACAAATGAGGTCAATTTGCTCTCATTCAGGTTCAGCATTATAAATTGTACTGATATAATTTAATCTATTTATCAACTTAACTGTATTTTACAGGGTATTCTTATCCTGAAGTGTTAATACATGTTTTAAAATAGGTCTTCCGTTTGATATTCATAAGCTGTGTTCTTTTTATGTCTATTTTAAGGCTGCTTCGCTATAGTTTCTGTCGTTATTTAGGTTTTATTGCACCAATCTAAATATTGGCAATAGTTGTAAACAAACCTCAGTGTTGTTTCTTTTCTCTGCTAAATCCTTTACTGTCCTGTTAATCATACACATTGCATTGGTTATACTCTCCTATAATATTTATCTGTGGAAGATTCCTATCTTACTTACTGTTAACTATTCAGATTTAGAAATCTGCTGCCGTATCTATTCCTAATATCGGCAATAGTTTCCCCCTTCCATTCGCGGCGGAGTATTTATTTTTAACTGCAAATAATAGCAGTTATATTTCAGCGACAACTTTATCACCCCCATTATTCGGCGTAACTATTGGCTAGCCTAACAAAATACAGTGATAATTTAGAATTTTTATGGCTTAAAACTATTGAGTAATTCTGTTTGGGAATCGGATGCTACACGAGCTTCTCATAAGCTGCTCAGAAGTAAGGCTATCTCATAGAATACATAAATTGGGTTAACAAGCTTTTGCTGATGTAGTTCAGTCGTTAGTTACATAGAGAAGAAACAATGGTAAACTTTAGAAATAACACTGTATTATAACCTAATCTACTTAGTAAAGTTGCACAAAACTTATCACAATAATAATACTATCTTATTTATTAATCTAATATATGATCGCTAATTTGTAAACTTTTACAGTTTGTATTTCTTCTAAATTAATGATTCTATATTTTATTTGTGAATTTTCTTTATTGTCGTATATTTTTACTGTCTCTGGAAAGATATAAATAGAGGTGCTTGCGATTAGGGTGTCATTCTTGCTCCGTTTCTCGCTGTGTGAGGTTGTGCGCAACTGTGTGCTCTTCAGTCTCTGAAATGTGTCAGGTAAAAGTGACATACTATAAAATTCTGCCCGGTATTCATATGTTGTGAATACATATATGTTCATGTGCAGTCTCTCCACATAAATAACAGTCGAATGTTGTTTACATTCTTGTTTTTGAGTATCATAGTTTATTGTATCAGTTCAAATATTAAACCGTTTGGAATAAACTTAAACATAAATTACTGTGAAAAATGTGCGAGGTATTTACAAAATGTCGGACGGAATATTCTCGTTGTATAGCTTCATCGTGTAAATAAATTGGATAAACACATTCAGTTAATTGAACACGAATTAATTTAGTGTGTTATTTGGATGGCCCGTAAAATAGTCTCCTTATTTACTACTAATCGTGTAGAGTTTAGCAATCAAAACACAACGATTGAAAGTAGAGAAATATTCCAGAGATATTTTCATCTCGTATGCATTAATGATAGCGTCTTTCAATAGGAAAGGTAATTCAAATGGATAATAGTAATAAAGAACTATGAATGGAATATAAAGAAAGAGTGTACAAATGGATTTGCAGTGTCATAATGAAAAGAAATGGAAATATCACCATTATTTTCTATATTATTGGGGGTATTCTCTCTTTTTCATTGAATTAATGGGGATATATTTCTCCATTTATATTCAGTAGTTATAAAGAACCTAAGCCATTCATGCAAATACAACAAATTTATTTTCTTGCTTTTTGTAGTATTTACATTAGTTTCCCTAATGACATTTAGTGAATCTTGTGAGTATACACTTACATCATTTCAAAAAATAGGTATAAAATAAAATTGGTGTATAAAAATTGTTTATTACTTATTTTCATAGCACACTAGGAGTACCAATTTTAATCAAGAATATATTCTCAATTGATCAATATTTCCTATTATGAAAATGAGTGACTAGATATTAAACTTTACGTGCTGTTTATTAAAAAATAGATTATTATCTCTAGTTATCAGAATGGCATAAAACTAGTAGTGTTTTACTACAGTACTCCCAATATAGATATTTTAATTACCATCTTAAAGTGAAGTCTGTACAATCTTCAAGTTAAAGTCTGTACCTACCTAATACCTTAAGAACTTCTAGTGAAAGTTTGTAGCAAAATAGCTGAATTTGGAGGTTCAAAAAGAGATAAAGGAAGATTTAATTCAGATAGTCAGTAACGAAAATCGGAACTATGTTTCTCATTGCATGGTCTCTAGTCTTTTTGATTGTTTGAAACACTTTACAAAGAATTAAACAGGAAATTCTATAGCTAAATATTATTTTTCAAAAAATTGACATTTTCATTCACTGACATGAAAATTATTGTGAAAAGTGAAATCGTGTAAAATGGAAAGGAGAGTAAAAAGGAGTTCTTCAACTGCACACTATATTATTACTCATTATATAGAGAATATGATCGCCAAATGATATCATTTCGATGAATTAGTTTTACACAGTAAAAACTATTCATAAACTTAGTTTGTGAATGCTGAGAATCTGAATAAATATATTACTGTCCCAATTCTCTCGATCGATAAATGAATAAAATTGAACATTGAATCTTGCTAATCTTTATTTAAATTGTGAAAATAATTTTTTAAACGTTTTTATAGTATTATTATTTGGTCATGGTTGGTATTTTTCTCGTAAAAAATATCTATGATCACTAGCTATTAACCAATTTGAATTTAGAAAGTTATGTTTTTATTATTTATAAGTATTGAATACAAATTTATTCAATGTGGTTTGATACCTATTTGTAGCTTATCGTAATAATCAACCCGTACACACGTAGGGTTTTTTCAGTCTTTCCACCAGACTTTTTGCTAAGCTCCTCCTACTTTTTCCACGAGAATAGAAGAAAAAACGATATAATTATTAATTTTAGTCGGTATCCATGATACCTGCAGGTATCATGGGTACCAACTAAAATTAATAATTATTATATCATTTTTTCTTATATTCTCGTGTAAAAAGTAGGAGGAGCTTAGCAAAAAGTCTGGTGGAAAGACTGAAAAAACCCTACGTGTGTACGGCCCTTCATTAAAATAAAGCATTGCAGTGTTAATTCATGCTATTTCTCTTTGTTCAGGCGCATATAAATACTGCCCCAGCTCAGCAAGCGTCAGTTCTCTCTCAGATGCCGAGGCGATAGCAGGCTGTCAGCAGCTCGACACACTCACAATATCAGGTACAGTATTAGTAGAAACTGTTGAAGATTCTGTTTATAAACTGAAATATTGTATTAATATAGTATGAAGTTGTGATATATGTATTCAATTTTTACAGTTACAACTTTGACCTGTACTTATTAAACAAAATATTATTATTTTTAAATATCTAAAAGTTTTTCAATATACCTTTCGTCATCATCGATAACCTACTGTAAACGCTAGGAAGTTGCAACAGTCATGAATGGTTGTTTGGGATTATCTGCAAATTTTTCAAGAGGGTTGCCATTGCTGTCTCCATTACTCATGACATCGTTTGTTTGCTCTCTTGGTATTACCTTTGCAAATTGCGAAAGGTTATGTTTTGGTCGGCATTTTTTAAATTTTGCTATTTGCATAACTCAAAAAGTATTCAACCAAATTACCTGAAATTTGGGGGGACGACTGGAACAATTTGATAAGAGTTTAGGAGCGATCGGGTCAAAGGTCAAGATCATTTATAACTCAAATTATTGAATGGTCAGGGTAATTTATAAGCAGCGGCAAAAGTATGCACTCTACGAGTGCCCGTCATCTAGTTACTCATGGCATCGTTTTGGTCTTTTCAGGTCCTGATTTGTCTTCAGAACTCACTCAGCTACTCTCCAGTTTAAGGAGAGTTACTCACTTACTCATTGTAGAGTACACCGCTATGAGTAATTTAGACTTCCTCAGCGGTTTACAGTCTGTGGGAACACTTGGCATTGACAAGTGAGTAAAAATAACACACTTGGCATTGACAAGTGACTAAAAATATCACATTTTGTTGATAGGTGATTAAAACTAACACACTTCGTTGTCAGGTGATTAAAAATAGCACACTTGGCATTGACAAGAGAGTAAACACACTTGGCATTGACAAGTGGGTAAAAGTAACACACTTGGTATTGACAAGTGGGTAAAAGTAACACGCTTGACATTGACAAGTGAATAAAATAACACACTTCGTTGATAGGTGAGTAAACATAACGCACTTGACATTGATAAGTGAGTAATAATAACACACTTGACATTGATAAGTGAGTAATAATAACACACTTGGCATTGGTAAGTGAGTAAAAATGACACACTTTGTTGATAAGCGAGGCATTACATTATCATAGCTAGTATAGGGTATAATAATTAGGTATAAAATCCATGCATACCAATGCATAATATTCCCCAATTGTTGCCAGACTTCATTTTGATATTTTCAATCATCTTTTTTTCTGAGAAGCTATTCTCTCAGTACCAATTATGTGAAACCATCAGTGCCACAAAAACCTTCTCTGTTACGACAAAAAGGCACTGCAGGCTGATGCTTTTGTGAAACCATCAAACGTTCACTTTTGTCAGTCTCAAAGAGACTAGTAATTGACATGGTTTGTGAGCTGTTGTAATGTTCAGTGTGCTGTTCAGTGAGTTGGTTCACAGTAACGGTGTTGTGTGTCAAAGGGTAGCTGATAGTGCGATAAATTACACAAAAGGCCCCGCTAGTTCTTTCCTATTTTATTTAGCTTATATCATTGGACGACACAATTAAATACAGTAAATTAATTATGTTATAAAGTGTACGCTGTGAACTGAATATCACGTCCTTCGTCTAACATTACACTTCATTCTTTTCGCTCAGATATGCAAGCGATGCAACATTACTCCACTCTTGACACTGATTCACTTTGCATGCAGTGCTATTCCTACCTGAGACGCTATTTCACACGCTATTCTTACCAGAGACACTATTTCATACGCAATTCTTACCAGAGACACTATTTCACACGCTATTCTTACCCGAGACACTATTTCATACGCTATTCTTACCAGAGACACTATTTCACACGCTATTCTTACCTGAGACGCTATTTCACACGCTATTCTTACCAGAGACACTATTTCATACGCTATTCTTACCTGAGACACTATTTCATACGCTATTCTTACCTGAGACACTATTTCATACGCTATTCTTACCTGAGACACTATTTCACACGCTATTCTTACCAGAGACACTATTTCACACGCTATTCTTACCAGAGACACTATTTCATACGCTATTCTTACCTGAGACACTATTTCATACGCTATTCTTACCAGAGACACTATTTCATACGCTATTCTTACCAGAGACACTATTTCACACGCTATTCTTACCTGAGACACTATTTCATACGCTATTCTTACCAGAGACACAATTTCATACGTTATTCTTACCAGAGAGTGTCTTTCAACACTGTCTTAGTGTTTTATTCTTACCAGAGGATATTTAAAAAAAATATATATTTCAATCTAATGTAAATATATTTCCATTATAATACTTCATAGACTTAATATATGAATAATTCGTTAGAATGATTTTTGTACCTGAACCAAATATTCCCAAAATTATAGTCAATATATTAAGTTGCTTAAATAAAGAATGCACGAATGGTAAATTTATTCCTGATTGCAATTATTAGAAATCTAAATAATTTGAATATATACCGAGTAAAATGTTTACAAAACTCCTGATACTTTGTTTGTGACTTTACATATTCATATTCCTTTTTAATTCATATTCCTTTTTAATTCATATTCCTTTTTAATTCATATTCCTTTTTAATTCATATTCCTTTTTAATTCATATTCCTTTTTAATTCATATTCCTTTTTAATTCATATTCCTTTTTAATTCATATTCCTTTTTAATTCATATTCCTTTTTATTTCATATTCCTTTTTAATTCATATTCCTTTTTAATTCATATTCCTTTTTAATTCATATTCCTTTTTAATTCATATTCCTTTTTAATTCATATTCCTTTTTAATTCATATTCCTTTTTAATTCATATTCCTTTTTAATTCATATTCCTTTTTAATTCATATTCCTTTTTAATTCATATTCCTTTTTAATTCATATTCCTTTTTAATTCATATTCCTTTTTAATTCATATTCCTTTTTAATTCATATTCCTTTTTAATTCATATTCCTTTTTAATTCATATTCCTTTTTAATTCATATTCCTTTTTAATTCATATTCCTTTTTAATTCACATTCCTTTTTAATTCACATTCCTTTTTAATTCATATTCCTTTTTAATTCATATTCCTTTTTAATTCATATTCCTTTTTAATTCATATTCCTTTTTAATTCATATTCCTTTTTAATTCATATTCCTTTTTAATTCATATTCCTTTTTAATTCATATTCCTTTTTAATTCATATTCCTTTTTAATTCATATTCCTTTTTAATTCATATTCCTTTTTAATTCATATTCCTTTTTAATTCATATTCCTTTTTAATTCATATTCCTTTTTAATTCATATTCCTTTTTAATTCATATTCCTTTTTAATTCATATTCCTTTTTAATTCATATTCCTTTTTAATTCATATTCCTTTTTAATTCATATTCCTTTTTAATTCATATTCCTTTTTAATTCATATTCCTTAAATATATATATATATATAGAAACGTATATTATAGAAAAACAAAAGGAAGATAGGGTAAATTACGAATTATAGGTCAGTTTCACATCTTCGGTCATATAAGAAAAAACGATATTACAATTGTTATGACCGAAGATGTGAAACTGACCGATAATTCGTAAATTACCCTAATTCTATTTATAAGTTTTATCCTATTTTTGTATTTAAATTGTTTAATGTTTGCAGACCATCCCTAGTGATCCGCAACACGCGACTGCGGTCTTTGCCCACTAGTTGGAGTAACCTGAAGGTGCACGGGCAGGTGAAATTCAGCAACAACCCTGAGCTGTGCAGGAGTCACACGGACCGAGTGGCAGCCGTAACGAGTGGTGAGTGGAGTGGGGAATAGTGAGTGGAGTGGGGAATGGTGAGTGGAGTGGGGAATGGTGAGTGGAGTGGGGAGTGGAGTGGGGAATGGTGAGTGGAGTGGGGAATGGTGAGTGGAGTGGGGAATGGTGAGTGGAGTGGGGAATGGTGAGTGGAGTGGGGAATGGTGAGTGGAGTGGGGAATGGTGAGTGGAGTGGGGAATGGTGAGTGGAGTGGGGAATGGTGAGTGGAGTGGGGAATGGTGAGTGGAGTGGGGAATGGTGAGTGGAGTGGGGAATGGTGAGTGGAGTGGGGAATGGTGAGTGGAGTGGGGAATGGTGAGTGGAGTTGTGAATGATGAGTGGAGCAGTGAGTGGTGGGGTGAGAGGAGTGGTGAATAATGAGTGGAAAGGTGAATAAATTAACATAATTAAATGGAAAACTTAACTTAAAGCTAATTAAAATATCTGTATAGTAATTACTTGCAATATGCACACACTACTCTATCAGTACTAAAAAATGTTTCTGCATAATGTTTCTATCATTTTATAATATAATAAACTCTTTCGATATTGCTGTTTTTAAAACAAATTATTACGATTTCGTACATATTGAGTAGCTTTTCTGCATTCATGAGCTGAGTCATTCCGAGTGGCTATTTTCACATCCCTCTGCATGCAGACTGCATCAGTCACACCTCAGACAATGCATACAGACTGCATCAGGCACACCTCAGGCAATGCATTTCAATTCGTTGCCTGCAGTTCATCAATTGTTGCCTCTAAATTGTTGCTAGTTTGTCAAAAAGCTGCCATTTGCCATTCAAGTCATGAATTGCTAATTTAATTTATTGCTTGTATCTTAGATTGTTTGGAGCGTCTGGAGATTTATTTGACGCAACAGATTTTTATCGTAACTTTACTGGCTTCTCGGGACAAGTTTATTCTTCGTTGATTTCGTGGTTTATGAGAACTATTGTAGAATCTAGAGAGAATAGAGTATGTAGGGTAAGTTACGAATTATTAGTCCGCACTACATCTTCGATCATAGAAGAAAAAACAATATAAAAATTATTATTATTACACAGTGCTATCTAATAATAATTTTTATATTGTTTTTGTCCGAAGATGTAGTACTGACCGATAATTCGTATCTTACCCTAAGTTAATGAAATTAATGTTTATTCATGGGCTGCATTGATAACAGTGTTTTGTTGTTCTGTTTCAGATTGGCTGGAGCTGACGGTTGCACCGTCCTCTTCTCACGGCAGCCTCCTTCTCACTGTTCACAATTCACCTGGAGACCACTGCTACCCCCTCTGTTACTACACAGTCTATTACATTGAGGCTAGTGAGGACATGAAGTGCCTCACCACAGACTGTGATTACAAGTGAGTGTCCAATCTTCCTCATTGGTAAGAAGAAAATTTCAATGTTATTGCTATTACAAAAATATTTTCCATGGTCACCAAAAGTAAATGAAATACTGGCCTCATTTTCCATAGACTTAATTCATAAATCTTCGTGATAAAACAATGTCCATGAATCAAAGTTAGCATAACTTTGGTGACTGGAAGAAAAGTACGATGGCGTCGTTCAGTTCACGAACTATTGTAATTTGATTTGTAGACTGTCTTTATATATTTAAACATTTATTTTTGAAAAACTATCTTTCATTTTTATTTAAGAGGAGTCATATTTTTATTTAAAAAAAAATAAATAGCTTTTTCCTCATTGCTTATTTTTTAATGAGCCATAATTGATTATATATCATAATTGATTATATATCATAATTGATTATATATCATTTTCTATCAACTGTAAATCTTTGAGTATTCCCATTTTCTTATTCAGAGTATTTAACTGTTGGCCAACCACTGAGTAGCTTTCGTACATCCATGAGCACTGGTACCAATTCATTATTTTACATCACTGTTTGAATTCGTTTTGAAAGATATTTTTACTAATAATTGAGAACAAAATATGTTGCGTTTTTAATACACTTATTAATTATATTATCCACCGAAAAAGTTTAAATGACTCAAATTAGATATAACCATGGCTTACTTAATGATCATTACTTAAATATCATTAAGTAAGCCATGATATAACTAATATTAGTTATAACTGATATTAGTTATAACTGATATTAGTTATAACTGATATTAGTTATAACTGATATTAGTTATATCTATTATCTAATATTAGTTATAACTTTACAATAGCTAACAAAACAAGCAACAACTAATATCTCTATTTACAATAGCTAACAAATAAGCTACATTACTAATGTTCCAAATATTCACTCCTATTCCCCAATAAAAAGATGGAGTCAAAAAGCAATTAGCATCACCAAGTAAATCTGATGGTATTTAATATAAAGTAAAGGCCTTATTACTTTACTCTGTAACTCCAATTAAATGACAATTAGACTAATTAAGTCATTAACTATTTTATTTTGATGCGTCAGTTTAATAATTTTAGCAAATTAATTGAGTAATGAAATAAATAGACGTAGTATTAATTTGACCATAGGAAAGCGCGCGCGGAGAGAACGTTACGAAGCTGCGTGTTCACCTGTAACACAGATATTAATTAAGTTTTAGCCGTTAGATTGGCGCGTAGTTGTTTATTTGCGTAGCGATGTTTTAATTGGACTATTTAAATTGCAGAGAATTTAGTGCTAGTTACTCTTCAGTAAAGAGGCAACTGTTTAATTATTGTGAGCCTACATATGTAGTCATTTCATTAGTCGCGTGGTGACTATTTATGCAGCAAAACAAAAGTAAATTGTTGGTGTACTTTTAGGAACATTTTACTATGTTTCATCTGCATGATTGTTAAAGTAATTTTAAATTTTTTTTTATATGAGGTGACATAAAATTACAGTTTTCTTTATTAAAATATTTTGTTGATTCAATCAATTCTATTTTAATGTATCCACCAATTACACACAGTGTGTAGTTTAATTTGTTACACACAGTGTGTAGTTTAATTTGTTATACACAGTGTGTAGTTTAATTTGTTACACACAGTGTGTAGTTTAATTTGTTATACACAGTGTGTAGTTTAATTTGTTACACACAGTGTGTAGTTTAATTTGTTATACACAGTGTGTAGTTTAATTTGTTACACACAGTGTGTAGTTTAATTTGTTATACACAGTGTGTAGTTTAATTTGTTACACACAGTGTGTAGTTTAATTTGTTATACATACATGCAGTTAATTATTCCAAATCAAACTTTGAGTAGTTATTTAACTGGTAACTTCTTAATGTCTGGGTGCAAATGATGTACAGTGTACAATATAAGTTGCATTAACTAATTAAATCTTCTATGAACACATCATATAATATTATATAAATGTGTTTGGTATTCCACAGCAACATTTGTATGTAAAATGTAAACTAAATTTTTTATTGTAATTATTAAGTATGATTTAATTTCTATCATACTTTTCTGTGCCTTTCATTCATTTTTATTTTTTATCTGACTAAATTTGTTTATTTATTACCTAGAATTCATTGCAATTTTATTATTATGTAAGAAAAGAAAATACAATGCTTTATTTGGGTAAAATTATATGTAGAAAAGTTTAAAGATAAATAGTAATGGCTATGTGTAAAATAAGTCTGATGAGTAATTTAAATATTAACTAATGAACAGACCACGCTATTATAGTTTAATTAATAATTAAATATAGTCTATATTTGATAAGCCATTTCACCATTTATTTTGTTATCATTGAAGGACTTTCTTTTATTCCAGTAACAGTATATGAATTTGAATATTAACTTTAAAAGCTAGAAAGGTAACAAATTATCTACCATTTATCAGTTTCTCTTTTGGTTATGACTAAATTAATTATCAATAGTCATTAAATTAAGACTAAATTAATTATCAATAGTCATTAAATTAAGACTAAATTAATTTCCAATAGTCATTAAATTAAGACTGAACTAATTATCAATAGTCATTAAATTAAGACTAAACTAATTATCAATAGTCATTAAATTAAGACTAAATTAATTATCAATAGTCATTAAATTAAGACTAAATTAACTATCAATATTCATTAAATTAGGACTAAATTAATTATCAATAGTCATTAAATTAAGACTAAATTAATTATCAATATTCATTAAATTAAGACTAAATTAATTATCAATAGTCATTAAATTAAGACTAAATTAATTATCAATAGTCATTAAATTAAGACTAAATTAATTTCCAATAGTCATTAAATTAAGACTGAACTAATTATCAATAGTAATTAAATTAAGACTAAACTAATTATCAATAGTCATTAAATTAAGACTAAATTAATTATCAATAGTCATTAAATTAAGACTAAATTAACTATCAATATTCATTAAATTAGGACTAAATTAATTATCAATAGTCATTAAATTAAGACTGAATTAATTATCAATATTCATTAAATTAAGACTAAATTAATTATCAATAGTCATTAAATTAAGACTGAACTAATTATCAATAGTCATTAAATTAAGACTAAACTAATTATCAATAGTCATTAAATTAAGACTAAATTAATTATCAATAGTCATTAAATAAAGACTAAATTAATTATCAATAGTCATTAAATTAAGACTAAATTATTTTCCAATAGTCATTAAATTAAGACTAAACTAATTATCAATAGTCATTAAATTAAGACTAAATTAATTATCCATAGTCATTAAATTAAGACTAAATTAATTATCAATAGTCATTAAATTAAGACTAAATTAATTATCAATAGTCATTAAATTAAGACTAAACTAATTATCAATAGTCATTAAATTAAGACTAAATTAATTGTCAATAGTCATTAAATTAAGACTAAATTAATTATCAATAGTCATTAAATTAAGACTAAATTAATTATCAATAGTCATTAAATTAAGACTAAATTAACTTCCAATAGTCATTAAATTAAGACTAAACTAATTATCAATAGTCATTAAATTAAGACTAAATTAATTGTCAATAGTCATTAAATTAAGACTAAATTAATTATCAATAGTCATTAAATTAAGACTAAATTAATTATCAATAGTCATTAAATTAAGAATAAATTAATTATCAATAGTCATTAAATTAAGACTAAATTAATTATCAATAGTCATTAAATTAAGACTAAATTAATTATCAATAGTCATTAAATTAAGACTAAATTAATTATCAATAGTCATTAATTACAATCTGCCTATTACTATATTGAAGGTCAAAAATCGCTTTCATATTCCAATGTTAACGGGCCGGACCAGTCAACATATTTTAAAGTTTTGATATTTTTGCATGAAAATTCAAAATTAGGTTTTCCTATTTCTTTGTTCAAATTAATCACAAAATTATATTAGTATTATTATCACCATTAATAAATTAGTAACTTAGGTCTAATTTGATGCTTTAATTGAAAAATAACAAACTGATTTTGTAATATATAAATTAGTAATTTTTTTAGTATTGGACGTTACATTAATGAAATTTAGATTTTTCTCTAGAGTTTAATTCAGTTATTTGATACCTTGTACAATTTGACGAACGAAAATAATCCAAACATCAGATTGTCTATTACTTATGCTTTATTGTGACTGATTGTATGTGTAGTGGCACATTGGCTATCATATTTAACACAACTGTGTAAAACGTCTTAGTAATATACTAATAAAATTTCTATAATTGATTATTTAATTTGAATACTTTGTTTTTTCAATCTCAGTTCAAACATTTCTTCACTCATTTATAGTAATAAAATGAAGTGAAACAGATTATGAAGCATTAATGTTGTCACTATTCGAATCAATTGAAAGCATTATGTATCACCTGCAGCTGCTATGCAATATCTGGCAGCTGATTGTCTATCAGTCGCTACTGATATCTGTCGCTTAATCAGCCTCATTATTGGCTAAGTAATTACTAGTCTGCTGCTCACTTCACCAGTCCCTTAACGAATAAAAAACACTCTCATCATTCATCCCAAATAACGGCAAAATTTGCTAATTATTGGAAAGAAATTTCATTCATTAGATTATGTATTTGTATTTAATATGTATTTATATAACCATAATTAGAATAACTAGAGAATACGAAATGTAGATCTCTTTTAAGTGATATTTAATTACAAATCTGAAATATGTTTTAGAATGAAAATATAAGAATTGATCATTGATCTGTTAATTGATATCGCAATATCTTGACATTAGATATCGTAATTAGTTACCCTTATTCCAAGAGACTTGCTAAGGTAATGAAATTATTTAAGTGGGTAACGCGTGAAGAATTTGACACATAGTTTAAGAAACACTGGTTTCTTAACTGTTTCTCTTTACCAGTAAAAAGTGCAGTAACTGTTTCTCTTTACCAGTAAAAGTGCAGTAACTGTTTCTCTTTACCAGTAAAAGTGCAGTAACTGTTTCTCTTTACCAGTAAAAGTGCAGTAACTGTTTCTCTTTACCAGTAAAAGTGCAGTAACTGTTTCTCTTTACCAGTAGCATACATCTGCAGTAACTGTTTCTCTTTAACAGTAACAGGTGGCGCAGTAAAGTGATAGAGGCGGCAGTAGACAGTAGTAACAGTTCTCTACTGACACTGACTATGCTGAGGGTCAGCACGAGATATGCTGTACAGGTGATGCTGACTGTGGATGAGACGGCATGGAGAAGAAGCAGCATAGAGTACAGCACTACGGCACTATACTGTGAGTAATCAGCATTGTGTATTGTCTTCTTTCATTTTACCATGTTTATCATTTTTTTAACGCTACTTGCAGTTTTAGAGAATAGCGCTAGGGTTATACTCTTCAACTACGAGGTCTTGGTTTTTGTGTTAGGTAGGCTCGTAGGCTTCACCTCTTTCCCTCTTCCATCCGTGATTGCAGTCACCGGTGCTTATGTCCCTTTCCGTCACATTTCTTGGTAAGTGACTGCATTCATAGAGTTCTGCATACATTTTTTTTACCGACGTTGGTAGGTGACTTTGTTCATGTAGCCACTTTCCTTTCTAACTGCTTCCTTCAGGTCCTTGTATCTGATTTCATTTTGACGTAAGCGATATGGCTGAAGCAGATGTTATACCACTAATATATATAAATAAATCATCACTATGCTAGGAAAATTGATTTACTTTTCACTACAAACTATACTTATATCAAAATTTTCTGCTACACAGTTAAAGTACAGAAAAATAAAAATGCTAAAAGGATTTAATAATTAGAAGTTAAATTAGTGATATTGTGAGTTCTGAAATGTGTAGGTGTGTTTGTTTTTGCTAATGTTGTTACTAAAATATGACAGTGTTAAGAAAAAGCCTAACTAACTTTCTGTCATTGCTGGTTTCACTCAAGGTATCACTAGCATTTTCTGCTGTGTGTTGACGTGAAGAAAGACTTAGCGTTATATAAATGCTGTGAATGCAATGTCCTGAGAAGCATTGCTAATGTCACTTACCATTCAATGTCACTGTGAATGAAGTAACACTTGTATCTTTCTTCAGACAGAAAATGTTTTTTTTTACCATTGATAGGCATCTTTTCTATACGATGTATTAAATCTATTACTTTAAAGCCACTTATTATTATAATAAAAGACTAAGTGTAACATATTATATTATTTTGTTTTAGAAGATGAGCTTTATTTTAAAAGATTGAACACCGCCAACCAGCAATAAAATTTATTTTCGTTTCTGGTGTTTGTATCAAATAGTTTCTCTTCATTTTTCATTCATTATTCTAACTGTTTGTCAATAAATAACAAATTAGTTTAGGAATAATTCATTTTGTTTCTAATGTCGCATAATTTTTAAGTAGAAGGTAGCTACTACCTAAATGTTGATAAATTTAATTTCTTCACTGAAAGAGCTTAATATTTCTCTGTATTATCGTGAAACCACAGGAAAATTATACAAAAACTGTCTGGTGATCGATAGAGAAGTTGATGGCGTCTCTTGGTCCCCAAACTGTTGTAATTTGGATTATTAATTGTATTTTTTTCTAAATAATTTTTCTAATCACAACAATTTAGAGTTCTATTTAGTTACTAACTGGTAAATATTCCCCCCCCCCATTCTCAGACCCCCCTCTCCCCCCACTGGTGGAATGCGAGGCCCTGTCCCCCACTCAACTACAGGTGTGGTGGAGGAGAGTGCCATCTCACCCCTCGGGGCACCTCCAGTACGAAGTGAGCGTCTCACCCCTAGCCATCCAAACCACTCATTGTGATGATAATAGCAGGACAGGTGAGCAGATAACACATTAGGCCCATTTGTACTACCAGATAAAACGCCACGTTTTCACCGTCCAGTTTACGCCTCTTCAATTAATCACGGTCAAATGAATGGAATGCGATTGAAGAGGCGTAAACTGGGCTGTGAAAACGCGGCGTGTTATCTGCCATTATAGAATAGGCCTTAAGACCTTAGTGATCTAAAACACTCAGAACTTCACCGAGTAACTCATTATTCACACAATTGAAGAATTTTCCTGGTAGTGATCTAAGTGTGATTTTCATCTTTTTCCATCTTGGTAATTTCCATCCTTCTTTTAGAGTAAGTTCCGAATTATCGGTCGGTTTCACATCTTCGGTCATATAAGAAAAAACGGTATGATAATAATTTAATTGGTATCCATGATATCTGCAGTAAAAATTAAATAATAGTTACTATATCGTTTTTTATATGACAGAAGATGTGAAACCAACCGATAATTCGTAACTTACACTACATTGATATTTAATGAACTTAAATTGTGTTTAGTTAACTAGGATTAACTCGTGTAATTAATATAAGCAACTAGATTTTGCTTCTACAAATTATGTACCATTTCTATTGTTTGAAAATTCCATCTCTTTTCCTAACTTAATTATCTTTATTAGTACAATTCATACAATAGAACTTGTACTGTGAATAACATACTGGCTAAGAGAGAATACCTAATTTTAAATGTCTTATTTTAACAATGAAACGTTAGTTACTAACTAATTACATTTGGTATTAAATGTTGGTACACTTTTCACGTTAAAGTGACAAAAATAATATAAGTCTTTTCCATACCCACCTCTTTTACTGTGTTGTCTCTAACTCAGGTACGCTAAGTGTTGGTAATAAACCACTTGCGTCTCCTTTGAAAGTCTCCGCGGAGTCAGTGTCTCAGTTCATGCACTCGGAAAGGTGAGTGGGTTTCTCAGTAGCCTTGAATGGCTCCAGTATTGACGTCTAACCAAGCGTCTCTCAGTCTTACGTCCCTTCTCTACTAAGTTCAATTTAGCTTGAGCCTCTAGATCTGATTATACCTCAATGTAATGCAGTATTTATTTTCTCTACCTTCTAATCTATAATTCAAAGAAATTCATTGAAAACATGATATTCATTCGATATAAAATACGGCAACATTGGACTATCTTACACTTTTAGATCCCACATTACTGATAGTGAATTGGTACGTTTCTATTTAGAACTATCTGCTAAATCAGTTAAAATGACAGTGTTTATTTATCTTCAGATTGAAGGGTCTTCGACCTGCTTCTTTCGAACTATTCTGAATAGCATCATCTTATTTTCAACTCAATTTTTGGAATTTCAAATCTAAGTTTTTTGGTGTTATGAACAGTTTGTAGAATGAGAAGTAACTATGAAATGATTTGTAATGAGTAATATTCGTTCATAGCTGCTACTCATTAGTATTCATTTTAGATGTTGAATAAATGAAAATGATATCCTGTTTAGAGACTAATTTATTCATTAAATCACAAACGACAGCAGCATTGTAGACCTAATTCACTTACTGTTACATTTTAGAAAGTTTGCCAACTCTTGAAATATAATCCTAGCAATGTTCCATCTCTGATATATTTAAATTTTTCTTTTCAGATACAAGTCTAAGAATGTTTTTTGCATTTCCAAATCTCTTTCTAAAGGTAAGACATTTTTCAGCTCTATTCCTGGGTTATGATTGTTATTCTATCTTAGATATCATTAGTTGGTATACATTTTAATACATTTGAATTAAATTAGAATTAATTAGTTTTTAGCTGAAACTAATTATACAGCTCTAAAATGACACTTTCGTTGTTACCATTTTCTTATTCTAGGAACTTATAATCGAATTTAGAATCACTAATCTCCAGAATTATGAAATATTGAGGAAAATTTTTAGCAGGTAATGTGTTGTGATTTTCAGCCCTGAACTTAATTTTGCAAAAGTTTCTTGTTCAAAATTTCTTGAAATTCTAAAATTATTTCTAAACTTTTAAAATTCCGTCTATTTCACTTAAGTTGTTAAGAAATTTTTGTTTGCAAAAAACCTTTTGTCTCCAGACTCTAATTTTGATAACCAGACGATTTAAATGAGTGGCTAAAATGACCTTTAAGCTGGTGGTATTTATAACTCACTTTGATGATCATCGTTTAAAGGACCTCCAAGTCTAGGTTATGTTGATATTCCATGTTAATAGAGTTAGTATGACTGTTTCTTTGAGTTGTATCTGTAGTTTTCAAACAATATGGTCGGTAATTTGGAACCTTTAGTTTTCAAATGACATTGATATTGACAATACGGTAGTTTTACCTGACGTACTAACGCATCAAATCTCCATTATATCCTCATTTTCTCGATTTGTTTCAGATGACACAATATCCATCTCCACCACGTCAGACCACCACAATTTCACTGAACTTCCCCCTGGTTACTACCTAGTGACCCTCCACACAGCCCTACCCATCACAGAGTGCAGCCACCGGGGCAAACCCTGTGAAGATGGCGACTCCATGGCCTCTAACTGCTGCAAACTCTGTTCACTGGTGCCTCTGCAAACTGTCTGCAGAACAGCTTTTACTGACACCGGTAAGACTTTATTCGATCTAGCTTTTCTATTTTCAATGTAGTTCTTTTCATTCAATATAGTTAGACCATATTCGATCTAGTTCTTCTATTTTTAATGTAGTTCGTCTCATTCAATCTAGTTCTTCTTATTGAATCTAGTTCTTCTCTTTCAATCTGGTTCTTCTTATTCAATCTAGTTCTTCTTATTCAATCTGGTTCTTCTTATTCAATCTAGTTCTTCTTATTCAATCTAGTTCTTCTTATTGAATCAAGTTCTTCTTATTCAATCTGGTTCTTCTTATTCAATCTAGTTCTTCTTATTCAATCTGGTTCTTCTTATTCAATCTAGTTCTTCTTATTCAATCTAGTTCTTCTTATTCAATCTGGTTCTTCTTATTCAATCTAGTTCTTCTTATTCAATCTAGTTCTTCTTATTCAATCTAGTTCTTCTTATTCAATCTAGTTCTTCTTATTCAATCTGGTTCTTCTTATTCAATCTAGTTCTTCTTATTCAATCTAGTTCTTCTTATTCAATCTAGTTCTTCTTATTCAATCTAGTTCTTCTTATTCAATCTGGTTCTTCTTATTGAATCAAGTTCTTCTTATTCAATCTAGTTCTTCTTATTCAATCTAGTTCTTCTTATTCAATCTGGTTCTTCTTATTCAATCTAGTTCTTCTTATTCAATCTAGTTCTTCTTATTGAATCAAGTTCTTCTTATTCAATCTGGTTCTTCTTATTCAATCTAGTTCTTCTTATTCAATCTGGTTCTTCTTATTCAATCTAGTTCTTCTTATTCAATCTAGTTCTTCTTATTGAATCAAGTTCTTCTTATTCAATCTGGTTCTTCTTATTCAATCTAGTTCTTCTTATTCAATCTAGTTCTTCTTATTCAATCTAGTTCTTCTTATTGAATCAAGTTCTTCTTATTCAATCTGGTTCTTCTTATTCAATCTAGTTCTTCTTATTGAATCTGGTTCTTCTTATTCAATCTAGTTCTTCTTATTGAATCAAGTTCTTCTTATTCAATCTGGTTCTTCTTATTCAATCTAGTTCTTCTTATTCAATCTAGTTCTTCTTATTGAATCAAGTTCTTCTTATTCAATCTGGTTCTTCTTATTCAATCTAGTTCTTCTTATTCAATCTAGTTCTTCTTATTGAATCAAGTTCTTCTTATTCAATCTGGTTCTTCTTATTCAATCTAGTTCTTCTTATTGAATCAAGTTCTTCTTATTCAATCTGGTTCTTCTTATTCAATCTAGTTCTTCTTATTCAATCTAGTTCTTCTTATTCAATCTAGTTCTTCTTATTGAATCAAGTTCTTCTTATTCAATCTGGTTCTTCTTATTCAATCTAGTTCTTTTTGTTCAAACTAGTTCTTCTTAATCAATGTAGTTCTTCTTAATCAATGTAATTCTTAATCAATGTAGTTCTTCTTTACCTAGTCTATATTTTTTCTCTGGGCGTTATTGAAAATCAAATTGATTTCATTGAGAGATTATTAATAATTTTATATTCTGAGTTTATCATCTTTCGTCTGTACATTTCATTCTTTGTTTCTTATAGGTACCACTGTAAATTTTAGTCTTTAGAATTTTTTGTCTTCCTCTAATTTAGTGCCACGGCTGCCGTAGAGGAAATTATGGTGGGGTCGTAGATTTTCTCTCCGGTTTTCTGCCAATGAAAATAATAGATCGAAACTATTTCGAAATAATATAATACAAATAATGTAATGAACAAATTCAGTGTAATTCATTTCTAAATTACCCCCACTTCAGAGACCCCTGAATCCCCCCATTCTCTCCCAAGAGGTCACAAGGGGGCGAGGGACTTTCTCCACAAACGAGAAGAGGTCAAAGAGAGCAATGATCGCCATTTCAACATTTGCCCACTAACCATTTCTGGGGTGAGACCTATTAAATATTAACAATTTACTCTATCATTTCCAATAGATGTCATCATATGTTCCTCTGAATGTACTATCAACTTGTAGTAACTTAACAAATAATTAGTGCATCGTCTTGTTGCCCAATAGTAACTTTGTGATTCTCACTTTAAACTGAAATATAGATAGTAAATACGAACTGTTCTCAGAATCTGCAAAATACATTCGTTAATTAACAAATGTCAAATCTATTAAAAATGGACTCAATCGGTACTTACCTATTGTAGGAAAAGGATAAATGTAGCTACTGTGTAATCACTAATTTAAATAGGTAGTATGTATGATATTTCAAGGTGTCTATGTAATATAGTCTCATACAATTTATCTTATTATTGTAATTGCATGTGTAAAATATAATTAGATTAGGTTTCCATTAAAAATATTCTGGATTTATTTTTTCTGTTTTAGAATTTCAAATTGTTTTTTAATTTTCATACTATATGCAGATTATGAATGAACATTTATTATCATACTCTAGAATGCTGTTCCACCCGAGTGTTGCCTGAGTCTGTCCCCCAGTCTGCGTTCATTCTCCCTGGGGCACACCTCATCCCATCTGCCAAAGACTGTCATCTTCGCCTCCTTGCTTGGTTTAGGACTGTCAATCGCACTTTTCCTCTTCGTGTGGAAGAGTTATTCGAATAACAAGTACAAGTTCTACAAGGCCATCACCATCGACATGAAAGGTGAGATTAGACAGATAATATGACGTATAAGACAAAAAAATATTTAAATTATTATTATATATTACATGTTGAAACGTGTTTTTTCATTTTACACGTGATAGTAGTATGGTACTAGGGAGGTCTGATTGTATCCTCCAATATAAATATTTTAGTCCCTGTTCCTTTTCAATGATTAGATATAACTAACATACTACTTATGTTCCAGAGGCACAAGAACTTGCGTGTCGTCACTCCGTTAATGGTTTGTTGGTGAATAGAGATGCTGTGAAGCTGGGAGACACCCTCGGCACAGGTTAGTTTGGAGGATTTCTCTTACGGTAGCTTGAACCTCTTTACCTTGTTACTGTACTATTCTATTAACTACTATCCAATATTGATCAATTTTCTCTTACTTATTTGTTCTATTCCGAAACAAACGTTAAGACCTTGCTAAGTTAATACCTTCTTTATTAAAAAACTAATATAATTTAAGGTTTTTAGTTTTTAATCAGTTTTATTATTCAGTGCAATATTTATCGAGTAAGTCTATCCTAAAAATTGTGTACAGTATTTTAGTGCTAGGTTATTTGACCAGTTCTTTTTTATTTTTGGATGATGCACTTACTTGAATATCAAGTAACCATACTATAGCTAACATTTCAGGAAAAATTCATTTGTTCATCGCTTTCAAAATATTTTCTACTGGACAATTGCTGCAGCCGCTTCTACATCACAAATATTTAGAAAGTGATAAATTAATGAATTTATCTAAAAACCTTGAAGTATGGTTACATAATATTTAATTAAGTGCATCATCCATGAATCAAATAACGGGTGGCAAATTACCGGTAGTAAAATTACCGGTCACGGTAATTTTAGGCTATCAGTGCTACTGGTAACTGTTTTCTTTTTACCGATTTCCTGGCAATGGTTTGCAGGTAACTTCTCGAACGTGTTGTCTGCCAAGTTCAGCAGACACTATCACGAGTTGGTGTTGAGTGAACCTTCCACTTACGAGTTGATGACAGACTCCAGAGATGTGGATGTGGTGGTGAAGATTCCCAAAGTACTCAGGAGTGGTAGAGACACTAGTAAATTCCTTCAGGAGGTCGCCCTTATAAGGTATGAATGTGAAGAAATTCTCTAATTTAGAAAATGTACAGAGTTTATAATTTTTAACCCTATCACCTCTTCCTTTTCCTCTTACACCAGTTAGTGCTGTCACATTTCTAGAATTGTACTACATACAAGAGTAGTTTCTTTCTCTGGTAGATGAATGTTGTTCATGGAGCAACTTCCCTATCTGATGTCTACTTTTAAGTCCCTTATATTTAATTTTGTCACCTTTTACTCTGAAGCCTAAATTCAATTTATTTTATCCGTTTAGATCCGTTAAAGATATCTGAACTTTTAAGAATATGAAAAATCGGACATAGTGATAGTAAATAATAATTTTCGAAATTCTAAATCCGTATTCTAGTTTTCCAGTTTTTAAGTGGTTTATTTATTTATTAGAGAAATTACGTTCTCGATAATTATCAACTTTGTATGTAACTTTTGAATGCATTTGCATTTGGTATGTGTTTGAGGTTTGCAATTGTCACAGGGAGTGCCACAGTCCCCACGTGATATCAGTGTTCGGAATTGTGATTCAACCCACAATAGCATTTTACATCATGGAGGCAATGAGAGGAGATCTGAAGAGATTCTTAGCCACCAACACTCTGGATGAGAAGGTGAGCCAAAAGATATTCAACTGGTTAGAAGAATTAAATCAGGGATTCAGTTTTGTTTTCTTCTTAGAGAGCGATGAAGTGAAGTCTCAACACGATTAGTTTGATTTAAGGTGGAAGCTTTAAACAATCAATTCCAATCACAGCTCCACTAAATTCTACAAATAAGTAAAAATTATCTAGAAATACTGAATATTATTATTACTTTTTTTTTCTTGCAGAAGAAGTTTCATCTTAGTAAGCAGATATGTGAGGGTATGAGTCATCTGCAAAGTCTTCGCATAGTCCATGGAGACCTATCCTGTCGCAACATTTTGATAGGGCATGATGAAGTCATCAAAATTGCTGATTTTGGTCAAGCTTTGCAGTTGCCGGCAGATAGCAACTACCAGAGTGAGTTGAGAGCTACCAGAGTGAGTTGAGAGCTACCAGAGTGAGTTGAGAGCTACCACAGTGAGTTGAGAGCTACCACAGTGAGTTGAGAGCTACCACAGTGAGTTGAGAGCCACCACAGTGAGTCGAGAGCTACCAGAGTGAGTCGAGAGCTACCAGAGTGAGTCGAGACCTACCAGAGTGAGTTGAGAGCTACCAGAGTGAGTTGAGAGCTACCACAGTGAGTCGAGAGCCACCACAGTAAGTTGAGAGCCACCACAGTGAGTTGAGAGCTACCAGAGTGAGTTGAGAGCTACCACAGTGAGTTGAGAGCTACCACAGTGAGTTGAGAGCTACCACAGTGAGTTGAGAGCTACCAGAGTGAGTCGAGAGCTACCAGAGTGAGTTGAGAGCTACCAGAGTGAGTTGAGAGCTACCAGAGTGAGTTGAGAGCTACCAGAATGAGTTGAGAGCTACCAGAATGAGTTGAGAGCTACCAGAATGAGTCGAGAGCTACCAGAGTGAGTCGAGAGCTACCAGAATGAGTCGAGAGCTACCAGAGTGAGTCGAGAGCTACCAGAGTGAGTCGAGAGCTACCAGAGTGAGTCGAGAGCTACCAGAGTGAGTCGAGAGCTACCAGAGTGAGTCGAGAGCTACCAGAGTGAGTCGAGAGCTACCAGAGTGAGTCGAGAGCTACCAGAGTGAGTCGAGAGCTACCAGAGTGAGTCGAGAGCTACCAGAGTGAGTCGAGAGCTACCAGAGTGAGTCGAGAGCTACCAGAGTGAGTCGAGAGCTACCAGAGTGAGTCGAGAGCTACCAGAGTGAGTCGAGAGCTACCAGAGTGAGTCGAGAGCTACCAGAGTGAGTCGAGAGCTACCAGAGTGAGTCGAGAGCTACCAGAGTGAGTCGAGAGCTACCAGAGTGAGTCGAGAGCTACCAGAGTGAGTCGAGAGCTACCAGAGTGAGTCGAGAGCTACCAGAGTGAGTCGAGAGCTACCAGAGTGAGTCGAGAGCTACCAGAGTGAGTCGAGAGCTACCAGAGTGAGTCGAGAGCTACCAGAGTGAGTCGAGAGCTACCAGAGTGAGTCGAGAGCTACCAGAGTGAGTCGAGAGCTACCAGAGTGAGTCGAGAGCTACCAGAGTGAGTCGAGAGCTACCAGAGTGAGTCGAGAGCTACCAGAGTGAGTCGAGAGCTACCAGAGTGAGTCGAGAGCTACCAGAGTGAGTCGAGAGCTACCAGAGTGAGTCGAGAGCTACCAGAGTGAGTCGAGAGCTACCAGAGTGAGTCGAGAGCTACCAGAGTGAGTCGAGAGCTACCAGAGTGAGTCGAGAGCTACCAGAGTGAGTCGAGAGCTACCAGAGTGAGTCGAGAGCTACCAGAGTGAGTCGAGAGCTACCAGAGTGAGTCGAGAGCTACCAGAGTGAGTCGAGAGCTACCAGAGTGAGTCGAGAGCTACCAGAGTGAGTCGAGAGCTACCTGAGTGAGTGGAAAGCTACCAGAGTGGGTTAAGCGCTACCTGAGTGAGTGGAAAGCTACCAGAATGAGTTGAATCTCATCCTTTAAAATTTTGACGTATTTAAAATGATGGTCAATGACAATTGCTTTTGTAATTTTGAGTCAATGATGTTCTGGTGATGTGGTCATGCCTATTTTTTGTTCGCAGTTCAGGTGAGCAATAGACCTGTCAACTGGTTACCGCCTGAGACTCTACTCGACAACAGCTACTCTCTTAAAACAGATGTCTGGAGCTTCGGTATAGTCCTCTGGGAGATGAACCACGGGGGCGACAGGCCTTATGGGGTACGTACTTAACTCACTAAGTCATCACTTAGGTAGAGGGATAAAATGACCAATGGCAAAAAGCTCAGACGACATGTGCATTGAAATGTGAAAATTTGAAGATTCAATTGGTGGGAAAATTTTAATAAATTCTTCAAGGAACTTAAAACTGCACTCCAGTATTACAGTGCCTGAGTAATTCTGAAAATCAATCAATTCGAATATTTATCACTTTCTATGCGCAAGAGTTAGAAAATATTTCAGAGTCCAGAAATATCTATAACAAGGCTTTCTGGGTAAAAATCTACTACATCTCCAGGACATGGATGCTGCCTCTGTTCGTAAGTTCGTATCGGAGGGACACAGCTTACCCCCATCGGAGAACACCCCACCCCTCCTCTCCAGCATCCAAACACAGTGTCTGAAGACCAGACCTCAAGACAGACCTACATTCGAACAGATAAACAATGATGTAAGCATATTCATAAAGGTCTGTACACTATTATTTACCATTTTGATTGAAATAATTACTTTTTTTTATATCTGAATGGCTTTTTCATTAATAAATGCATTCAAAGAGTCTTAACTAGGCAATGCAAAACTTTCCTGATTTTTGCTGTAATGTTCACAGAGTGCTCTCTCATATACCTGCAACAACATCCCTAACTCTGCACATATGACAACTCCTGCAAATTGCATTTTCGGTGAGATATTCTAAAAGTAATAAACTCTGCTATATACAATATTGATATTTTATAGTTTATACTAATGAGGTAATTTAAACCTAACAGGTTGCGGATTGCCAGCGCCCCTACAGCAGGATACTTACGATTCAAACGACAGAGATAAATTTAACGCTAATGGTTGCGGATTACCGGCGCCAACACAAGAGTATTCATACGACTCAGACGACAGTTCTCTCTATAATTTGGCTAATCTGATCGCAGAGAGTGCCCACGTGACCAATTCACCCACTAGTTCAGAGGGGACCTCAAATAGCCGAGGTTACTGCCAATGGAGCTGCATAGTCAACAAAAGATGTCTCTGTTTGAGTGGTGCCAATAAAGAAGAGGACAGCACTATCAAGTCAAATCAAAACCACTTGCAGAGTCCAACTTCTTCTCACATTAACACAGTTACCAATTTAGAATATATGACTGAACCGAATGCTCTAGCAGATTCTTCTGGAGTCAGTCTAGTTCCAAATAACTTGCTCAACCGTTTAACAAGTGCGTCTGATAATAGTGGAAAAGAACCGGCATCTTCAAATAATGAAACTTTTGCTAATTGTTTATCATCAAATGAAGTAACAAGCAATGAAGGGAAGAAATTAGTAGACTGTTCCGAGAAATTGGCGGCCAGTTTATTGAACTGTAACGGCGGCTCCGTCAATCAGCACTCGAAGCTTTTAAACGGTAAATTAACCAATAGTCATGCTACAAAATTTATGAACATTAATTGTGGGTTAAGTGAGCAGAGCGATATGGACCATTTAAAAGGCAGCTCAACTAATCAGCACACCACAAATAATTTAAACGGCAGCTCAACTAGTAAGCACACCACGAATCTTTTAAACGGCAGCTCAACTAGTAAGTACACCACGAATAATTTAAACAGCAGATCAACTAATCAGTACGAAATGGACCATTTAAACGGCAGCCCAACCAATCAGCACACTGCAAATAATTTAAACGTCAGCTCAAGTAATCAGCACGTCACGAATATTTCAAACGGTAGTTCAACTAATCAACACACTGCAAATATTTTCAGCCGTAATGGCAGCTCAACCAATAACCGTAACGCAAGGTTCAATCATTCTGCTGCTGCTCAAAACCCTACAAAACAACCTTCCAATGTTCGGTTCGCGCCTACTACGGTGGCTTACGTAAATGTAGGAAATGGAATAACAGTATACGAAGAATTGCCAAATAAATAAGACATTAATATGAATAAGTTAACCAATTGTAGAATTAGTTATTTTGAACTACAGAGTATAAATGGATGCTCAAATTACTATTATTAGTAGGCTAAGTTGTGTATAGAATTTTCTTAACATTTTGTGAATATTATAGATTGTTGTATCAAATGTATATGTAGCTTATGAAGTCGAGAACATTAGTTAAATATTCATGGGAAAAAGTGCCTGCATAGCTAATACTCATTTAATATTGGTGATATCTCTTCACATTAATTTGAATGAATAAGATTGTTGTAGTTTTTATACTTTGACAGTTTTAAACCTAACTAGTTCATATATGTTGTTGTGCACAACAACTACATCTCTTCTATAAAACTAAATTCTCTTTTACAGAATCACCTAACTTGATTAGTACGAAATATTGAAAACTTTAATGTTTTCGTCAAGAATTGTTAGATTGGACTTGTAACTTAATTTGAGTTCCTCTGAAATTTCTACATTTTAACCTAGTTTTATAGTAGCTAAACCAATTACATGAAACAAATATCATCGAATTCGAGTTTTTCGCATAAAAAAAACAATGAAATTGTTGCAGTTTATTTACTAGTTACCGAATTTATTTAGAGTAACCTCGGCTGTGATATCATCTGAAACAGTATGTAACGTCAATTCTTTTCCACTTTAATACGAAATTAGCTATAGCTACTGTTGGTTAGTTCAGTCTCTGATAGAAAGATACGTGTGTTGTTAAATTTTTCTATCATAGGTAGCTATTGTATCATCTAACTCGTTGTTATTGTCATTTTTCTCTAACGTAAACGTGAAGGTCTGTCAAAAAATAGAGAAGATATTGAAATATTTAAAAAAAAATCTTTATTTAAGTTTATTTGTAAAATGAATTAATGTTGTTTCTCTAGATGTTACTGCATTGTGTTTGTGTAATGACTTTTCTTCTCAGTGCATCTTATTTGTACTATGACTGAAATGTGAATGAACATATTCGGAAACAAAACAATAACAATGTTGTAGCTACTATTAAATAATATTTTAAAGTGTAAATGAATTTAGAATTATATAATACGCCACCTAGAAGTGAAAATCAGTAGCCCCGTGAGTGCGTTTATCACGTTTATGTTCATAGAATTCGTCACAAAATCGATACCAACGTCATCTAGCGTCAACAAGGACTATCTATTTCTATAAATCATCATTTCTTATAATTTAAATTTTATAAATCTTAACTTTTATATATTAATTATCATGATATTTCATTCTTGGAAATTATTGAAAATCAGTTAACTACTTTAATTATTTCAAAATTAGTAGGTAAGGCGATTCTTTCAATCTTGATTATGTATAATGATTTCATATTAGTTCTGTGAGGAATTATTAATTATAACTTTTTATTTCTTGTAGTTCGACATAGGAAATAATCATCACTGTAGGGTTGTGACAGTATGCTTTTAAAATCATAAATACCGAAAATGTTATAGATGGGGAGGATTAAACTGTGTTGGATTGTAATACTCCAGCGGTATATAGCATTCGACACCATTTGTTTTCATCCCTGCTATTCTTTGTATTTATGATATTAAACTAATACTATCACAACCCTAATCATTAGCTTACAGCTTGGTTAGAAATTAGTTTTTCTTTCAGCTTCTAATATAAATGTGATCGCAGTAGACTTCATTTAGTTATTGGGTGCCTTAGAGGATTTTTATTGATTCGATTAACAGGAGATTCTTGAAATTGGAACTTTAAACTCTCCTTTCTATTATATTGTCATTGCTGTTCACCAGTGTACTTACACATCAGATTTTCTAACTAAAGTCCTATCACCGTCAGTGTTGAACATGTATGTTTGCTATATTACTACCGATGCTTTTATTTTTATGCTTTTTTAATAGCTAAATGTTTCATTGGTATTAGTTTTGAAGTAGGGCCACTAAGTATTGAACAACTTTAGGATTAACTTGTTAGACTATGACGTATTAATTTATCTTGTGGATGGCCCCCCTCGAGCCATCCACCTTGCCGTGGTGAGGGGGCTTGAGTGGGCCAATGATGGCAGAGGCTATACTAGCTGGGGGTCTCGACCCTCAGGTAGATCCAATCATGCTAGGTTGGCTCTGCCTGAGGCTCCAGACTGAGAGATGGTATGGACGGACCCTTGGATGAAAAACTGACAACTGATACGGCTCAGCTATGAAGGGAATAGCTGGGGAAGGAGACCCCATTAACAAACCCCCCTATCTATAGGGCATAAATAGAAAATATGGAAAAGTCTAATAATGAAATAAACGCTAACGGCGTTAACGGAACTCTCACTGCAGAATGCAGTGAGAGTGTCGCGCCCGGTCAGCCCCCCATTGTTCAGGTGGGAGCTGTTCGTGACTCTGCTACTGAACCAGGGCGTGGTGGAGACCAGGCCAGCCCTGTACTTGTGGGACAAGAGAATACGACTGGCAGCAAAGGGTTCAGTGGAGACCAGGCTGGCCCGCCTAAGGCTACTGGCAACAATCAACTAGACAAAGATTCAAATAACAATGAAGATTGGAATCAAGTCAGAAGAAAGAGGAAAAACCGACAAGGTAAAACTTATAGAGACCTAAAAAAGCTCCAGGAGTTTGACAGCCTGTTTAGAAATAACGAACCTTACTATTCAAAATTTTTCGATGTCAAATTTCCTGGATGCAATATTATGGAGGATATAAGCCCCATAAAACTGGATCGAGAAATTAAAAACAAACTTGGAGATGTCAAAGTGAAGAAGTCAGGAAGGAGTGGTTTGTTCATAGAAGTCAAAAACCAGGAACAATTTATCAACATTGAGAAAATTAAGAAAATAGCAGATCAACCCGTAATTATATATAAACACAAGAGATTCAACCAAGTTAAAGGAGTAATAAGATGCAAGTGCTTGAAAAATGACACAGAAGATGAAATTAAAGAACACCTGAAACCACAAGATGTTGCCGAAATCAGGAGAGTGACAATTAAAAGGAATGGTGAAATTATTAAAACTGATACATATATCCTTACTTTCAACCTTCTTTCCTGTCCAAAGACCATCCGAATTGCTGATTGGTTAATAGTAAAAGTAGATGAATACAATTATACGCCCCAGCAGTGCTATAACTGCTTAAAGTATGGACATATATCTAAATATTGTAGAAATGATGACAAAATATGTTTCAATTGCTCCAAAAAAGGACATACCAAAGAAGAATGCACATACAGCTTACGGTGCCTCCATTGCAAAGGAGAGCATCTGAGCAATAGCAAAACCTGCCCCAGATACCAATGTGAAGCTAAAATAATCAACCTCCAAATGAAAGAAAAACTCCCCAAACCAGATGCAATAGAAAAGTTTCTAGAAACATCCCCACAATACGAAGAACTATTCTATCCACCACTCACAGAAACAGAGTCACAAGACCCTGCAAATAACAATAATCAACAAAGAAAAACTGTACAACAACCTGTAAACAATAATCCAAAATTAAAAAGCAACACAGACAATCTAAACTGTGCTAAAATAAAAAACAGACATCACTCAATTGAATCTTCAAAAAAGACGAATGCTCCTTCTTCAATCCCCAAACCCATTCATCAAGATAGAAAAACCTCGCCTTCAAAAATATTCAATAAGAAAATAAATAAAGAACAAAGCCTACTAAAAACACCCAAAAAGAGTTCAATAGTACAGTCCCAAAATACTCCCAGTACAAGTAAAATCTCCACCAACTTCATCGAAGCCAACAAGAAAAACGTTAAAACTGCAAATGTTGTATCATATGATATGAGCGAGGACGATTTAAGTGACGAGTCCTCAAACAAATATGATCCCAGAAAAAGAAGACTATCACCAACTTACAGAGATGTTGCCAACAAAAAATTAAATTCACGAAAATCAACAGAAAACTTGCAAAAATCCCTACTGTTGGATATTCCAGCAGTTCAACAGACAAAAAGCACAATAGATCATCACAATGATCAATGTCATTCAATGGAATATTCAGGCCCTGAACACTCATTTTTCAGACCTGAAGATTTTGTTGAATGAATATAATCCATCCTGCGTTTGCCTACAGGAAACCCTAATTAAAAATAGAATTTATTCACCTTCAGGATATAAAATACTTACTTCAACTCCTACCAGAGACGACGACCACGAAAGAGGAACAGCAATACTAATCAAGAATGATATATTTCATCAACCCCTAACTCTCAACACTAACTTGCAAGCAGTTGCTGCTAAAGTGAATATTGGCAAAATATTCACCATCTGTTCCCTCTACCTACCCCATATCCCCTGTACCAAGCAAGATTTAACCAACCTCATAAACCAACTACAACCTCCATTCCTCCTCTTGGGAGACTTCAATGCCAAGAGCCCCGTTTGGGGCGGAACTGTAATAGATACTGCAGATGCACGTGGAAAAATCATCGAAGAACTGCTTCTAGACCTGCCAATATCAATCATCAATGACGAATCCCCAACTCATTATCATATTCAAACAGATACCTACTCCACCATTGATCTGTCCATATGCTCTTCTGATTGTGTTGACCATTTCAACTACTCAGTTAATGCCTCACGATATGGAAGTGACCATTACCCTATCCATCTAACTCCTAATGATAATAATAACCGTATACCATACACTGGACCTCTCAGATACAACTTTAAAAAAGCAGATTGGAAAATATTTGAAGAGCACACTACAACTGAAATTAGAAACGAAGATTTTGAGGACATAGATTCACTGACAGAATACATAACCGAAACAATCATCAACTCTGCAAACTTGGCAATTCCTTTCAAATCAAGAAAACCAAGAAAACCACCAATACCTTGGTGGAATGATGAGCTCACTAATCTAAAAAGAAATAGAAACATATCAGAAAGAGCACTTCGCAGAAATAACAATATAGAAAATAAAATAGCATACAACAGAGCAAAAGCAAAACTAAGATACTTTTCCAATATAGCAAGACGACAGTCATGGCAGAAATTCCTAAATTCCATAAATCAGAACACAACCCTCAACCATATTTGGAAAAAAGTACAAATGATAGGTGGCAAATTTAAACCCTCTCCTCTACCAGTACTAAAAGACGACAACGGCAACTACATAATAGACCAACACCAAATAGCTAATATTCTAGTGAATCACTTCGCAACCATTTCCAATAGTAACAACTATCCCCAGAATTTTCAACGATACAAAGAGACTAAAGAACGGCAATACCTCAATTTCAACACCTATATCCCTCACCAGTACAACAATAGCCTAACTCAACTGGAATTCGACTCTGCACTACAATCTTCAGAAGAAAGCTCACCAGGACCTGACAATATCTCCTACTCAATGATAAAGCATAGTCACAGCACCATGAAAACCCTCATCCTGAAAACATTCAATAGAATCTTCATGACTCAAAATTTCCCTAGCAAATGGAGCATTGCCACAATAGTTGCAATAGCAAAACCTGGTAAAGATCAATCCAACCCACAGAACTATAGACCAATTTCATTAACTAACTGTTTATGCAAATTACTAGAAAAAATCATCAATGTCCCTCTAATCTGGTTTTTAGAGCACAATAACCTCATCTCCAATTTACAATCCGGCTTTCGCTCTAATAGAAGCACAACAGACAATATTATACAACTTGAAACAGCAATCCAGAAATCCCTCCATAACAAACAACATTTCCTTGCAGTGTTTTTCGACCTAAAAAAGGCCTATGACACTGCATGGAGATATGGCATATTGAAAAAGATCCACGATTGCGGACTGAGAGGAAACTTACCAATATTTCTGAAAAATTTCCTCTCAAACAGACACATAAAAGTAAGAGTTGGTAACTCCTTCTCGGAGGAGAGATTGGTTGAAGAAGGCATCCCCCAGGGAAGTGTGCTTAGTTGCAGCCTCTTTATGATTGCCATTAATGACATTTGTGACGCCATACCAGATAATGTTCAAAGGACACTCTATGTAGACGACTTCACCATCTTTGCGTCCGGTGCTGTGACTGGCATGGTGGAGAGAAGACTGCAAGTGGCTATCTCTAGTTTGGAAAGGTGGTGTGATACCACTGGATTTGCCTTCTCCGCCCCTAAAACTGTCAGTATTCATATATGCAGAAAGAGAAACTGTCCTAAATTCAATCCTAACCTCTGCATCTACAACAACCCTATAAATACAGTAGATGAAGTCAGATATCTCGGAGTGATATTTGACAAAAGCAATACATGGAAGCCGCACATAACCAATTTACGAACAAAAGCATTCAAAACAATAGACCTACTAAAACATCTCACTCACAAGAAATGGGGAGCAGATTGCATATCTCTCCTGAGACTGCTTCTCAAACCCTTAATTGAATATGGAATAGAAGCATTCTCTTCCACTGCTCAAACGTATATAAAAAAAGTAGAGACTCTACAAAATTGTGCCATTAGAATTGCCACGGGTGCATTTAAGAGCTCTCCCATTTCAAGTATTCACGCCTACTCTGGTATTAAACCTCTTAAATTCTATGTCGAAACAAAAATGTTAAATTATTTTCTTAGAATAAAGGTGAATACTGGCCATCCTCTACACCAACTTATTAATGAAGACCTCCCTCCCAAGAGCTGCCTAGAGAGGTGTAAGAGACTTATAGAGGAATACAATGTGAATGTTGAGAACTTGATAATGGAAGAAACAACCAGCATCCCTCCTTGGACAAGAGAACGAATATCAACCTGCTCGGATATGTATCAATACAAAAAGCAAAGAAACACTGCCCTTGAAATGAAGAACCACTTTGATGAACATTTAATAGAACATGCTGAACATAACAATATTTACACTGATGGATCCAAGATAGAAAACGGAGTAGGATACTCCTACTCAGTAGAAAATAATATAACAGCTAAGAGAATTTCATCAAATGCATCCAACTACACTGCAGAACTATATGCAATACTTGATGCAATAACTAATGATAACAGCCCTCATACAGTAACTACTAATATTATTACCGATTCCAAATCAGCAATACAAGCAATAGAAAAATACTACAACAAAGACCCACTCATTCTAAAAATACATACAGCAATTCACAACTGCAACGGAAACATCAACTTATGCTGGGTACCCAGCCACTGTGGTATCCCTGGTAACGAAGCTGTAGACGACGCTGCAAGAACTGCCGCTAGTGAACAGTTTGTAGAAGATATCCTAATACCAAGATCCGACATAAAAGCACTGATTAAAGCAGAATCTCTCCGGAGATGGAGAACGCAATGGCAGGCTATCCCTGAAGACAACAATAAACTCAGAAAAATCCAAACCGACATATCACCCCTTCGAAACAGTCACTTTGAAGACAGACTATGGGAGAGGGTTGTGTGCCGCATTAGAATAGGTCACACAGCCCTAACCCATGGCTTCTTGATGTCAAATGACCCTCCCACAGAGTGTCAAACCTGTCACGTTCAACTTACTGTCTACCACATCCTAATGGACTGTCCATACTATTCCATAGCCCGACAAGCCCTCCAAAATTGCCCATTCAAAGAATTACTATGCCTCTATACATCAAAATTTGACAGATTATACCAATTCATTATGCAATCTGAATTAATGTACCATATTTGACATTCATGTATTAAACTATTGTTTAATTTGCTAGTGATTAACGACTGAATCGCCTCTGTAGCGGCCGTTGTTGTAAAACACCAATAGATAATAATAATAATCTTGTGGATGGCATCCTCTGTGCCCGAACTGTTGTAATTTGAAATTATAATTTTATCGTGATGATTTTTCAACGCTAAATGAAGTTATACTCTTATACTACGAAGTCTTAGATTTTTAGGCTAAATACTCAGTTAAGTGTCATTTACTATCACCTCTTCACTATCCTTACAGAGGTCAGTTCTTGAAACGATTTTTCTATCAGACTATTTCTTTAAAGTCCCTCGTATTTATTTTCATTTTATTCTTTTGGAATCAATGCAGACTTCATTTTTTTTAACTACATAAAATATTTGATAGTTCTATTTAAAATCAATAATTTTCTCCATTATTTAAATTCACTGTTTTTTTTTACTTGATTTTTAGATCTCACTTTATATAAACTTTTCTAAATGTGATTTTAATTGTATGGGACCCTGTAAACTTAGCTAGTAACACGTTATTTTAAATAATATTTTGAATGAATCATTGTGTAGGTGATGATGTTGATGTATTTTCATATTCTCCATGTTTCGAATTGTAAGTGTGTAAATGATATGAACAGTATTTAACTTTAATCACATGTAAATTGTAAATAATGTGTCATTATGGAATAATTTCAGCTCCTGAAAAGTGCTCATTTGTACAAAATTTGATGTTTTAATAGAGATTGAATATTATCGAGAAAATCAAGTTTGTCTCATTTTCTTGGAAAGAATATCCTACTTCTCTCACCCAAACCTTTTGATCAATAGATATAGATGTTATCAAGAGGTTATTTAAACTCGACGTTGAAGGGTTCATTTTCACGTTTCAAGCAGAAAGATTTCAATTCATGAACATGAGGAGGTCGAAAACCTGGACCTGATGATGAATAGAAATCCTTCTATTCGAAACCTGAAAAAAATAACCTTCAACGTTGAGTTTAACTAAGCTCTTAATAACATGGATTTCCCGTTGAGTTTGAATCTTTCGAACCAATTGACTAGATGTATAAATGTTCAAACTATTCCACTCTCGATGTTCGTGTTTACATTTTGCGCGACAGCTTCTCAAAGTTGATTGCATGAGCGCTGCGACGCCATACTAGTAATGGTGTCTGTACCTGAACAATATGTAAATACTCATCTGTGTAATAAAGCCGTTAATATAGTGTAGCCTTTTATTGTCACGATGTAACTAGCTGTCAAGAGGATGAACATGAACACTAGAACTGCTTTTTACTTTTCAGAAATTTGCATCCCATAATTTTTTATTGGTGGATACTTTATTTTTTTACTATAGTGAAACGATAACTCTTATATTTTAATTGGTATCCATGGTACCTTATAGTAGCAGAGATACCATTTATAATGACTAGTTATTGTGTCGGTGTACTAATTAAAATGAAAAGATCAAGCAGCTATCCACCAAAGATAATTTGAGATATGAAGATGATTGAAAAGTAAAATGAAGCTAAATTGACTGCTCGGTGTTCTTGTGACACGAATTTCAAAAGGTAATTCTACGCAATCAATAATTCCTACTTTATCAGTATATAACAATTGAAGATATCAATGGATAAAAATAAGGGTTCATGGTTAGGGTTGTGACAATATGCTTTTGAAATCACAAATCTTGAAAATATTATAGACAGAATTAAACAGTATTGAATCGTTCCGGTATATAGTATTCGATACCATTTCATTTCGTCTGTGATATTCTTAAAATCTATGATTTTAAAAGCATATTGTCACAACTCTTATGATGACCCACTTTTCGAGTACTGTGAGAGAGCAACCACTACATTTATAAAACTACCTAAGGCCCATTCTATAGTAGCAGTTAAAGCGCCGCGTTTTCACTGCCTTGCATGTTTCCGCTTCTTTAAGTTCAATCTATAATGGGCAGTGAAAACGCGGCGTTCTATCTACTAGTAGCTATAGAAGTGGCATAATGATCACTGGTTGTGCTGCTCAAGGCATAGTGGCCCACATGGTGTCACGCTGTCTCTCTGCCTCCTCACTGTCCCCATTGTCCAGAAAGTTGGCGGTCCACATCCCCACCCCTCTCAGGCCCTTGATCCTAGCCCCTACCACCTGCAGGAGGAGCATATAATGAGAGTGGAAAAAATATAATGTCAATAGAATATAAGAATAAACAAAGAGAAATGACGACTATATTAGATAAAAAAAACAGACATTGCATTTACAGGCTTTGGAGAAATGAAAATTTTAGGAGATTGTAACCTATACAGGGTGGGGCGTAAGTTTGGAAGCAATTTTTCAAACATTAATATAATTCTTAAAAATAAGTTCCTAAGTAGGTGATAGGGTTTGAACTATAGTAGAGACTCTACATTATGACGTGGCAGTGTTATTTTTTACAAAAATTTAGTCAATTCAAAAATGTCAGACAAAAGAGAAGCCATTATTGCTCTACACCGTGCCGGGAAGTCAGATTCCGTCATTTAAAAGACTCTCTCAATAGCGAGATCGACTGTTTGGAAGTGTGTGAAGCGTTTTAATGAGAGAGGAGACTTGACTGATCGTCCAAGAAGTGGTAGACCACGCTCACAACGCACCAAACAACTGATAAAATGTGCCCGAGAGAAGATCAGGAGGAACCCGAAAAGGTCAATACGATTGTTAGCCAAAACAGCTAATGCGAGTCCCAGAACAATGAGAAGAGCTGTCAAAGAAGACCTAAAGATGTCCTCTTTCACCCTCCAAAAGAGACAGACTCTGTCAGAAGCTGTAAAGAAAAAGAGATTGGAGAGAAGCAAAGCACTTCTGAGAGAATTGAAGTCTGGCACGGCTGGTGAAATTGTTTGGTCTAACGAAAAAATTTTCACAGTGGAAATGGCTCACAACCGGAGGAATGACAGAATAATTGGTAAAAGTGCAAAAGACATCCCATACGACCAAAAAACTTTCCACAGAACCATGAAACCTGCTTCAGTAATGGTCTGGGCCGCCGTTTCAGAAACTTGGAGATCTCCTTTAATTTTTGTGGAACAAGGCGCCAAAATCAATGCTAAATGTTATATTGAGAATATTTTGACGCCAATGTTGGAGTCAGCTAAAGATCACTTCGGTAATGACACTTTATAGACATTTCAGCAAGACGGCGGACTTCACATACTGCAAATGTCACTCAAAACTGGTGCCATGACCATCTTCCACGGTTTTGGTCCAAAGAAATGTGGCCTCCCTGCTCCCCAGATGTTAATCCTATGGACTTTTCGGTATGGTCCATTCTTGAATCAAAGGCCTGTGGTAAATTCCATCGCAGTGTGGATGATTTAAAGCGTTCGCTCCAGAGATCTTGGAAGGAAATTTCACAATAACAGTTGCGTGCCGCAGTAGGAGGAGATTTGAGGCTGTTATTGAAAACAAGGGGGGAGATTTTGAATAAATTTATGATTTTTGAATTCTTAAAACCCTTATGTAATAATACATGACTGTAAATTATTAAATATATTTTTTGTTGGATTATAATATGCACTTTCATTTGCTTCCAAACTTACGCCCCACCCTGTATATTGCTTATATCGTACTTTTGTATATTATATTCTTTTAATATTTTATATAGTAGCTATAGTGTCTGTACGTTGTTTCACAATAAGGTAAATTCCTCACCTTCAGGTACAAACTAAGGGGACTGTCGTACCTCATCTCATAGGTAATGCCGTCAGACAGCTGAAAAGTAATTGTAATTAATATTAAAATAATTATTAATGCATTTCTTTTCTAAGGAAAATATTTATGCTACTTGAATTAAATAACAGATAATAAAATAGTAAATCTTGCAGACTACTATACCAGGTCACTATAAGCGACATGAGGGTTGTACTAAGCGATATGTAATGATAATTAGTAAACAGTAGCTACCGTTATTAGATAGTAAACAGTACCGTTATTTGATAGTAAACAGTACCGTTATTTGATAGTAAACAGTACCGTTATTAGATAGTAAACAGTACCATTATTTGATAGTAAACAGTACCGTTATTTGATAGTAAACAGTACCGTTATTTGATAGTAAACAGTACCGTTATTAGATAGTAAACAGTACCATTATTTGATAGTAAACAGTACCGTTATTTGATAGTAAACAGTACCGTTATTTGATAGTAAACAGTACCGTTATTTGATAGTAAACAGTACCGTTATTTGATAGTAAACAGTACCGTTATTTGATAGTAAACAGTACCGTTATTTGATAGTAAACAGTACCGTTATTTGATAGTAAACAGTACCGTTATTTGATAGTAAACAGTACCGTCACTTGATAGTAAGGAGTAGCAGTCTCCACATCCAAGTTCTCAGTTACGTTGTTTTCTAACTGCGTCTCCTTCATGTAACTGTAGGGAAATTCTTTGCCCGCAGCATCACTGCAGTTACAACCTCTAAAAGGAACTTCAGCGAGAATGCAGGTACCGTCCTGAAAGAATAAGAATATTAGGTTAAGCTCTTCATTATCAGACGGTTCCACAACTTCGATCATACAAGAAAAAAAAAATATAAATAATATTATTTTAATTGGTAAAAAAATTCCTGCAGGTATCATGGATACCAATTAAAATAAAATTTATATAATAGCTATTATACATCTTTTCTTATATGACCGAAAATGCAGAACAGTTCGATAATTGGAAACTTACCCTACACAGCTAGATAGCTGCTCTTATATGATAGAGACTAAACTATCGTAGCATTCTACCAACTTCAGTGTTCTTCACCATTCTTTTGATATAATTTAATCAATTCCCAACCCTCCCCCACCTGTGTTATCTGCTGGCAGGGGTATTTGTACCCATACCACGGCAGTCCCATCACCAGTTTGGCAGGTGGTACCCCCATGTCAATGTACTCCTGTACTCCCCCCATCGACTTCAGGTAACCTGAATTGGCTCTGGGGGAAAGAAATTATTAGCACACTATTGTTAACACAGTGATAGTAACACTACAATTGTAATTTCATTGTTTAGCACTATTGTTAACACAGTGATATTAACACTAGAATTATAATTTCATTGTTTTGCACTATTGTTAACACAGTGATATTAACACTACAATTGTAATTTCATTGTTTAACACTATTGTTAACACAGTGATATTAACACTACAATTGTAATTTCATTGTTTAGCACTATTGTTAACACAGTGATATTAAGAGTACAATTATAATTTCATTGTTTAGCACTATTGTTAACACAGTGATATTAACACTACAATTGTAATTTCATTGTTTAGCACTATTGTTAACACAGTGATATTAACAGTACAATTATAATTTCATTGTTTAGCACTATTGTTAACACAGTGATATTAAAGCACAAAATTTTAGCAATGAATTGTTAACTCAAAAATACAATAAAATAAAACTTTAAAATGAACTTTTGTCTATTTGAGAAAAATTCAAATCATCTATTTTGATAAACTATCTCTGATGAAATTTTAGTGCATAAAAAAAACATAACATTTAAAAAAATGAAAGCCTTCATCATAACTTTAGATAATACTTAAAAAACTCTTTATCAGATATAAAAAGTTCAAATTTATTAGTTCTTTTTGTCACCTGGCTGAGCAAGGCTCGTCCCAAATCTGACTCTGTTCATCATAGGACATCACAAAGAGTATGTCCGCATGTTGTCCCAGGGAAGAGTAGTTGTAGAACCTTCTGTCGATGTTGTCCGGGGACCAAGCTACGTCAACTGAAACCTGAACAAAAACTACATCAACCGTGTTTCAATCACAATCCTTCCAAAAGATCACCCTTAGCGTTAAAAATAAATAAGAACCTGTCTTGAATTGACAGTGAAGAAATGGTAAACTTTTAGTGTACGTCCCTATTTCATTTAGGAACGTGAACTAGGAACCGATCAAAATACCCCCTTCCTAGTTCAAGTCCCTAATTGATTTAGGGACGTGAACTATTTTAATTGTATTTTTTTATTTACATATTGACAAATAACAATTCTGTAGTAATTTACTGAATTTCAATTTCAAACATTCCTTTTTGGTATTATTTCAATTTATTTGTATTTGTAGTCAAGATACTAGATTTTCTGTCAATTAATATTTTTTGTGCAATATAGTTTGATCAGATAGCTAAAAGGTAATGAAATGTAAGAAAAAATAATTTCCAAATATCCCATTCCTGATTAGGAAAGGAGTATTTGGATCAGTTCCTAGTTCACGTCCCTACATGAAATAGGGACGTGAACTAGGAATTGACCGTAAATTATCTAAGAATTAATAAATCATTACTTTAGTTCAAAGTTTTTCTATCAGAATTAATAATCATGGTATTCACTTATTTAAATTGGTGGTTTAGATTTTTTTATTAGCCTCTGTAATGCATAAGACTATTTTATTTCAATCTTGAAATAAAATAAGAGTTGAAATAAAATGTTAATTTCCACATTTTCGATCCTATGAGAATTTTTTCAACTCGTTATATTTTCTTATACGATCGAAGATGTGTAACTGTTCGATATCTTATACCTTGCCCCAATACACACTGACCTGTGAGCCAGGCATTGCCTCATGCATACTGGCTGACAACTCTTCTATCAGGGAGGAGTAGCCTTCTTGCTCTGGACTTCCATCTTCTATTTCGTCTTCAAAATCAATGTTGATGCCTAGTGAAGAAAAGGTCAAAAATTGGCTATTGAAATGAATATAATAAGACAATTTATTTATTTATAGGGTATCTAATTAGTATCAATTACTAAATGTAATTGATACTAATTAGTAACCAATTACTAAATGTTAAATATTCTTCTCGAAAGTTTATAAAGAATTTAAGTACCAGATTTAAGCAAAAAAAATAAGAGGGAATCTTTAAAATCGAGCATGTTATCACTATACTAGTGCATTGCCCGTTAAAAATAACGGATTGTCAATAGCATCAGCATTTGTGTAATTTATCTATCCACACTTATCGTCCGTGTCATCAGATTTAACTAAAGTTAGTTATTACTTTAATAACGAGTGAAATAATAAAGCATTAATTTGAACAAATGGCAGAGGTTGTAAAGAGTTCATTTTAGTTATAATAGAAACTAACATTGCTACTTTAAACCACTATCATTTAAACTAATATCAGATTTTTTATTCGTGATAACTACCAGTTTACAATAAATATATTTCAATAATTTAAATGAACATGAATAAATAATAACCATAAAACACATATCGCCTTTCTTCACCACTGGTGTCAGTTAGCTCACTAATACCTCACCACTGGTGTCAGTTAGCTCACTAATACCTCACCACTGGTGTCAGTTAGCTCCCTAATACCTCACCACTGGTGTCAGTTAGCTCACTAATACCTCACCACTGGTGTCAGTTAGCTCACTAATACCTCACCACTGGTGTCAGTTAGCTCACTAATACCTCACCACTGGTGTCAGTTAGCTCACTAATACCTCACCACTGGTGTCAGTTAGCTCACTAATACCTCACCACTGGTGTCAGTTAGCTCACTAATACCTCACCACTGGTGTCAGTTAGCTCACTAATACCTCACCATCCATGTATTTCATCTCCACTAGTTTTGTTTGTGTGTTCACGAAGTCAGTCCTCTCAGTAGCGTTAGAGAGTTTCTCCTTCGCGATGTTACCTGAGAAAAAAGAATATAAATAGGAATATTCGGACTAGAAGAAATGAAGATCAGTTCAGTATAGTACAGAGTGACAAAAAAAAGAGGGATGAAAGTAACCGCGTATAACTCAAAAAGTAGTACACTTAAAAAGATGAAATAAAAACCTCATGATGGAGTATATTTTCAAGAATTATTTGATATCATTGTTAAGTTCATTTTGCATTTAAACCGGGAAACAGTAATTCACATTAACATGCAGAAAATTCATAAACCACGCATCTTCATTGTCGAACAGCTTTTATTGACAGCAGTTTATGGCTCATATTTTCAAAAGATCCTGACGCAAATGCATGCATTTGATACGTATATTGAAATGTTTAACATCACATTGACTGGCGACATTCACCCTGACTGTTGGTTTCAACAAGACGAAGCAACAACTCAGACCTAATTGCGAGCACAAAATTAGCTAACAAATCGTTTTGAAACCCACATCATCTCTCATCGTATGGATATCCCCTGACCACCCAGGTCTTCCGATCTCGTTCTCGTAAACTTCTATCTTTAGGGACATGTAAAGGAGAATGTTTTCGGAGCAAAACTAGTTACAGTAAAAAACATGATAGATAGTGTCCAAGTTTCTTCATCAATGAGTCGAAAATGATAGCGAATTTTGAGAAATATATAGCAGCAGGGAGGGCATTTGAGCATTTGTTATAGACTAAACAAATCTTGAAGATATACTCTATCATGTGGTTTTTATTTCATCTTTCTAAGTGTCCTACTTTTTGAGTTATAAGCGGTTACTTTCATCCATTTTTTTGTGTCACTCTGTATTATTAAATTATAGAGGAAATATTGACAAAGTGAGTAACAACGCTCACCCAGGCGTGCCATCCTTCCCCCACTCACCTAGGGGTACCACCCGCACTCCATTTTCATGGGCGTGACAACTGAGTTGCGGATCTTCAAAACCTGCCAATGCGATTGTCGTAAGTTTATTCCAGTCGAACTTTGACCAGACAGACTCGTCACACTCCAACACGAACGCGAAAACCTGAAAAAAGCACCACGAGTCTTAACAATTGACATGTTTTAAAAGTACAGAAGAACTCCTCTATACCTAGTGAATGTAGAGTCCTGAGTAAGAGAATTATCCCGTATAGTGAACAAATTTTCTAGTCTGCCTTGCATATTGTCATCAGTTTTTAGAAAACTAATGACCATTTTATGGCAAACTAAAGGAAATTTGTTCACAATACAGGGTAGTTCTGTTACTCAGGACTCTACATTCGCTATAGTGGATGGAGTCCACTATAGCGTAGTCCTACTTTATAACAATCAAACAGTTAAACCAATCAATGAACAAAAATTAGACCCCTTACCTCAGATTTGTATTTTTTCTGTTGGAATATCTTGACATGTTCATCATCAGGGTATCTTCTAGCTGCCTCCTCCAGGGGGAGACAAAGGTGATCATTGGGACAGGGACAGGAGGTACCAAAGACTAGCTGTGACGCAGTCAGCAGCGTCAGCAGTACTAGCACTTTCATGCCTGAATTATGTACTGATGCGATATAAAAATTATCTATTGCTAAAAATAAGTTATTTAGGGATCTTATAATACAAAAGAGCAATAGTTTAGACCATTTTATTTCAGCAAAAAAGTTCTCTTTGTCGCTTACTGTGAGAGAACTGGCACAAAAAATGAAACCTGAGTACCGCGTTACACCTGACAACACTCTCTATTCAACTGATCATAGAAATATTGAAAATACACATATAAATATCATAAAAACTACTTTAAAGTCATGTAGACTATATTCTATGTACAATGTAGTAGTTTGAAAGATATCTAGATTTAAAGTTAAAGCCTCCAACATCTGCTGTGAAGCTAGGCAAGTTCAAATATATCGAATAGTTAGTTCCACATTGTCGATCATAAAAGAAAAAAAATTATATAATTTATAGTGGGTTGTGACAATATGCACTTAAAATCATAGATCTTATGAATATTACAGACGAAACGAAACTGTATCGAATACTTCATACCGCTGGTTTAAACGATTCAATACTGTTTAATTCACTCCGTCTATACAATTTTCGGGATCAATGCATTTAAACGCATACTGTCACAGCCCTAATAATTTAACGTTGTAATTCGTTATATTAATTGGTACCCAAGAAACCTGCAATTTATCATGAATACCAATTAAAATAACGATTCCAGAGTCTTCTCTTGTACAATCGAAAACTTGGAACCATTTGGTATTTCGGAACTTAGTCTAAAAGATGTAAATTTTGAGAGTAAAAAATAAGTACGAGCAACTTCGAAAGACCATCCAAACAGGAAAATGGCCAATAAGTCGTCCGTTCGTGTGTCACACTTTCATTTCGAAACTCAAATTAAAAGAATTATAAATATTGTTTTCTTTACGGTTCTCCATTTTAACGATGTAATGCACCTTCCTTCTCCATTATTTTATGCGAAAGTAGGAGATTATTCGTAGATGTTTTCAAGTTTCTTTATGCTGTTTTGATTTGTAACAAACACGCATGGATTTTAAATATCTTCGCAAAACAAAATCATTTGGGGTTAGATCAGGGATTTGTCCAGAACGAGAGATTTAACATCTCAAAAAATCATCTTCCAAAAGAATGAATTTCCCGACTGAAAGAATAATGACCCAACTTTTCAATTGCTGACAATAGATATTAGCAAATCAAGTTTTCGATACCATTGACTAATAACAGTGCAAGTTGTATTCGTGATAATTATCATAATACAGGTGGTCCCGCTTTTGTTACCACCTGCTCTTATTACAAATGGTAATAAGAGCGAGGTATGTCATAAGTTATTATATAATTGTAACCCCTTAAACATTTCATTTTCTATGAGTTAGAATAGAAAGAAAATGATTAGTGTGTATTGAAAGAATGAAAGCTCTGTGATGAAAGTTCAAAGTAGCGAATGAATTAAAATTATTGAAATTCATTCATATCTCAACACTCACTCAGTATAGGTGAGTTTGATTTATATAACTGCTGTATCATGGTCCATGGACACCAATTAAAATATTGTTAAATTATAATTATATTTATATCTCGCGTGTCCGAAAATGTAGAACCAACCGATAAGTCAAAATAATATTTTACAGTGCATAAAATTACTTTTCGTTCGATGTGAAACAATTATATAAAATGAACTATCAAACTAATTACTCACCTACTGAGTGCGAGTTGAGCTAGGCATGGTTGAGTCTTAATACATTTATATTTTTGCTACTTTTAATTTTCATCACAGAGCATTCATAAATTCAAAATACGTTGAATCGATCCTTCAGAACCATTTCCTTTTTATTGTAACTCATAGAAATTTATTATATAAATTATTATATAAGATACATTTATATAATAACTCGAGTCACACCTTTCTCTTATTACCTTTTGTGATAAGTCCGAGTCGTGATTTTGGTAATAAAAGCGGACCTGCCCGTAATAAGGACCAAATAGAAGCTAATAATTGAGGACATTATGCCACACTAACAGTAGCGTTTACTGAAAGCAAGGATTTATTTATATCTTTCTGGTGCCTTGAATTTGAAGGACAAATTAAATCATCAAGAATAACACAAGTAAATCACATTCATGAACTGAAGAACAGTAACAATATAAAACTCCAACTTTTGCCTCAAATTCTGGAGAAGGTGACGAGAAAGACAGTAAAAAGATCAACAAACTTTATAAAAAAGATATAATATTATGTTTTCGTGTCGGTTTCTTCACCAATGCTTTAAAATAAAATATAGCTATTGAAAACCTTGTAGTTGAAGGTACGGACTATTACTTAAATATACCTACTACTTCTAAAACAGACTTCTTTGCTTGACATACTGTATAGTGACAATTTATCGTCGTCCGTCGAACATTCCCGACGATGATGCCTGAAATTATAATATTTTACGATAAAATACAATCATTATTTACCGTAATGGACAATAATACACAATCTATATACCGGTTATAAATTTCCAACTGGGTACATAGCGTGATGGGGTTCAACTGATAAAACCAAACAAGGTTCAACTACAAGGTTTAACGTCTGCTTCGTAACCTCCATGAACAAAGTCATCTACCAACATCGGAGACGATGCTCATGAATGAAGAAAAGCTACTCCGTGAGTGCAGTCACTTACCAAGGAATGTGACGATTAGGGATACAACCACCGATAGCTGCACTCACAGATGGAAGAGGGGATAGTAAATGAAGTTTACCAGCCTAACTACCATAAAAACCTAAGAGCAAAATGAAGTGGTGATAATAATTGAAACTACAAGCCTACCTAATACAAAATATAATATCTCGTAGATGAAAAGCATAACCTCAGCGCTATCCTCCAAAACTGCAAGTAGCGTTAAAATAATGATAAACATGGTAAAAACGAAAATGTATACCTAAAGCAGTGTTTACATTGTCAGTCACAACCTAGGGAATACGCGTGGTGATCACTGAGCATTCGACACTGTCACCACGAAAGTGTTCAAACTGTACTACAGTACGTCAATGTGATCAATAGTGGCTGTTCTCTCAGTCTGTGTAAAGTTGTGAGAAGGTCTATGCCAAACAACTCGCTACCGAAAAGTGAGAGGTTGCTGCGGAGCCTCGCATATCCTCCTCTTCCTATTGCTAACAACACACTGAAAACTGTCACTCTCCGAATTTCCGAAATTGTGGTCATTTGAACGAACACTGTACGTTTATCAATTCATTGCGAAAACAGCATTTCATGGTGAAATTCGACACTTTATGGTGAATCCCTAGGGAAATACCTAGGTGCCGACTGACAATGTAAACACGGCCTAATACGAATTGCAACGTCACTCTCATCTTTCATCCACCGCATACAGCTTCAGGATAGAGCCCTGTGGACTATTATTTTAATAATATAGAAAATAAATTCCTAGTATTCTATCTTCAATGAATTTTGTCTCAATACACTAGGGTCATAGGCTTATTAGTTTTTATAGGCTTATTAGTTTATTACAAGGTCGCAACAAAATTCAAACTTAGATAATTTAGCTACATCAATATAAACCAACACAATTTTCTTATCAACATTGTTTAATATACTAAGAAACTAAGAAGCAAGAAAAATCCTTCAATACCAAAGGTGAAGGATAATTTTTCAGTTTTTATCAGGGTACAAGTGGTAGATATCAAATTGTAAAAAAAAACATCTTTGTCATTTCATTTACTTAATCTGTACCTCTTCGATCGTAATGAAGTCAATGAATCTCAGCCTATCTGTATAAACTGCTTATCAATAAAATAATATGCATTTAATTAGAAACTCTTTACATGCCTCATAGATAAATCCTTTATTATTGTAAAAACTATCTAGAAATTCCTTCCTATACTTTATCTGCAAACACATTACCACAACAAAGCAGCAATAACATCAACTGTAATGCTTTCACACGAAAGAACAAAACTGAACAATGAGAAGCAATTAATTATCAGCGACACAATCTAATCAGAACTATCGCCATGAGAAAATAAACAGATCTTAGCTCAATATAATAAAATGGCACTAATATCTATTACGAACAAACCTTAAGATTTACCAAAGAACATGAAACAGCTAGGCGTAAAATTTGTGTCCCAGTAGACAAGAACATACAAGGATTAGAAGAACACTGTGGCTGTTAATCAGTAGCTAATTGAGAGCTTATCTACAGTTTATGACACGGGATAATTATGCTAATTAATATTATCCAATCATTCAGATCAAGGAAATATTTTTACCATTTAAACAGTGTCTAGTGTCTACTATGATCATATATGAAGTTGTTACACAAACAATTTGGTGGTACTGTAATATTATCACAATCAACGTTGATTTTTCAATGTTACACTGAAAGTCAATATAAGTGGAATATTAATTTAGAAGTTAACATGTTTTCCAATGTATAGATTATAAAAATGATAAAGTTCAAATTTTTCGTAAGAGGAGTGTAAACCATGGAATATGGACTAGCATCATTATTTATTCACGTATTTGAATAGATAAATATTTGCTAAGCATAACATTGCAAAGACCTTCTTAATTGATGAGAAATGCCAACAGTTCAATCTTTTTCTCTTTGTGTGATACGCTGATCGACTGCAAACTGCTTGTATAAGATATCTTGTCCTTTTACCAAAACTTCACAGATTGTATTTAATCATTCTTCAGTGGAATTATTCTGATTATCTGAAAATAATGGTATATTTTCTTATTTTTCTCCATTTTTGGGGACTGTAATCACGATACACGTACAAAGCTCCTGATCATCAATCAGTCACAAAAAAAAACGAATTTCCATACCTTTCTTACTATATTCTATCGTTATTTTCCTGCTGAAATTCTCATAGCTCATAATATTAATAACTAAATGAACTACAGTTCTGGACAATAAAGCAGTGGTTAGCAATATCGAGTATATCGCTTTTGCTATTTGGGAAGTAGTTAGTATATTAATTGGAATAATCATTGAAGTTACCTTCCTCAGTAAACATAAAGAATTTTACAAACTTCTTTCTATGTCATGGCATTTACGAAAAATTCGATCCCAAACTTCAAAAGAGACTTAAGGATTAAATTCGAAACAAGCTCTGTTCTTGGGTGTTCACTTATTTTTTCTAGTGACTATATTAATTTTCAATATGCTGACTTATAACCAGAAAGTACATGCATGTGTTTTGTATTGGTTTTGTGACAGCGTTCGGTCAGTCAATCAGTTATATTTTCGACTTATCGGCTTCAATTTTACAAATTACTATGCAATGATGTTCAAGAATGTCATCGCCTACAAAAAATTGAGTTTGCCAGAAAAGATGGCGAAAAAGCTGCTCTAGCTCGAGCAATAAAGCGATTGAAAAAAATAGATGAAGCAGCATCCCAGCTGATGGAAGTCTTTGGTTTCATGATTTTATTGGAATTTCTGAATAGCATGGTAACCACAACTCTCGGAATGTACTTGGTTATCGAATTTGCTCGAAGTTCCTCAGCACAATTAGCGCTTCCAAATCTTTTTTACGTTGTCAAAATTGCAAGTTTTTCAGTCGCTTACACGAAATTCCCATCAAAAATGGCGAAAGAGGTGATGTTTAATATTTTTATATATGTATGATTAAATTTACAGTTTAGATTCTAAACGAGTTAGTAAATAGTAATATTAACAACAATTTCATATTTCAGAAAAAAGTAACTTCCGAATTTTACGAAATGTGCATCATCAATGACCCCACTTTGAAAGAGACGCCTGAGGTGATTAATACTTGTTAATACAAATCTTTTTTTGTTATCGTAAAAAGATAATGAAGGAAGATCACATCAATTCCACAATTCTCAGTATGTATTTAACCATCAGATGTTTCAGAGTGACTACTTGCGAAAATCCTTGCGTAAACCTGTTCAATTGTCGCTATGTTCCTTCACTAATCTCGATTAAATGTTTAATTTGCCCAATGATAACTTCATTAATGCTTCATCTATGCCGAAAATTTATTATTCCCCTCCACTCTAAATTTTCTATAACTCTATTCATTAGAACTAAGGTTTCTGATTATAAATTTACAAAATATTTCAAATTCGGTTCTTTATTTTTACAATATGTAATTTGAGTAGTTCGAGTGAGCTTTGCACTACCCTCTGACTTTCTAAGCTGACTAAGCAAAGAAAAAGACAAAATTACCTCTGACTTATTGAAAACAATGATAAAACTGATAAAACAAATGGCTCCCTATACAGTTACCTAAATACCATTACCCTAAAAAACGTTAGGTACCTAAAAGTGAGCCTAAATATGATTAAATTTACAATAATACGAGATAAAGTTCGTAAGGCTCACTTGTTCTTCTATATTTAAGAAATTAGAAAGTCGGACATGGAAGGGCGAGAGTGTCTATTTCATACCGAATACTTGATCAATTAATTTTTCGTTAATTGTGATTTATTATTTCATATTAGTTCTAAAATTTGAAATATTTTTGAGAAATGTTAATGTAGCGTGCAGGGGACCTTTAAACCAATTTGTTGTATTTTTTCAGATGCTAGGACACATCAATTCCTAACTTGTAATCACAATGCAATTATCTGGAATGGTGGAGCTCAAGCAGATGAATTGATAAAGATTAAGGAAAGTAGAAATTTAGTATCTATTAACCACATGTTAATTATATATAGTATACTTCAAATAAAACTTCACTGGTGAATATTTGAATTCCCTTTCACTTTGATTTCGATATCCTTTTTGTTTTTCTATCAACACTTTACGTGTTTTTATACCCTTTATGCCCTGAATTAATTTGAACGTATTTTTTTATAATATCCACTATATTTTGAAAAAGATGTATACGTACACATTGGTTCCAAGAAATGAAACAATACACATTATCCCTCAAAATACATCATTTGAAAAGAGACGGATACTACCTCTCATGAAATAATGGGATGTGAAAGAAGAATCATTAATATAATCCAACAGACTTCATCTTTGTTTAGGAGACAGAGCTGATTATTTCTATTGATGTTATCGAGAAATCTTTACAGAAGAGGAAATTCCTTCAGGAACTTACGGCTGAGATCGTAAGGAGGAGTTGAGAACACACGGAAGTAGTGGGCTCGACTGCCTAAAACCTCACCCTTGCGGCTGAAAGCATTCCCTCTTTGGATCGCAAGAATGATTCGCTGTTGGAATCAGGCAGACTCCCTTGGATCGTTCGTTGTCTCAACAAGGCGGATACCTATGGACTTCATGACCACGCTCCAGTGGTTTCTATAGCAATCGGCTCAAATATGTAAGCTACACCAAGGGCAGAGTATTTCTGACGTTTATGGTTCTTCGCAGCCCCGGCCTCAACCGCGGATTCATTGAGGTGTGTCTCAGCGAATGTATAGAAACAAGTGCAATCCCAAATCAGATTTTTTCCATTCATGTATGGAAACAGTATTACCATCTGATCGATTACCATACCCCCTGTCAAGCCCAGAAGGCTCAAGCACTGAAGAGAGTCCTGCGCTCTGCAAAGACTGTTATAAACATCATTCATTACCGCATATCTTGGATGACGCCCAGAACTGTACATACAAGGCAGGCCATACAGTCCTCTGACATCCATCCCAAAATCACAGCGGCAAGAATGAGGTTCACAAACTCTGGCACCCACTCTGAGAGCAATGGCTACCCTCAGGGACTCTGGATCAAGCAGTGTACCTAATGATGGTATGGGAATCGCATTCAACCACACTCCAGTTTCCTTAAAGAGAAGAGGATAACAGTTGTGCTATTGTATTAGAAAGAAATATTAGAAAGAATAGTTTCAACCAAATCACTCATACAATACATTGAAGATACAAAAGCACGTAAGGCAATGTCTCCAGCTCTCCTACAATCCAGTTCACCAAGGCCAACCAGTACAGTTGCATGAACTCAAGAATCAGTTGACATCTCTACATTGATCACACTAGCAACGGCAGAACTAAGTGATTCATCAAAACAGCTATAAGCTTGACTACGTGCTTGTAAGCTGGAAAAGCCCACAGAATATATTGCAGCTTCGGAATGGAGAAAATCTTTCTCAACAAAAAGAAGGATTGATGGTTATCGGCAACCCGAAACCGAGAGACCATGAGATACACATCTTCTTACCTCAGTAAGATCTCCACAGGAATACAAAAGTCACAATACAAATTGTCATTATGAACCACCCTGACATTAGTGAGCACTACCCGGAACATCAATTCTGGTTCCCCAGGGGCAATATCATCGAGGATGGTCATCTCACATTTTTCGCTATTAACTTCAAGTCCAATGGCACTCAACCCATTTATCAAGATTGTTACGTCCTCCAGAACTCTCTCTCTGGTTTATCTCTATGGCTGCGTCGATCAGATACCAAACATTGAACTCTGGCTCTACTCTGTGAGCCACCTCGTCTATTCCAAGGGCAAACATAGCCGGTGTTTTATGCTTAAGTGAGACGCGTGCTTTCTTGAGATGTGAGCATATTAAAAGCGGAGAGTTGATTGTGGGCGTGGCGTTATTGCTTCAGTATCAAGTGTGCCACGATACTGAGAGAGTATGAGTAGATCTATGTTATGTTAGTATGATAAAATCTTTGGTATAAATGATCTTAGTACCATCTTGTCTAACTGTAGCTATGGCATTTTAATTTTTCTTTATTCATTAATTTTTATACGTATTTTATCTTTAAAATATTAAGTCAATGAAGAAAATTAAATTTATTTCAAAATGAATTTGAACACTGCAGGGAATACTATGAAAACCCGATATTTCTAACGAGAAAGTAGTAATGTATTATTCTCGAAGTTAACATGCGGAGGATAATTTAGTAAATTCCTAGTTCGCGTCCCTTTTTCATTTAGGGACGTGAACTAGGAACCGATCCAAATACCCCCTTCCTAGTTCACGTCCCTAATTGATTTAGGGTTTCGAACTAGGAAGGAGTATTTACTTTTCACATGTAAGTATACTTTTCACATTTAAATATAAAGTATACTTTTCACATTTAAATATAAAGTATACTTTTCACATTTAAATATAAAGTATACTTTTCACATTTAAATATAAAGTATACTTTTCACATTTAAATATAAAGCATACTTTTCACATTAAAATATAAAGCATACTTTTCACATTTAAATATAAAGTATATTCAAACAGCATAAATATCGGAAATATTAATTTTTTTTGGTTAAATTTACTGAATTTCAATTTCAAATATTACTTAGGGCACTATTTATCTACTTAAGATACTAGATTTTCGGCCAATTACTATTTGTTAGTGCAATATATTTTAATCAAATGAAAGGTAACTAAATTAATGAAAAATAATTTAAAAATGCCCACCTGTCTATAGTTCGCGTTTCTAAATCAAATAGGAACGTGAACTAGGAAGGGGGTAATTGGATCGGTTCCTAGTTCGCGTCCCTAAATGAAATAGTAATTTACCGAAAATTTAAAGTACGGAATACTCATGTGTGCTCAAAAATTTAAGTTTAACCCAATTCAAAAAAAAATACCGACAAGAAAAAAATATTATATGATATCTAAAGTAATTGTAACTAGAACAGGCTCTCGGTAGAGCGCATACCTTAGCAACCTATCATAAATGACCCTGAACATCCAATAATTTTTGAGCTATAAATGACGTCTTGACCTTAACCTTTGAAGTGTTTGATCCCAAAATCTTTTAAACTGATTTCTGGATAATGACCATTGACCAATTGTCCCACCAAATTGCATTGACTTTGATTTATGACCCGATTGCTCCCAAAATATAACCAAATTGTTCCTAGATATTGTAATCGTTCCACAAAGTTTCAGGCAATTTTGTTGAATACTTTTTGGGTTGAGTTATTGAAATATAAATGACCTTGATCTTTGACTGGTCATCTCCCAAAATTTTACCAGATGGTTACTGGATATTGACTTATCGTCCACCTAAATTTGGGGCAGTTTGGTAGTAACTTTACTCTTTGTGTTATTGAGTTTTGAATGAACTTGACCTTTGACGTGATCGTCCCTAAAATTTTACCAAATGGTTCCAATCGTCTCACCAAATTTCGGATAATTTGGTTGAATACTTCTTGAGTATGCGACTAACAAGATGATAAATGAATAAATAAATGCTGCCTAAAACATTACCTTCCGCATTCTGCTAAAGTAATGAGTTAAAGTACCTACCATGAACTTCGGACTATCAGCATTAGTTATTCAAATATTCGAAGGAATAAATATTTGCTAAGCATAACAAAGCAAAGACCTTCTTACTTGATTGAAAAACATTCAGTTGGTAGCAAACATTCAGATCGAAGCTCCAGTCTGTTCAATCGTTGTCTCATTGTGTGATAAGCTGATCGACTGCAAACTACTTATAAGTTTTCATTTCATTTAACCAAAACTTCACAGATCCAATCTGTCAATTCTTCAGTGGACTTATTCTAATTTATCGAACAATACAAATAATGGAATATTTTCTGATTTTTCTCCGTTTTTGGGGACTGTACCCACGATACACGTACAAAACTCCTGATCATCAATCGGTCACCAAAAATAGTCGAATTTCCATACCTTTTCTACTTTATTCGGTTGGTATTTTTCTACTGAAACTCTCGTCGCTAATGATATTTATGAATTATTGGCCTTCAAAAATGAATATAAAAGCAGGATCTACCAATATCGAGGATATCGCAGTTGCTATTTGGTCAGTAGTTAGTATATTAATTGGAATAATCATTGAAGTTATCTTCCTCAGTAAACATAAAGAATTTTACAAGCTTCTATCTATGACATGGCATTTACAAAACATTCAATCCCAAACCTCAAAAGAGACTTCAAGATTAACTTCGAAACAAGCTCTGTTCTTGGGTATTCAATTAATCTTTTTAGTAACAATGTTAGGGTACAATGTGCTGACTTTCGGGAAAATATATGGTTTTTATTGGTTTTGCGATAGTGTTCGGACAGTCAATCAGTTATGTTTTCTACTCATCGGCTTCAATTGTACAAATTACTACGCAATGATGTTCAAGAATGTCATCTCCTACAAAGAATTGAGTTTGCCAGGAAAGATGGCCAAAAAAGCTGCTCTAGCTCGAGCAATAAAGCGATTGAAAAAAATTGATGAGGCAGCATCCCAACTTATGGAAGTCTTCGGTTTAATGATTTTATTAGATTTTCTGAATAGCATGGTAACCACAACTCTCGGAATGTTTATAGTCTTCGAATTTGTTCGAAATTTCTCAGTAAAAATGGCGTTTATGAATTTCCTCTACGTCTTCAAGATTGCAAGTTTTTCAGTCGCTTACACGCAATTCCCAACAAAAATGACGAAAGAGGTGATGTTTCATTTTATTATATATTAATGATTGACAGTTTACATTACAAGCAATAATTACAACAAGTTCATATTTCAGAAAAAAGAAATTTCCGAATTTTATGAAATGTGCATCATCAATGACCCCACTTTGAAAGCGATGCCTGAGGTAATCAAATCAATAACTGATTTCAAAACTGAATTAAATCTTTTCTACAGCATCCACTTTAACCTGGTCTTACTTACACTGGAACTTCTTTGTCTGTAACCAAAACTCTATCTAGTTAACCCCTACCTAGTTATTAATTATTTCACGTTGAAGAGTGGTTATATAGGTAGGTAAATTTAAAATTCGCGTCTTGATTCCCCAGCTTGATTCTCACTTATTTGGTAACGAATCTATTGCCAATTATGAATTTCTCAAGATTAAAAATAATTGAAAGGTTAAATTTTGTTCATTACGTATTATATAGATCCACTTTATTTACATGCATCTTTAACTTTGTTCTTTTGATGGATATAACTAACGATATCGTCAGCAATATTGCTAGGTAAAATGAATAGTCGTAAAATGTCAATGAAGGAAGATTCCACAATTTTAAGTATGTATTTAACTATCAGATTTTTCAGAGTGACTACTTGCGAAAATCCTTGCGTCAACCTGTTCAATTGTCGCTATGTTCTTTCACTAATCTCGATAGAGGAATACTATTATCTGTGAGTATTTAGTGGAAATTAAATGTTCAATAAACCAATGATAACTTCAATAATGCCTAATTTTTGCCGATTATTTCCTTCACATTTTAATAATACAAATTGTATTTTTTCAGATGCTAGCACACATCATTTCCTACCTTGTAATCACAATGCAATTATCAGGTATGGTGGAACTCAAGCAAATGTACTGATAAAGATAAAAGTTGTAATATAGTATTTCTTTAGAACTTTTAACAATATGTTAATCATCAATTAAATAAAACTTTACCTAGTAAGGGTATGAAATATTTTAGTTCCGTCCTGATCCTGATAACATTAAAAAGTTTTTTAGGTGAAATTGGCTACGAGATCAAGAAATGAGGGAGTCATTAATTTTGTTTCATGATTGATATGTAAATACCTATACTATATAAGAAAAGTCAATAATATAATCCAACAGAATTCATCTTAGTTTAGGAGTCAGAGTTCATCATACCAGTGGATGTTATAAAGAGTAAGTAATGCGTTTTGGACATTTTAAAAGACGGAACCAGGTAACTGGAATGATGAGTTATAAAGATTTAAAAATTTCTTCATAGTGATCAATTAATTTGCTCATCAATGAACATACTCTTCCTTGTAAATATGGGGATAAATAAATGCAATGAACGGTAGGTAGAGGGACCGAATTTCGACAACGCTCGTAACTGAGAACAAAATGAGAAGCAAGAAAAAAAATAACGAAAACATGGACATTGCCATAGTTGTACACTGATGAAAACGGCTTTGCTATAATGTTGGCTTAACAGTAGCGAGCGTTGGCTTATCAGTGACGCGATCGTTTCTAGAGAGATCACTTCCGGACGGTTCCTGGAAAGAAGCTCACAGGAAAGAAGCCCACAGAAAAAATGCCCACAGAAAAAAAGCCCACAGGAAAAAAACACACAGGAAAAAAGCACACAGGAAAAAAGCACACAGGAAAAAAGCACACATGAAAAATGCCCACAAGGAAAAATGCCCACATGAAAAAAGCCCACAACCTCCTAATTTTTAAAATACAGAAAAACATAAAGGTGTTTTTAATAAGGGCATAAGTTAATGCAAATATTCTAAAATACAGTTGTTCTGATATATTTTAGTATGGGGTTCAACGTCAGCTTTCAGCCATTTTGACTATATCGCCGACGTCAAAATAAATTTAAAAAAAGGACTGGAAGAAGCAGTCAGAAAGGAAAGTAGCTCCATGAACAAAGTCACTTACCATCGTCGGTGAGAAATCTAGTGGATGCAAAATGAACTACACCTTGAATGAAGTCATTCAACAAGGAATGTGACGAAAAGGGACACAAGCACCAGTGGCTGCACTCACGGATGGAAGAGGAAAATGAAGAGCATAAACCTAGCGCTATCCTCTAAAACTGGAAGTAGCGTTAAAAAATTATAAATATGGAGAATATGATAAAAGACAATACATAATCCAAATTACAACAGTTCGGAACCCAAGGGAAGGTACCCCACTTCTCTTCCGTCCACTTCAAAAAAATTCATGGATGATTTTCAAATTTATATACCGGGTGACCAATAAAAAACTGGTCTTAAGTAAATGCTTATAACTCAAAAAGTACTTGGTGTAGAAAGATGAAACAAATATCACATAAAAGAGTATATTTTCAAGTTTTATTTGATATCAAAGATATTGAAAACTATTGAATGAGGGATACAGATATATCAATTAAACATAATGGATATTTCGTCAACACATTTTAATCAACCCTCATGAATCATTATGCAACTAACTATTGAGTAGCATATTTTCATTTCTAAACATTATCATTTAAGCAGTTCTGCAACCAAAGTTAAGAGAAAATATGCCTTTCAATACAACAAGGATATAAAAATTAAAATGGTTAAGAATTTGTTCAATAAATGGACAAGAAATGAAGTGTTTGAGAAACCATGCATTGCACTCGGCGAAAGTGACAGTTCGGTGCGGTTTGAGTTCGCATAGGCCTTGCATGGTCCATATTTTTATTAAAGATGTAGAGACTGAAAATGTTTGTTGTGTAATCACCGACGGATACATTGAAATGTTAAATACTGTAATGACTGACGGCAATCATCTTGACGTTTGGTTCCATTAGGACACTGCATACATATTCTTGTCTGCAGTAGACTGATTGAAAATTGACTTCAAGAACAAGATTATTTCGCACCGAACCGTTTTCTATGTCCAATTAGGTCCCTTGACCTTTCACCTTTGGATTTTATCTCTTATATACGTTAAAGAGAGGGTATTTAAATTAAAACCAAACATGATTGAAGACTTGAAGCAGGTAATACGTGAAGTAATTAAAATATATTAGTTGCAGTAAACGCTAATTTTGATAAAAAGGATTAATCTCTGTATTAAGCACAGCGGTAAGGATCTCAAACACTTGTTATATATTGAATGAAACTTGAGGATATAATCTTTCATGTGATTTTTGTTTTACCTTTCTAGATCAATTAGTTTTGAAGTTATAAGCCTTTACTTTTAACCAGCTTTTTATTGGTCACCCGGTACTGTAAAATTTAATTTCAACAAGTATACAATTAATCTTAGGGATGAAGACTTTAAAAATGAGACAAAAGGTGCAAGACATAGAAAACTAATTGAATATTCGTGCCTTTGTAAACTTTGAAACACTTTCATGTTTTTCTGTTTTTTTTTAAATAATATGTAGTTGTGGGCTTTTTTCCTGAGGGATTTTATACCTGTGGGCTTTTTTCTTGTGGGCAATTTTCCTTGTGGGCATTTTTCCTTGTGGGCATTTTTCCCTGTGGGCATTTTTCCCTGTGGGCATTTTTCACTGAGGGCTTTTTTCTTGTGGGCATTTTTCCTGTGGGCATCTTTCCGGACACCCCAATGCCGATGCCAAACCAAATTTAATCATCGCAATAGATGCAGGATTCAACTCCCGACATTCTTCCAGCGATCCGTTGTCCGGCCGAAAACGCTTACAACCGTCCACCAAAGTTTCTGCAACGTTTAATCACCGCCTGGAAAATGCAGCGATACAGCGGTGGACCAGCGTTCAAACTTTCTGCGTTGGCTTAAGCCCATATTACACTGTGGCGGTCGCCACGGTTTTATTATTTTTCTCTCTAACTCCGCCCCTTTTCTCTCTAATAGCAAACAATATTATGGCGAGCACCATGAATTTGTGATCGCTCACTGCGCGATAGAACGAACACCGCCACCGTTTTAGAGGTAATGAAATTGTCACTGTAACCTACTAAAGAGATTTGAAGTAGTGGAAAAAGTATTTTGTTTCATTTTAAAAGTTATTTAAGACTTTGTATGGCTACTGTGTGATACAAAAAAAAAGAATGAACGCTTCTGTGTAGTGTCCAGTGGTGCCATACAATCAATGAAATTAAACTTTTTAATATATAGCCTTGGAATTGCTTCACACAACTATCAAAAAGATAATTAACTAAATAAATATTCGTGATGACATCGAATTTTAATGCTACGATTCATTTCAAAGTAAATTTTTCAATTTTCCCTAAATTTCAATGCACGATCACCTCCATATTGACTCTTCTAGTGTAATAGCAACTTTGAGAATGGTGAGCGCCATATCTGTAGAGAGAGACAACCTTAGACTGGGTTGTTATTGGAGCGGTGGTGAACTTTGTCGTAGAGTTAAATTGCCTGCCTCTTATCGCTCACAAAAATTTGTGCAGCTCAAAACTTTCGGAGCAGTAGGAGGAACCATAAGCGGTGACCAAGCGTATACGCCGTTGCCTTAAGTGTGGTGGCATACTAGACGCGGCAAACCATTGACGCCAGTGGCAACAGCGGAAAAAAAAAACCGCCAGCATGTGTTGGTTATAGACTTGTTAATTTAATTTACACCAAGTACTTCGTCACTTCAGGCAGGACCCATTTTAGTGACTAACATTACAGACTCACTCAGCAGTGCTCACATCAAATCAACTCAATTAGACCACACTCACTAAGAAATAGAAACAGTGACTATCTTTGTCTCATCATCATGGAAAGTTTTAAGAGAAGGTTGGTTTGCTTGGAGATTCAAAATCAGGTTATTTTTCTGCATCATTAGGTTAGGGCAATTGACAAGTATGTGTTCAATGGTAAATGTTTGATTTTTGCACAGTTGACAAGGGGGAGATGGTTGTTGCACTGAGTTATCCATTAGATAGCTATGTGTTAGGTTAGTGTGACCTATCCGCAATCTGTTTAAAATGACGCCTTGATGTCTGGTAAGAGTTAGCTTCTTCAATGTGCTCGGTTCTGATTTAATTTTTGTCAACTGAGTTCTCTGTCTGCTCCATCTGTCTTTCCATCTATTTCGCACCTCTTCCTTTATTAAGAGGAACCAGTAAGTAAGGAATAAGTCGGGAAGCTCCTCTTGTCGCAGCCTTGGCTGCCACATCGACACACTCGTTACCATAAATTTGTTTGTGAGATGGTATCCATAGAACTGTCACTGAGTATCCAGATGTAATTACTTCATGCAGCTTGATCTGAACTCTGCTCATCATCTGGTTCCTTGGTTCCATTGTCTCCATACCCTCAGCGGCGCTCAGTGACTGTGTACATATAAGGAACTTTGTCCTTCGTTTGTATCTGCAGTCTTCCTGGATCAGATTACAAGCCAGGGTAAGAGCTTTTAGCTCAGCTGTGTATGCAGATGCTACTTTTGGGAGAGTCACACATAGGGTCTATCTCTATATGCAGCAGCTACTCCAACTCCAAACTCATCCTTGGAGCCATCGGTATATATTTGCATATGCTCAGGGTAATGCACATGAACATGGTTATTAAAAAAGGGTGAACATTTGAGTATGTCCTTTATCAGAGGAGAATATAACTCTTGGTCTTCCTCTGGTCTACATGAACACCAAGAATAGACGTTTGGTGTTTTGAATGGTAGTACTGGTTGTATAGGTAGGTCCAGGTTGTCGATGTAGTCATTTGCTCTTTGAATTATTGGTTTGAGTGAAGGACGGACATTAGAAAAGTAGAGTTTTAGAGTTCTATTTATGACGCTATTAAATGCTGGATTACATATGTTGCTTTCCAACTGGAAATATTTTTGCAGATTAGGTCGGTTCTTCTATCTTCTAAGGATGGCTCATTCATAAGAATATAAAGACTCTCAACTGGGGAAGACTTGAAGGACTATTTTGGGTCTGATTGTAGTCTATTTTGAGGGCTTGTAGTAGGATTTGATGGTCAGCACCCCACTTCAGAGAGGGAAAGTGTGGAGAAGATTGAGGGATTCGTTGCAAGATGGTATTAGTTTGTCTGTATGTGCTTCCCACGTTAACTGAGGGTCCCATGTGAGACCCAAGAATTTTGCAGTTTTCTGGTGTTTCAGATGAGTGCCTTTTATTCTCAGACAGGGAATTTTGGGGAAATCTGGTCTTTTATGGAAGGTCATATAGAATGTTTTGGGTATAGAGAAAGTGAAGCCATTCTTATCTCCCCAAACTGCCATTGTGTTGATGACCAGTTGGAGATTGCGGTTAATCTGACTCATGATGCAGCCCAAGAAGGCAATCTGCACGTCATCTGCAAAAAGAGACTTATGGATGTGGTCCGGTATAACTGAAGCAAAGGAGTTGATTTTGATTGCAAAAAGATTCACAGACAATATACTACCTTGTGGTATTCCTGCTTCTTGCAACCTCTTCTCACAGTTCACTGTTGATAGCTACTATAAATCGGCGATCCCGAAGGAACTGCTGAAGGTACATAGGTAGTCTGCTGCGTAGTGCAAGGGAGTGCATGTCCTTAATAATTCCTCCCTCCAAGTCGCATCATAAGCTTTGGCCAAATCAAAGAAAACACAAACTGTCACCTTATTTTCTGCAAATGATTTCTTAATATAGGTTTCTAGTCTAATTAGATGGTCTATTGTTGACCTATTTTTTCGGAACCCACACTTGGTGGGTGTACGTAACTTGTTCTGTTCAAAGATATTCTGTAAGACGTCCATTGTTCATTTTTTTTAATTCCTAGGCAACTGGTTAGTGATATTGGTCTATAGTTGGAAGGATTCGTATGGTCTTTGGCTGGTTTCGGTATGGGGATTATAGTGGCATTTCTCCAGGTTTGTGGGTAATAAGTTTCTGTCCACATTTTATTGTACATGGATAATAAGAAGAGTTTTGCATTGGGTGCTCTTGATGGCCATGTAGTGAATAAAGTCATGTCCAGGGGTTGTATTTTTGGTAGAAGATAATGCATTTTGTAGTTCTATCATTGAAAAGAGTTTATTGTAGTGATGATCCTCTTGAGCTGAGGAGTCTAGTTGGGTGGATTCGGTCTTCCTTTTATGGAGTAAAAAGGAAGCGGAGCTGTTTTTATAGCTGAAGTTTTCTTCAAGAGTTTTGGCTATTAAATTTACAATCTGGACAGGAGTTGTAACCTTTCTGTTACCGTCATTGAGAAGAGAAATGCTCCTTGGAGCTCTACCTCTCATTTTCCTTAGTTTCTCATATATTTGAAACATAGGAGTGGAGTGCTTCATTTTGCTCAGATAGTCTATCAGATCCTCCTTCTATCACTTACTAATGAAATGTTTTGTCGCAGGTTGCTGGTGCTTCCAAAGGATTTTGTCGGATGGATCTCCAGACCTCTAGTACCTTCTGTACAGTCTCTCTCGCTCGTTTCACATTCTCTGACATTGTTCATTCCAAATTTTTTTGGGTAAAATTTTTTTTGGGTAAAATCTTTTTGGGGTGTATTTGGAAATGTGTTTATTCATGGCAGCGTCTATTTTCTAGTATAAGTACTGAATCATATCCTCAGCACATGAGAACATCCGGTCTCCATTTATGTCTAGCCAGACCTCATCGGTTTCGAATGATTCCCAGTCTGCTTTCCTGAAGTTGAACCGATCGACAGGTGGGTTTTCAATCAGTCTAGTTCCACAGATCTTTATCAAAATGGGGCAGTGATCACTACAAAGTGGGGAATCTAACACACACCATTCTACATCAGAGACAAGAAAGTTGCTAGAAATAGAGAGGTCAATAGCAGAGCCAGAATCATGTGTGGGTCTACCATCATTTACACATACCATAGACGAGTCTATCAGAAATGATTCTAATACCCTTCCTCTGAGATCAGTTTGCGGGTTTCCCCAATGGTAACTTTGACCGTTGAAGTCCCCCAACAGCAAAATAGGTTGAGGTAATTGGGTGATAAGAGCCTGAAATTCGTTCTGATTTAATTGGGTAATGCCAGAGATGTATATTGAGCAGATTGTGATGCAATGAGAGTGGGCAAGTTGAATACATGCAGCAACTGCTTGTAGGTTGCTGTCAATGTCTATTGGTTCAAAAGGAGAGTTTATGTGGATGAAGAGAGCTAAACCTCCATGAAATCTAACATTGAAGTGTCCTTGTTTAGATAAACTATTATATCAGGGAATTTTAATCATACAGTCATTGCCTAGAAAAGTTTCCTGGACAGCTATGACTGTTGGGTTATAAGTTTCTACTAATTTGATGAGGTCTTGTTTAGCAGAGGATACTCTGCGTACATTCCATTGAATTATTGTATCCATATTTGTTAATTATCAATGTTTTCCTTTGTTGTGTTTCTTTCTATTTTTTTAGATGCTTTCCCATAACTGTTTTCTCTATGTTTGTTTCCATGTGTAGTCTGTTTCAGCTGTTGTCCATAGTTTTCTATGTCGTCTATTTCAATTGATTCATCATTCTGATGGTTTAGAGAGTTGAGAGATGGACTGTCGTTCACTTCTTCTCGATCAGTTAGATCTGATCGAGAAGTTGAGGGATTTGTGTTGATGTCTATTTACTGTTAGTAAATTCTACCAGTACTTGGACTTTGTAGAAATGCTTGTACGGAATAGGTACTTGGTTCACTGCTGTTGGATCAGGCTGTTGATTAGGGGGATTGTTCTTCGGTTTATTGGTTTGTATTGCAGGAGGATCTGTATAGCTTCTATCATTGTCCTGCAATCTACGTTTCCGAGTTGAGTTTAGGATGGCATTTCTGAAGTTCATATTTATTAGGTAAGGGTTATTTTTCTCCAAAATTAGTCAGGCTTGGTTTCTGGAAATTCATTTCGTCTGTTGAATGGCAAGTTTCTCTTCTTCTAGTTTGTATCGGGAGCAAAGTTTTGAACAAGTGATGTGTGCCTCGCTATAATGGTGACATTGTAGCTCTTCACTATCACACTCATCTCTCTGGTGATATTCAGAGCTGCATCGTGCACATCTCCCATTCAACATGCATCTACTGCCCGAGTTGCCGTCTGATAAATAGGGTTGAGACAATATGCACTGCATATTATCCAGTGTATGCACATAAATATTTAGTGCATATTCGCTTGAAATATGCATTTTTTAAAACGCATATGCTTTTTATAAAACGCATATGCATTTATAAAACGCATATGCAAAATAAAGGGTGGGGCGTATGTTTGGAAGCAATTTTTCAAACATTAATATAATTCTTAAAAATAAGTTCCTAAGTAGGTGATAGGATTTGAACTATAGTAGAGACACTACATTATGACGTGGCAGTGTTATTTTTTACAAAAATTTAGTCAATTCAAAAATGTCAGACAAAAGAGAAGCCATTATTGCTCTACACCGTGCCGGGAAGTCAGATTCCGTCATTTCAAAGACTCTCTCAATAGCGAGATCGACTGTTTGGAAGTGTGTGAAGCGTTTTAATGAGAGAGGAGACTTGACTGATCGTCCAAGAAGTGGTAGACCACGCTCACAACGCACCAAACAACTGATAAAATGTGCCCGAGAGAAGATCAGGAGGAACCCGAAAAGGTCAATATATACGATTGTTAGCCAAAACAGCTAATGCGAGTCCCAGAACAATGAGAAGAGTTGTCAAAGAAGACCTAAAGATGTCCTCTTTCACCCTCCAAAAGAGACAGACTCTGTCAGAAGCTGTAAAGAAAAAGAGATTGGAGAGAAGCAAAGCACTTCTGAGAGAATTGAAGTCTGGCACGGCTGGTGAAATTGTTTGGTCTGACGAAAAAAATTTCCCATTGGAAATGGCTCACAACCGGAGGAATGACAGAATAATTGGTAAAAGTGCAAAAGACATCCCATACAACCAAAAAACTGTCCACAGAACCATGAAACCTGCTTCAGTAATGGTCTGGGCCGCCGTTTCAGAAACTTGGAGATCTCCTTTAATTTTTGTGGAACAAGGCGCCAAAATCAATGCTAAATGTTATATTGAGAATATTTTGACGCCAATGTTGGAGTCAGCTAAGGATCACTTCGGTAATGACACTCTATGGACATTTCAGCAAGACGGCGTGACTTCACATACTGCAAATGTCACTCAAAACTGGTGCCATGACCATCTTCCACGGTTTTGGTCCAAAGAAATGTGGCCTCCCTGCTCCCCAGATGTTAATCCTATGGACTTTTCGGTATGGTCCATTCTTGAATCAAAGGCCTGTGGTAAATTCCATCGCAGTGTGGATGATTTAAAGCGTTCGCTCCAGAGATCTTTGAAGGAAATTTCACAAGAACAGTTGCGTGCCGCAGTAGGAGGAGTTCGGAGGAGATTTGAGGCTGTTATTAAAAATAAGGGGGGACATTTTGAATAAATTTATGATTTTTGAATTCTTAAAACCCTTATGTAATAATACATAACTGTAAATTATTAAATATATTTTTCGTAGGATTATAATATGCACTTTCATTTGCTTCCAAACTTACGCCCCACCCTGTATATGCAGCAAATAATTTTTAATTTTAATTAAAAAACATTACACGTATGGATTTCTCGAAATAGGCTGTTACTAAGAAGCTCATATATTTTAAATATTTTTTTTTATTAAATGTAAAAAATATTTAAAGAGTAAGTGGTAGAATGAGGTGTTAATTAATATCTTTTAATTGAAGATAATTTCAATACATATTGAAACACTTCTTAAAAAGCTGTTTTCAAGTACATTTATCAAGTCTTGAATATGAAGAATCTAGTATAAAGGTAATTAAAGCTCGTACAGCGAACGATCTTTAAACGGACACCCTCTAAAAAAAAAGACAAAAATTATCAGTTCTTCTGGCCATGTAACTCCTATAACAACCTCTTTAAATTATATAGTTCAATCAATATTCTATTCGTCTACCAATTATCTAGTCGTACATTTATTATATTCAAGGTATTACAAATTACAATAAACATTTAATGTATTGTTTTTAAGATTTTCAGTATTTTGATTTTGTTGCTAATTTCCTACACATTTTCTTTGATTAGAGAAGCTCTATAAAATTAAAAAGAGGTAACTACCCTATATTTAACTAATATTTTGGTTTCATTTTACTTATCTTATTATTTCGTACCTACGTACAATTATATGAGTAAGTTATATAAATATTTTAAGATTTTCATTAAAAATTTATTCAATAATTATCCGAGATGGTTTACCCTCATTAGCGTTTCTTTGAAATGCTGTTAAAGAAAACTTAAAAGTTAAAATCTCCAATTAAACTAATAATTTTGGTCCTTTGTAGGGGGGGCTTCACCTGTAAACTGTCCGTTGTACGAGCTTTACCTGTATATATAATATATAAATGAATATATACAGTAACACTAGTTTAGAAAATAGGAAAATCAGTCGATAAGTTTAAATAAATGTTATTATTACCTTTCGCAAATTTGCAGTTATATTTTATCCGGCATTTATTTATTTATTCATCGTCTTGTTATTCGCATAACTGAAGCAGTGTTCAACCAAATTGCCTGAAATTTGGTGAAACGATTGGTCAATGTCCAGTGAACTTCTTGTAGAATTTTGGGAGCCACCCGGTCAAAGGTCATTGTTCTTCATAAAAAAAAAGTATTGAACCATATTGCATGAAACTTCGTGGGACGGTTGGTCAATATACAGGAACCATTTTTTCAAAACAGGTCAAAACGGCGGCGAAGGTATGCGCTCCCATGGTTTCTGGGAGTTCAAAGTCTCCAATCTTCTCAGCCACAGTCACAATCTGTTTCATCATCTCTACCAGTTGATCTACATTCTACAGGATTAGTAGATCTTGATATATCTTAGACATGAAAAATGAATCTATTTACATTTCGGTATTTTGACTGATTATTTGCATATCATTATGCAGTCTCTTCATAGTTTTTCTTAGTGGTGTCGTTTTCAGGGGAATGATCCCCTTTTCTTTCTCTCACTCATACTCTCACACTTTACGCCCTCCCTAACTCCGGGGGAACTTTAATAGTAAAGAAAAACTATGAAAAATTTTACCTATATAGAGAATAATGATGAACAAAAATAAATGCCTCTAAATTCTAATTAAAGAGGGGAGCCCCGTTAGTCCTACCAAGAATTTTAGATATGCCTAAGACAAAAATTATATAAATGGCTATTTAGATTATAGGAAAAACAAAAATAACTTTGTATTCAACAGTATCACCACGAGAAGGTGGGGTCTCCTAGGTGCATTAACTATACAAATAGTAAGGAAAACACACCCTAAGTATCAAAACCTTGGCAGACAAATTCCCTAGTACCAATGTGGATAGGAAACTTAATAAATAACAATATTTTGGATACCAATTCACTAAAGGTATGGGAATACTTAGTTCCCATGAAAATATATATTTCAGATTAAAACAACACGTCAAAGCACACATCTACAATCATTTTATTATCTGCTGGGACATACAAAATTATCTACTTTCAAGTTTCAAACCAAACTTTCTTTCAGTTTTCATAAAATCAAGTCATCACAGTTGGGAGACCCAGGGGGCACCGACCCTTCTCTTATTAAGAGCTCCTGAGGAGAGATGTATTTGTTTTTAAACTCATTTCAATACCAAACTTACAAAGAGATGAAATCTGGGCAAGAGTAACAACAACAAAGAAAGGAAAATGAAATTGCATCATCTCCTAATAAATTTATATCTAAATTATTGCACTATGACAAATATAACAGTTAAATTGCACACGAATTGTAGAATTGATTGCTGTAGTATTTTTTACTTAACAATGACTATTTATTAATGATGACCTTATTTTATAAAATTCAACGCCCCTTCTATAAAAGTTCTCTTCCACTCATCAGTCATCCTCAGAATAGAGCTCCTGTGATCACGAACTAATATCAATGGGTAGCTAGTTTATTTCATCTGCGAGAGGTAGGAGACAACTTTCTCAGCAGCGTCAGTACCAGCTTTGAGGCAACCATCTACATTAGAGTGAGTGAAGGCATCGCCTGAGAGAACCAAACTGCCTGAAGATAGACTGACACTGCCTGAAAATGCAGAGGGCATAGGGGAGACAACCTGAAAGAGGAGGAAATTAAGTTTGCTTAGGAATCAAAGACCATCACTCACATCAAAAAGAAAATATTACACGGCATTGTGTAGAAGCAGTCAGAGAGATTAGTGGCTCATGAAGATATGCATTTCACAAAGGTTAGCTAGCTACCTAGTTAACATAATATTATTAACCTACTTGCTGATAACTGCTAGGAGATCTGAATTAACAAAAAAAAAATATAAAAATAATCATTTTCAGCTAGAACTAGTTAGAGTGTGAGAAGTAACTACTAGTTAAGTAGTTCTAAACTCAAAAGGCACAACTACCTTTCAATAGGTAGGCATTATTGACATGTAATAGGTAAGTATAATTACCTTTCAATCAGCTAGGCACTATTACCTTGCAATAAGTAGGTAGTTATAATTATAATCGCATATAATAGACCTTAATAACGAACCATTACAAAGTGATAACTTTTTTGATATTTTTAAGAATAAGTTTAGCTACCTGTGAGTAGCGCCACTTGTGACAGAGAGAGTCGTTAGGCTGAGGCCAGTGAGGCATAACCTCTCTGAACTTTTTCAGCAGTGTGGCATGAAGGGAGTCCTTGTCCTCATCTATATTCAGTGCCCCAAACTCCCTGTTGGTGTGTACCATCACACTGATGCCTCCAACTGATTCTGAAGAATGGTGAAAGAGGGAAATAGTTCAATAGAGACTCGAACTATTCTAACTTTCATCAAAAAAAAAATAATAACACTAAAAACATCAATAATTATCACATTCTACTACAGTCTAACATAGCGAGCTGAAATGGCATTCTGATGATGTTTGTAGATATTATTATGAGAACTTACCAGGATTCAATTCCCTCTTGATAGTATCTATTGCCACATAGCAGAAAGGGTGACTGTTGTCTTTGAGGTAAGCAGCCCCAGCATTGTCAGGTAGCGAGATGTCCTCTCTCTGCTGGGGAGAGTAGAACAAGCCAAGGCAGATGCGAGAACTGTACTCTACCTTATCAAGACTAGATCTAAGAGAGGGGAGGGCATCTGAGAGAAATATGATGTCATTAAAGCAGGCAAATAGAGACTAGGATATTTTAAGTAAGAAAAACTGGATCTTTGCCATTTGACGACTAGCTACCACCAAATTTAATTTAAATTATTTTTTTATATGTATTTTTGGTTCATTGAACCCTAAAATCATAAGTTTTTTGAAGAAACTATTACTTTTTAAGATATGAGGGTTTAAAGTTATATATATCCTAATTCCAGTGTATACTGAAGGATTGAGAACTTTGAAAAAATTCTTGTTTTCATTGAAATTACCTACTCAAATATTATAGATTTTTACACGAAACTGTAATGCAGTTTGTTGTATCTGCTACTTGTAGTTTGTTGTATCTGACAGGGAGGCTCAGAAAGCGGCATGCCCCCCGAAATACAATAGCTATCGAATATTTCCAGTTTCCGTGATATTTTCCGATTAACTAGCTACTTCAATATAATATGTATGTAATGAGGGGCATGCTGCCCCCCATACCCCCCCGCCAGGTCATTAAACAATAATGATGTGTGCAGTAAAACAAACTAGCAGATACAACACACTGCATTACAGCTATCTTTGATCAAAATTGGCCAAAAAGAATGAAAATTGAGAAGAAAAAGAAGAAATGAGAAGGAAAAAATTATAAGAAAAAAATAATAGGTAGCTAGCTATATAAAATAAAAATATATTTTACTGTTTATTAAAATATTCTCTTTTTTTATTATTTTTCATATTCATTTTATAGGTAGCTAATAGCTAGATTTGTATTTATAATATAGCTAATTTTTCAATGAAAACATAAGTTTTTTTAAAGTTTTCAATCATTCAGTAATAGCAACATAGGGATTAAATACTCTTAAAAAGTATTAGTTTCTACAAAAAACTTATGATTTTCGGATTCTATGGACAAAACTACCTAAGAACTATAACTGCTCTTCACTATTACAGAGCCATAACCAAAAATGAAATTAAATTAATCAATTTGAATGAAGTTGAGAATTCATATCTACTGACAAGAATTCAGAGACCAGCTTTGAAAACAGTTTTTGATTAAAACAAAGCTAAAAAAGATTTAATCAAACATAGCTATCTTAAATATTGATTGAGATGCCTATTACTATCAAGCTAGCTATCACAAAACCACAGAAAAATTAGAAAAAAATTAAACGAGTCCATTATTAATTGAGTCAAAAATGCATGCCAACAATAAACAACATGTAGCTACACATCAGTGATTGACTTTTTAATAACAGAGTTTAGAGATGTCCTCACCAATATCTTTGTGAAAGGTGCCGTTCAAAGCAAGTAGTTGCGGCACAGGTAAAGTAAGTAGCACGGCATCAAAAAAACTCTCGGATTTATCCTCCGTAGAAATCTTCCAATTAGTTTCTTCTTTGGAAACATCTGTAACTAGAGCTTCTAGTCTGAAGGGGGAAAACATGGAAACTTCTAATTAATTCAACTTAGCACAAAAGATCTACCTCACTCTGACTCATTTTTATTCAGTTTTTTTTTGTTTCTAAGCAACTAAAAACAGAATAGTACCATAGTTTCAGACACAGAAATAGCCATATGACAAAGAATCTCTAATTGCTACCTCAGAAAATATAGTTATTTATTGATCAGCATGTAAAGTTTAAAGAGAAAAATTAAATTTAGTACGGGGTTACATCCGTTTTTCAACTAAATACTGATATCAAAAGGAAATTAATTAAAAGAGATATCAAAGAAGCAGTAAGAAAGGAAAGTGGTTCCATGAGCCAAATCACATACCATCATTCAGTGACAAGTTTATGGATAAAGAAAAGTTACTCTGTGAATGCAGTCACTTACCAAGGAATGTGAGTGAAACTGACAGTTGCACTCACGAGTGAAAGAGGAAAATGAAGAGAGGAGAGTACAAATTTACCTTATTCAAATTATAGCTACATACCAAAACAGTAGCTATGGATCATTTGAAAACTAACAACAAACCTTGTAACTCACTTGCCTGTGCAAGAAGCCTCCCTGACGTAATGTTTGACCAATTCACTCATGCCCAATGGAGCAATGTAGTGATTGGTTCCTAAGGGATGTCTGTCATCTTTGATAGAGCAGGATAGAGGCACTAGGACTTTACTTGCTAGAAGCTTCTGATAGGCACTGAAAGAACAAAGTGATAAAGATTAAATAAGAGAAGCTAATCTTGAATATGCTGAATTTGTAAACTATAAATACCAATTAAATACAATTTAAAAGTTTAAGAGGAACAATAGAGAAAATTTTAAATAAAATCTTATTTATATTTTATAGTGACTAGTTATCTACATGCATTTAACAACCAGTTAATAAATTAAAGAAATTGTTTAAGGGTCCACTTTCATAATATTACTGGCTTATATTTAATCTAAGAGTAGCTAATTGAATGAAAGAACAATAATCAGAAAACAAAAATAACAGGTATCTATTGCCTGTAGCTACAACAAGCAATTTTAACATGTGGTACAAATTTCAGAGTCCAGCTGAAGGAAATAATTTTAAATAAAAATAGAATTAAAATGACTTCATTCAAATACAGATGTCTATTTGTATCCCAAAGATATCTGCAAAATTTGAAAAAATTTAAAGAGCCCATTTGAAATGAAATTGAAAATTCATGCTATCAACAACATTGAAAACAAAATACAGCTAGATCTCAACTTCATCTGAGCTAAAAATGAATTCAAAGGGTTCATAAAGAACAAACAAAATAATAAATATATTATGCAGACTCGATATCTTGGTTTGTCAGCCAAGTAAAATAGTGTAGTTCATGAACTCTCCAATTTTCTCTCCAGAAGAAAATGAATGTCTCCGATGTGATCAAATCACAAATTCTCTCCAAAATAACATTAAAGATAGAAGAAAATTTGATACTGTCTGTTAATGTCTGTATTGTCTAGTCTGTATGACTGCATTTCAAAATACAATAGCTTTGCAGCAGTAAAATATATGAATCTTAAGAATAGAGACTATTTTCCTTTCCACTTCCCTAG
>CANNZV010001004.1:0-111529 GCA_947561585.1 Caprella mutica
GGTACTGATATGGGTAACATATGGTATTGATATGGGTAACATATGGTTTTGATATGGGTAACATATGGTACAGATATGGGTAACATATGGTACAGATATGGGTAACATATGGTACAGATATGGGTAACATATGGTACTGATATGGGTAACATATGGTACAGATATGAGTAACATATGGTACAGATATGGGTAACATATGGTACATATATGAGTAACAAATGGTACTGATATGGGTAATATATGGTACAGATATGGGTAACATATGGTATTGATATGGGTAACATATGGTACTGATATGGGTAACATATGGTATTGATATGGGTAACATATGGTACAGATATGGGTAACACATGGTACTGATATGGGTAACATATGGTACTGATATGGTTAACATATGGTACAGATATGGGTAACATATGGTATTGATATGGGTAACATATGGTACAGATATGGTTAACATATGGTACTGATATGGGTAACATATGGTACTGATATGGGTAACATATGGTACTGATATGGGTTACATATGGTACTGATATGGATAATATATGGTATTGATATGGGTAACATATGGTACAGATATGTGTTGCACATGGTACTGTTATGTGGTTTTGTTATGGTTAACATGTGTATTCCATATGCTATACATGTGGCAAAACCACATGTATAACATATCGTCCAAGGTTCCAAAAATCAACATTGTAACCACATTGTTATAATGTGGACATAACCACATGGTATACATGTGGAAATGTTTGCAGGGATAAGCCCTCCTCTATTTTTTTAAACTAGGTAACTAACCTAGGTAGTTAGTAACTGTTAATTACCTAGGATAGTTAAAATTACTAATTACCTGGATTAGTTATTTACTAATTATATAGGTTAGTTACTTTTACCTAGATTAATTAATTACTAGAGAACTACCTACCTAGATTACTAAGATTATTTAGTTACTAATTAACTTAGTATGATAATTTTTATGAAGTTTATTACAATATTTAGTAATAAACTAACTGAGATTATTCTCGCTTCACTTGATTTAATGTTTAATCTAATCCACTCAACAAATGTAATTTAGCTATTATATAAAGTTTAGGTAAAAGTATCAATACGTATAGATAGGTACTAGGTACAATATGTATTGCGTTATAATAAATAAAATAAAGGTATTAGCTAATAGGTAATATGTTGAAATAAATAAAATAAAGATAGTAATATTTATTTTACTAAAATATACTATACTAAAAAAAGTTTAAAGAAACATTACTATAGGTATTATCAATTTTACTGGCAGTCTTTAATAAAAAGGAAAATATGAGAATTCTTTACCTCAAAGGTAAAGAAATGAATGGAGCAAAGTTTGTCATAAAATGAACACCAATCGTGTTATTACAATATATTTTATGAGTTGACAGTAGCTATACGAAGATTTAAAAAATTGCATCTCTTGATTGGGGGAAAATAATAGAACATGTAGGTTGTTGAAAAGTCTCGGACTTTCGGTGCAAAATTTAAGTCTCGTGGAAAAAGTGGGAGGAGCTTAGCAAAAAGTCCGGTGGAAAGACTGAAAAAACCCTGCGTGTGTACGGCCCTTTAGAGATATACAGGGTGGTGCAAAAAAAAAAGGAAACCCATTTTCAAACTAGTTTATTTTATTATTGGGAACCCAAAAATATCAATCAGAAAGTAAGTATTAGATATCATTTAAGAGACATTTCACCGAATTGTTAAACACGATGTGAAGTATCATCCTTTCAAGAAGCATGTAAGGCTCGAACTCTTAGAACTGATTTACCGCACCATCTAAATTTTGCAAAATGGTTTCTGCAAAGAAATGCACATTTTGTAGAAGATATCGTGATTGATGATGAAGATGTATTTCCATTAATGAAAGAGTCAATAACCAAAACGTTAATTGAATGAAAAGTAGTAGGATTTGTATTTACTACTACCATATGGAAATAAACTATACCAATTATGAACTTTTTGTGTTTTTCGTCCTCGCGCAAGCCTTTTTTATTTCCATTTTTTAAATCGCTGCAGGATGTTTAATTTGTGTCGTAACTTTTAACAGATTATTACGATAGATGCAGAAAAAGTAAACGATTAAAACTCTTTTTAGAAAATTTCTAGGTTTGAAAGTTTGTAAAATAAACTAGTTTGAAAATGGGTTTCCTTTTGTTTGCGCCACCCTGTATATGCAAACAGAAAAATTTACTAATAGATAATTCTAACGGGATCGGCTACATTCAGAACGTTTTTCTTTATTAATAATCTGAGTGTTTTGAAATTTAGTATACATGTAGAAAATGATTTTGTTCATGCTAAAATTTGGCTGCAGCCATTAGAAAACTAGTTTTTTTCTATTTGAAAACGAATATTTTAGGTGTAACTTCAACGCTTTATTACACCTTCACATTTCCACTTGCAGAAACGAGACCGAAATTATTGAGAGCTGTCCCACAATGTGACAACGTGTTCATTGAAATTAAATGTTTTGTATAGAAGTTTTATTTGAAAACAAAATGAAAACCCTATTTTTCAATATTTTCTGATTCTTTTAGCTATAATTTATCTGCTAAATCAAATATCTAAAAAAAACTCTGTACCGGTATAGAGCATCTCCATTTCATTCCAAAAAGCTTTGCCACGTCACTTTATAACAAAAAATGACAGAGAAATCAGGCGTCAATCATCACAAATCAGAAATTTACAGGAGAGACTGAAACAGTTCTACCATCAGGTCCCCTCACTCTAGAAATATGTGTCAATTACACAAGCGACACACATCTGTGCCATTCAGTGCGGCACTGATTTCACATTGGAACTTAGACTTTCCCTCAAATAACCCCCAAATCAACTCCCAACTTACCCCTTTAGGATGTGGGAGGCGGATGAGTTCCTAGCCACCCCTCACCGCTACAGAAGATTTATCACTGTAATATTTAGACAATGTGTTATTGACACCTGTAGGTGTGATTTTGGGAAATAAAAATAATTTGATTTTTTTTTCTAACTTTTGGCTAAACTGAGGGTAGCGGATACCCTCAACTTAACCTAAAACAACACAAGTCAAAAATAAGTACATAGGTACTGAAGTTAAAAAGTTCTGCTAACATATCTGATGCACATGCTGGTAACATTGACATGATGTAATTATCAGTGTCCTAATTCTTAAACGAGTTTGCTTAACTTTTATTGCACTGTTACTAAATTGATGATAATTAAATGCATTAATTCTTTGTTCAATATATGTTGCTTGATATTTAATATGAGATTAATTAATAATCTCATATTATCATTTCGCCCTTTAAGTATTTAAGTACTCCAGGAAGCCCTTTCAGTATCTAAATTTCATGGATATAAATCCATTAATGTTATTAATTTGTCACTTAAGATGTAATTAATAATAAAATGGGGGTAACTTCTCAATACCCAGACACTCTCAGGAGTCGGAAAGTGGGTTTATATAATGTCACTCGTTATCACTACATTTATTATTATTTACCAAAATCAATAAAGTACAAGCATAAGTACCCCGCTCTTATTACTTCTCAGACTTATGACAATCAATTAATGTGTGACATGTCTCGCTTTTATTTCTTAAGGATATATACTAAAAATCAGTAATTGAAATTCTACTGATAAGAAGATTACCTTTTGTATTTATTAGATTTACAACGATTTAGATAATATCTAACGTCTAAATGATTTCACTCTCATCAGTTTTTAGAATTGTAATTATTTAATAATACTAGAGTTAAATCTCTTCTCATTTTTATCATTCCAGCCGGAAATACATAGGTAGGTGATTGTTTCAAAAACCGCAATAATCAATTATTATTTCCTCCCAATAGTAAAAAAGTCCCAATCATAAAATGTTTCCGTTTAAGTCTGTAAGATGAACAAAACGCTTTTCCGTACTATTTAAATATTAGGATACATAAGATAAGATTATTTATAATGCGGTTTTCAAACAATGACCAGAGGTACTCTTTCGATAGGTAAAATTTCTGTTACTTTTCCTTAAATTTAATCCGTATGATAGCAAAGGTTTTCAAATTACTCATAAGTTTTCACATCGTAATCTGTATTCACAAAGATATTGAAAATAGGAAAATAAAGGATGAAATTTAAGATTATTCTTTCATAACAACAATTTAATAAAGTACATACATAACAGTTAAAAACACATTTTTGGGTGAGCATCGAACAGTTTTCCTAGGCGGAGTGTTAGTTCAATAACTTTAGTGAAATCACATTTGCTGTCCACTGTACTTCAGTTGAGTCTTCTGGATTCCCATCATAGGTTGTCTAGGTAATTTTCCTTTGGAAGACTCAGGATCACTTTATTTCCTTTATTTCCTTCTCTAACACCGGAATTCAAAGCTTTACTCATAACTGGACGGTGTGAACTTACGTCCTCCTTTATTCTGCTAGTAAAATTATCAAATGTAGGTTGATTTTTTTTATCGGGAAGAGAATGGAGATTATTTAAACATTTGGTTGTCCGCTTCAGCCTCTTCTTTGGATTCTTCTTTTTGTTATCTGATCCAAATTCTAAAATATCATTAGTCAGCATGTTCTCCAATTGCTGCAGTTGCTCTATATCAAAACTACGCTGGTTAGTAAGATTTAGTCGAGAATTTGGTTCAGCTGTCGAGTTACGATGATCTTTATTTCCTTCCCTAACACCGGATTTCAAAGCTGTACTCATAACTGGACGGTGTGATCTTGCGTCTTCCTTTCTTCTGCTAGTAAAATTATCAAATGTAGCTTGATTTTCTTTATCGGGAAGGGAATGGAGATTATTTATACATTTGGTTGTCCGCTTCAGCTTCTTCTTTTTGTTATCTGATCCAAATTCTAAAATATCATTAGTCAGCATGTTTTCTAATTGCTGCAGCTGCACCAAATCAAAACTACGCTTGTTAGTAAGATTTAGTCGAGAACTTGGTTCAGCTGTCGAATTACGATGACCAAAATAATCCTGATTCGGCTGACGAAGTTCCGTTATATGAAAATTGTTTAGCGGAGAAGACTGCCGCTCATTTTCGTCGCTAAGATCTTGAGATGAAGAGGCAAAATCCACCTGAAGAATCAAAGGAAATGTTAATCGAATCTAAAAATTCAGATAAAATGATAACACCTGTAAAAAAAATATTTTAATTTCTTAAATTCGTAAAACCCTAATGGTTAAAATATACCAATTTGATTAGGTATAAATTTTGTGGTAAATGTCAGTAACAAGGACATTAAATAACGAATGAAATCTCCAATCCTCCAAATTACTTCCATGTAATCCTAACCATAGCATTTAATAATACACTTAATAAAAATACTAAATTTTGTTTCACTGTTATCAACCTGTAGGCTTTTTTTAAATTACCCACGTGAAGAAGTTTATTTCTGTTTTGACTTTTAACTCCTACCACGTGGTACCTTATTTTCTGTACAAATTGAACTCCGGTAGTTATTTGGAAATAAAAAACATATCAGAGATGTAACATGACACAGTAATCTGTTTTTTAGTTATTCAAACAAAAAGCTAGAACTTAACATCGTAAATTTCTTACCTCTGGCGAATAAATGTGCTGATTGTAGACAGTGTTGGTAGGAGCGAACATGCTGGACGACTCGAAATTTAGTTCTCCATTCATCATTTTGAATTTGTTTTATGAACTGCAAAGTTACTCGGATTCAGTAAAGACTAACTGGATAGTGCACCTGAAAAATATTGAAAACAAATTACAACTATGCTATAAACTCCTAGAACGACTATAGAATTTTTTAACCTATCGATTTACAACTTTATACTACGGAAAGAAAACCGTTGGCTTTCTCTTTAAGAAATTTATTTTATAATATTGATCAGATATATATATTTTTCGCACGACCTATCTAACTCACCTCAGTTCCACACTTTACTGGTTCCGAATACAGACTGACGAAAAACCTCATCGAACTCTGGTTTTAAACCCGACATGAGCTCCGCCCCAAATCGTGGTCCATCATTGTCCAACTTCTTAAGCCTCGAACGACCAATGAGAGGCTTGTTTCGGTTGGAATGTTGATTAATACTTTAAAACTTGACTTGAGTTGCTGGAATTATATGCTTTATTCGTCTTAGACGTATTCATGTGAAACCAGTGAAAATAAAGCACTTCATTTTGTTTTTAATTAGTTTAATAACATTTCATTAACATTCGGTAATCTGGAGCTCGGATGAAATAAATGCGCTGTTGTGTCACATTTTGATTCTCATCAAAAAATATCTTTTCTTTTATAAGTGATGCTCTAGAGGCCTACTTTATCAAAAAGGGTTTAAAATAGATCAGAACTTATGCATTATTTGCATTAATATTTATACGATACTTAAATACGTCATAGACCATGAAAGTCACGGAGTTTCAGCCACTCAAGTCAATTAGTTTTTTAATTATGCATCAATATTTGAAACCAGATTGGGCCTAATCCAGAGTTAAGCCTGGATATTATCTCCAGATTAGGAACATTACCAATTAACGCGGTGTTTCTTTTATTATTATTTAGAATCTCACACATTATACCTAGAGGATTATCGATACGTCCTTAGCAGAGGTATATTGTTAATAACTCGTCATGCTTGGATTTTTCAATTTATGAATTCATTAAAGACACTTATAGTCATAGTACCTATTGAAATTTCATGGTTTTAATTATAAAATTAATGAGTTACGGAACTATTCCACCTTTTTAGTTCGTATTTTATTAATATTTTAGTCAAATGGGCTTTCACTAGAGCTAAATAGTTGTTTGAAAGAAAACTTTGAGTTGAAAAGATGAATAACATATACTGGTAAACTGCCTAGTTCCTAGATATCTTCAGATGGAGGATCTTCAGCAAAGGTCAGCTATCCTGGCTTATCATTTTCGTAAATATGAACGGAAATGGCAGGATTACAGCTTATTCGTACAATCAAAGAAAATTGTATCCGTCATTTTTTTCCTAGTTAAATTATTCCCTATTTTCAATAACTAATTCAAATAATTGTAATTCATGTAGATATTTTGAAATTGGAGTGGGTACTGATGTGGATTTACTTACTAATAGACATTTTAGTAATAATTTAATTTTAAAGCCTTAACCCTGTGAAGGTGATACCCTTTTGTAAATCGTTTATAGAATTCAGTCTAGATAGCAATCTATCTAATATATTAATTTATTTTATGTACCATTACTTGATCAAAATGCTTGTTGTCTAGTATAGTCTGTTTATTGATGTTTATTCCCAATAAAACTGAGCAAAACCCATCGTTCCCATTTCTTTCACCAACTTCATATCAGTTAAACAGACTGTACTGTGAAGATGGGTGAAAATTCTGCTAATAGTGCTGAATCTAGTGAATCAATCCATGTTGAACCTAGTACACCCAAACTCGGGTCACTTCCTGTAATTCTGCTTGTAAATCCAGAAAATCCACATGCTGAAGCGGAGTACGAAAAATGGGCTTTATTTAAGCGAGTCTTACAGTGAAGAAGATCGAATGGCCATTTTATCTACTGGTCTATCCGCCTCCAATTTTATGATCGTGAAACGCCTTACTAAAGTAGACGAAGCTTTATCCGCCCTCAAAGTAGCTTTTCTAAAGAGACAAATTTTGCTTGTCGTAAGAGAGAAACTTCATTCTGCACGTCAACAACATGGTGAAGATATAAAATCTTTCTTCAGAAGATGCTTAACTCTAAGTCAAGATTGCGAATACCAGGCTCTCACAGCTGAACAAAACACCTTGGATAATGCGAGAGACGCATTTCCCGTGGGTTTAAGGAACTCAATTGTTAAAGCTCGAGTTATGGAAAACGGGCTGCAGTCTTTAGATCATACGCTAAACACCGCCCTCACTGTAGATGATGCTATAGAAATATGATAATTACACTACTTCAGTTTCTAATCCTGAATCTAGCGGCAAAGTTAGCTCTTACAAATAACCAAATGAAAAACTATTAAATAATAAGATGTAAAATCACACTTACTGGAAATTTTAACCTGTAAAGCTTGTAATTTTACTATTCTTTGTATTTTGAAATCTTTGAAAAGAAAGTTATGCATCTATAGATTTTAATCTTTCTGTCAACCATAATGGGTGAAACGTGAAATAATATGATTCAACAGAGAAATATATTTAGCATACTTAAACTTTAAATTCTGTATCTACCGTAAATAATAATTTTTATTCTTTTTCATTCACAATTTCGGACTTAATTTTTAGGTTGAGATGATAATAATAATCTTCAAAACAAATTAATTCCATGAAAGGTTAAGTTTACAAGCGCATTACAAATCACGCAAAATAAAATTATAATATAGTGCATGGCAGTTTTCCGCATGGCAGTTGTCAACAATGGCAGTTGTCCGCATGGCAGTTTTCCGTACACCAATATTTATTATAAAAGAAAATTATCAATAGAAGGCACATTTCATTAAACTTAAGGGGACCTTCTCCCTAATAACAAAAAAAGTTTATTAATTATTAATATGCAAATTTGAAATTTTCATGGTTTATGCAACTGTTCAAATGGATTATTTTTTATTTAAGATTATTTTTTCCACTTTGCCCCCTTCACCCCAAAAAAATCCACAATTAGAGTCCCATATTGTTCAAAATTTAGTTGTCTACAAAGTTACTGCCCTATTTTTCCCAATTCGTCTTAGAATAATTGTAAAAGAGATTTTTCTAATATTTTTTCAAAAACGTTGAATTTTTTTCATATATCACATTTTAACTCCTCACACATTGAGAAATTTGAAAAAAAAACGTCTGTAACTTTGTGAGCAATTCATTTATGAAGAAAATAAAACAGACCCCATGTCTCTGTCTCACAAACTGTATGAGTTGATGCCTTATGAAGTCGAAAAAATGTACTTTTCAGGAGAGCCAATTTACTGATAATATTTGAAAAAAGCTATCGAACTCAAATAATTCTGGTTCCATGAATTAGCGTGGAGACTCTTGTTTGGGTGTTGTGTCCTCTTTTTAATGCATCTAGTCAACAAATCATTTGATGTGACATCCAAATAAACCCTCAATACCTGTGCTGACAGGTCTTTTGACAGACCTGACAGGTATAATTTACAATATTTTCCATCTGTTTTTGAAGCACTTCTAGATTGCTTTTAGCTCTAATATTTTAACACGTTATCCGGAAGACTATGAAACCTCATTTAATGCCATAAAAAAATAATTCTACTTTTTTCAGATATAAAGGAGACGATCCCCTTAAACAATAATACAGTCTTATTTCTACCTTTGATTCCTGTATGTGTCTCTATTTTGTCATTTTGATTTTAAGACTGTGCTTTTGTAAATTCACATTAAAAATTCAAGGATGCTGCAAAGTATAAACATTATGGCAATAGTAAGGGATTGCCAAATATCGCAAGGTACTCGAAACAGCTACGATTAATTCAGTTTATCCCAGCATTATGTATACATATCGTGTATTTATTATTTTCATTGCCAGCTATTTTAAAAGATACCGATCCATTTACTAATTGTTCTAATTTTCGCTTTACCAGAGCGTTGATAAATGTAATTGTTTTTTATTAATTTGACATTAATAAACCTCTATATATTTTTTTTTACTCTTAATTGTGGCATTTTGATAGAATCGTGTTTTTTGTAATATGAATATTTTACAATTATTATGAAAATACATACATAAGGTTTTTTTTTTTTTTTTTTTTTTTTTAAGGGCCCCCCCTCCCCTTGCCAGAAGAAGCAAACCTTCTTTAAATAATTAAAAAAAAGCAATTATCTTTATTAAGACAATGAACATTAAAAAATGAAAGATAAGCTTCTCTGCTCTACGACCATGGCTCCGACCATCGCCAATGGTAGTGGCCTCCAACCGACTGTGAGGTGCCTATAGCAGGTCACAGGGCAACACCCAAACTACGGTCATCATACATCTCCTTGACTGACGTCAGGATACTGAAAGCATTGCCCCTCTGAACTGCCAAACCAACTCTCTGCTCTAACCAAAAGGTCTCTCTCACATCATCAGTGACGTCGGTAATGCAACGGCCGATTTCAGTAAGGAGTGCGCCTGTCGTTTCACCATAGCTACCTGCCGTTTCCACCGCTATGGGTTCGAACCGATATCGAATGCCAGGAGCCGCATATTTGCGTCGCTTCCTCCCCTCCACCTCCTTGGCTGCGCTACCAGGTGACAATGCCGAGTCGATCAAGTGAGACGCCGCGTAAGTGTCTACACATGTTGCATCCCAACAAAGACACCTCCCATCTGTAAAAGGGAAGACTGAGATACCATCAGGCCGCTTACCATCACCCCTATCAACCCCCAGAGGCTCAAGCACTGAAGGGATACCAGCCGAAATCAAAGCTCTCCTAATAACATCATTCAGGGCTGCATGTCTCGGATGGCGTCCAGCACTGTAGCGACATGATAGACCGTGAAGTCCCCTTCAATCCACCCTCTGGCCGCATCGGCACACGTGTGGCTCACAGATGTCCGCACCAACACGTAGCGCAATCGCAACCCGAAAAGACTCTGCGTCGAGTAGCGTTCCAAGTGTAGGAACTGGAAGCGCATGTAACCAAAGTCCGCTCTCTCTACATGCAGATGCCAGAAAAAAGCGCCCCAGACAATTGATCAGCCTCCTCGAGCAGTCTGGCCACAGTGGCTACCGACTTAGGGTTATCCCATGACCTCTGCCGACTCTCATTAGCTCCCTCAGCTAAGGCTAAACCCTCATAAGTTAGAACGTAAAAATCCTTAAATCAAAACTTTTCAAGCAGTCAGAATTGACGAAGATGTTCTCTTAAATTCTCCAATGCAAAGTAATTATCGAAGGAGTAACTAATACAAAATGGTTTCAAAGAGTTGGTAGAAAATAATTCTGTCTTGCAATACTGTTAATTTTATTGCTGGTAAAAAGATATAACTATTGCTTCGAATAAACAATTAAACATATAGTGAGCTTCTACTCTACCTAAATTATTTAAATATACATTTCCTATACAATATTTCAGTATTCAAAACTTTTTATATTCGTAGAAGTAAATTGGATCGGATCACTGGTGATAACTAATAAGGACATTTTGGTAAGTTTTTGAAACTAGTTTTAGTGTAAGAAATAATCTTTTTGAATTAATGAAAATGACAGATAGTGATGTAAAACTACAATTACGATTGAAATGAAATAATTTAATTAATGTTTCGTGGTTACAACATTCAAGGATCCGGCCATAGATATTGTATAAATATTCAAATACATTTAGAAACGTTTAGAATACAATAAACATTTTGTGCGAGGTGGTGTTGTGAGAAATAATTAGAATTTAAATAATTGGTGGGGATAAGTACAGCGGGGAATAGTCAGATGGGGAACAGTCCGGCGGGGAATAGTCCGTAGGGGGGGAAAGTCCGCTTCCCTCATATGTAAATTCAAAATGGAGAAAGATGATTCTATTCAATTGATTTGTTGAATATAACAATCACTTTAGTAGTAAATCACATTACAGCGAAACAAGACAGTCTTTACACTAAGTACATACGTATATTCAAGTTAAATTTGGCAATGATTTAATAATCTCTCACTGAAACAAAGCTCCTTGTTTCCACTTGGTCTCGCTTATTGAAAATTAGATGTATTTATCCAATATTGCAAAACTGGAAATAAGTTTGCAATGCATTGTATGCATTTTGCCCGTTAGGCATTATATCCGTTGGGCGTTTTGAACTTCAGGCATTTCGTCCCTTCTACGTTTTGTGCGTTAGGCATTTTGTCCGCTCACGGGGTGATAAATTTGTAAAATTTAAAAATAATAGGAGATTAGAAAGCTGGGATTGGAGTGATGGTTGTTACAAAATAATTTAAGAATTTTGGGTGTACTGTCAAAGAAAAGAGTCTCTCATGTTGTTAATTTTTTCCTCTTTCAGTTATATTGGATTGATTTAGTGTACCTAGTTATACTACATACGTTGGAATCTAAGCCATCGCATAGATTACTAAAATATATTGTGATTAACCTGAAAGTCGAGAATTTGCTCTAATATATCAGCAAATGGATTCTTTTTTATAAAATTGTATGCAAGAGACAAATTACGATGTCTTATTCAGAACGTACAGACCCGAATCATCAAGACAATCTTGTACTTTTTCTAAATTTGACGGAAAATGATTTTAGGAAAAACAGTTTGAATATATTAAATTTTATTTTAATACATTTTTTGTATATTATGAATGAAAAATGATCATATTTCTTTATGAGAATTATTGGACGAAGCTGGCGAGGAGGTTCCTGAGTTCAGTGGTTGGTGCGGGGAAACGTCCTCCTTCATTGTTGTACTTGTGAAGTTGGTAAGTGTAGTCCTGAATTGGGGGACCAGAAGCCTGGTTGAGTTCCTGCATCAAGTTAGCGGAGTTCTGTGCCATTTCGACAACATTGGGCAGAGATTTCAGAGCAGCGGCGTTCAGGGCTGGGAAAGTGACTTCGTTCATCTCTTTGAGCATCACGTTCAGGTGACCGGCCATTACTCTCCATTGGGAAACGGCTTCGAGCAGGGGTTCGAAATCCATCATGGGGAAGAAGCTTCTAGAGTTGGTGGAGAAACCATTGTCGTTGTATCTTGGTGTATCATCCACTGGTAATACTCCAGAGTATTGGTTTTGGCCAGCAACGACTGCTGCCAACATCAAGATGGCGACTAATCCTCTCTGTAATAGAAAATATACCAGGTTAAAATTCAAATAAACACTACAGTATTTTAGTAGAAACTAATACTTCTTGATCTACGAGCGTCGACTTTATTTATTAAAGTTTGAAATTTCTTTTCACTTTTGAAGAATTTTAACTTCAACGATTATTTAATGACCTGGCAGAGTACTATGACGCCGACATGGACCCTATTACACATATATTGAAGTTATAAATGGATAATATATCACCGAATAGGGAAACATCCGATATATGTATATAGGGGGGCGTTCAACCCCCGTATTCCAATGAAAATTCATCAAACGATCACAACAAACTAGTTAATACAAATAACTACATTACAGCTTCAAATAATAAATCTATAAAGATTCATTGTTTTCAATGTAAACATGAGTTTTCTTAAAGCTCTTAGTCTTTTATTAATGATAGATTTTCGGATTATTTGGGAGAAAAATACGTAAAAATAAAACAATTTTAATTAAATTTGGTGGCAAGCCCTAAACAGGAAAGATATCAAAAATTATATAAACTGAAATTTATTTGTATAGGAATTATTATTAAATTGTTTCGGAAAAGTTTAATGGCGTCAGAAGCTTGACTAATCTCTAGGCAGAACGGAATAACCATCTTGGTTATCCAATAGCTTTAGGTGGTCTTTGGATCAAAGCCACCTAAACTGAAAAGAAGAAGAAGATGACTAATCTCTTCAAATTAAATAAATAGAATTATTCCAATCTACCACAATTTAATTTACTAATTTGGAGTTAATATGATTTTCCACTTCACTGATATTTTAATTATTTATGATTTAAAGAATTTACAGGATAACTTGACTGTTCTCTACTAGAAAATAGCTATGTTAGTTCATCATTCAATTCGTACCATTTTGGTGAGCTTTGGTGTGTGTGATGTTAGTTATTCGAAGCTGTGGTACAGTTTGATGGTCTTGTTGCACTTGTAGAGCTGTTTATATGCACCGACTTGCACGTTACGCAATAATTGGGTGAAACTGAGTCGTCCCTCGTAAGTCGACCCTCGCGTCTTGAGTGAATTATATAATATTTAAGGTTACCTATTAGCTCTGGAAGCAGCGTATACGTACCCAACTGAAGTTATTCTTACATCATTATTATGTAATGTAGTCTAGGTAGAATGTCAATGTAGGTATACCCTGACCTTTAAATCGATCTGGTAGGTGGTATTAGTAAATTATCTGTAACTGATCAGTAATTATAGTTATGAATAAAGATTATAGGTACATGATACACAACAAATTTTATTAAGATATGATTACGAGGCCTCAGAATTAACAATTTTCTATAATTTATCATTCCTTACTTTTACTTTTGCACTATATTATGTTTGTACGAAACTGACCTATCTACAATTTATTTCTAATCCATTCAGTACCCTATTTATAATGGAATGAACTTGAAAAGTTCAATGGATTGAATATTAGTTTCAATGCAATTCTTAACTAGTTATTATGCAATGAACAATCACTTATTTGAGACTTAAGACCAACAACAATCAACTGATTGATGATAGTAGGAAAAAATAAGCATGTAGATAACCTGTTTTGAAGTTCACTCTAAGTTAAAAAAAACCTTCCATATCCTAAGAACGAGTTACTATACGTATATAGGGCACTTATAGTGTATATCTCTCTACATATTGCATAATATTATATTATGCAGGTTTTTACAATTGTAGAAGATAAGGATAAATGTATTTAATTGGTTTATATATTCAACTATTTATTGGTTTTGCAACTAAGTTAATTGATTTAATTTTAAAAGGGCAAAGAAGTTACAGTATATGTTTTTTATATGATTTACCCGATTAATTAACTATGTATAAGTAGAGTAAAAGACCGCTTCCAAAATCGATTTAGAACTACAGTTGTTATTCTTTCTAATAGAACTGGTTCGCCAGCTCCAGCTGCTAGGTTATTAGTGCTAGCGTATATTAATTATCAATTGCTTAACGTATGTTAATTATCTGTTAAGTAACGTATATTATTTTACACTTAAAGTGTAATATCTTCACATTTCTATTGATAGAAACTGTACCCTCTTCGATTAATTAAGCTTTGTCGTTCTACTGATAATATTCAGTCAATTAAAATGAGTATGCAAACCAGTTTTCTGAACGATGCAGGCTAAAGTAATTTACATAAGAGATAAACACTATAAGAGAATTGATTAGACCAAATGCAGTCAAATAAGTTATCGTAGCAATTAATCTTTAATTAATTATTCAAACACTTTTATATCCATGCTAGTTTTCTATTTTTAGACACAGTTTCTCACTCATAGGTCAAAGTAACGTCAAACACAAAATAATTTTGTAAAAGGTTGATATTTAAATTCCTAATCGGCAGATCAATCATTAATGGTCCATTACGGTAAATATTGATAATTAAATATCATAATTATTGACAGAATTTTCTGGATTTTGTTTCAATTTTAATGATAAATTAGATAGTAAAGTACTGTTGGATTTTCATCGACTAAAATGATCTTTTTAACATGGATCTACAATCGAATATAGCGACTATTAATGACTATAATTTCTCAATAGGGTACACGAAGCGGTTAGTAGAAGATATAACATTGAGGTGCGTATGAAAAATATATTTTACCATAAAAAGTGAATTTGTGATAGATAAGGTCTCTTTAATAGGTTTATAATATGTAACTATATACATATAGGATATTAATTTACATATTTATGTTATGTAATTTTTTTTTATTCGTATTAGCATGAGAATAATTTAGTTTGATAATTATTGTTTTGATTATTTATACTTTTTAATCATTTTGACTTCATTTTTTATTAAAATTATGTAAATAATGTATTATTCAAAAATGCCATGAAAGTATAAGTCTAATCGTATCTATTTATTATGAATGAATATATTTTTGAAATTCAAACATACCTGTTTAGGGTAATACAATTAATTGAAGTTATTATTTAAAGTTGAATTATTGTATAGTTGATTGAAAATATGAAACTTTTCGATTAATCTAAATATACCCTGGAATTGAAAAATATTTCATATATCAAGCTAATTAACAATATCTTTATATACAGTATTAATTATTTACTAATTTTAATTATTTAAATACGTATTTTATAAATGTCTTGAAGCGTAAAAGCTGATCCAAATTCTTCTGCTATTTAAAGCTCTTCATTTATTTATATTTTGTACAATATTGTATACCTAAATACAGGTGGTTTACTTTCAAGAAAATTCCTCCTTCTGAAATATGAAGAATTCCTGTAATTAAAATTATATTTTTTCATAATTTTAATATCATATTACACAAATTATCTTGTAGCATTATTATCAATCTTTAGGATTTTCTTGTTAAATCATACATATATTTATATTAGATTAACGTCAAATCTATAGTGGTAATTTATATTAGTAAGCTGTTGGCGCCAGAATCGTTTCACAACTGTGTTTTTTATAGTAGATCATCTCGTAGTTCAGAATTGTAGGTGGTACTATGACAATTGCCACCTTAAAAATCCCCCCCCCCCCTCCGGACAATTGGGAGCCAGACAAATACCACCTCAATATAAATGATATTGTTTTTTACTTTATCAATCAATTATGTATGGTGGCACGGGGTTTGATTACCTGACTAAGGGTTTGAAATCATTATTACCCACTCATCCTCCTTGTCCTGAGGCTACCTCTGGGTAGTCCTATTTTATTCAATTGTAGCACTTAGGTTTTTGTTTAGTTTCGCGCCCTGTTTCTTCATTTCTTTCCTCTTATTTCTGCCTTGCTATATCCATGAGTAAGCAGACTGCCTTTGTAGGTCTCCTATCTATGGGTAAGCAGACTGACTGTGTAGGTCTCTTATCCATGAGTAAGCAGACTGACTTTGTAGGTCTCCTATCCATGGGTAAGCAGACTGACTGTGTAGGTCTCTTATCCATGAGTAAGCAGACTGACTGTGTATGTCTCTTATTCATGGGTAAGCAGACTGACTGTGTAGGTCTCTTATCCATGAGTAAGCAGACTGACTGTGTATGTCTCTTATTCATGGGTAAGCAGACTGACTGTGTAGGTCTCCTATCCATGAGTAAGCAGACTGACTGTGTATGTCTCTTATTCATGGGTAAGCAAAATGACTGTGTAGGTCTCTTATCCATGGGTAAGCAGACTGATTGTGTAGGTCTCTTATTCATGGGTAAGCAAAATGACTGTGTAGGTCTCTTATCCATGGGTAAGCAGACTGATTGTGTAGGTCTCCTATCCATGAGTAAGCAGACTGACTGTGTATGTCTCTTATTCATGGGTAAGCAGACTGACTGTGTAGGTCTCTTATCCATGGGTAAGCAGACTGATTGTGTAGGTCTCCTATCCATGAGTAAGCAGACTGACTGTGTATGTCTCTTATTCATGGGTAAGCAGACTGACTGTGTAGGTCTCTTATCCATGAGTAAGCAGACTGACTGTGTATGTCTCTTATCCATGGGTAAGCAGACTGACTGTGTATGTCTCTTATACATGGCTAAGCAGACTGACTGTGTATGTCTGTTATTCATGGGTAAGCAGACTGACTGTGTATGTCTCTTATACATGGCTAAGCAGACTGACTGTGTATGTCTCTTATCCATGGGTAAGCAGACTGACTGTGTATGTCTCTTATACATGGCTAAGCAGACTGACTGTGTATGTCTCTTATTCATGGGTAAGCAGACTGACTGTGTATGTCTCTTATACATGGCTAAGCAGACTGACTGTGTAGGTCTCTTATCCGTGGGTAAGCAGACTGACTGTGTATGTCTCTTATTCATGGGTAAGCAGACTGACTGTTTAGGTCTCTTATTCGTAGGTAAGCAGACTGACTGTTTAGGTCTCTTATCCATGGATAAGCAGACTGACTGTGTAGGTCTCTTATCCATGTGTAAGCAGACTGACTGTGTAGGTCATGGGTAAGCAGACTGACTGTTTAGGTCTCTTATTCATGGGTAAGCAGACTGACTGTGTAGGTCTCTTATCCATGGGTAAGCAGACTGACTGTTTAGGTCTCTTATTCGTGGGTTAGCAGACTGACTGTTTAGGTCTCTTATCCATGGGTAAGCAGACTGACTGTGTAGGTCTTTTATCCATGGATAAGCAGACTGACTGTGTAGGTCTCTTATCCATGTGTAAGCAGACTGACTGTGTAGGTCATGGGTAAGCAGACTGACTGTTTAGGTCTCTTATTCATGGATAAGCAGACTGACTGTTTAGGTCTCTTATCCATGGATAAGCAGACTGACTGTGTAGGTCATGGGTAAGCAGACTGACTGTGTAGGTCTCTTATCCATGTGTAAGCAGACTGACTGTGTAGGTCTTTTATCCATGGATAAGCAGACTGACTGTGTAGGTCTCTTATTCATGGGTAAGCAGACTGACTGTGTAGGTCTCTTATCCATGGATAAGCAGACTGACTGTGTAGGTCTCTTATCCATGTGTAAGCAGACTGACTGTGTAGGTCTTTTATCCATGGATAAGCAGACTGACTGTGTAGGTCTCTTATTCATGGGTAAGCAGACTGACTGTGTAGGTCTTTTATCCATGGATAAGCAGACTGACTGTGTAGGTCTCTTATCCATGTGTAAGCAGACTGACTGTGTAGGTCTTTTATTCATGGGTAAGCAGACTGACTGTGTATGTCTCTTATTCATGGGTAAGCAGACTGACTGTGTAGGTCTCTTATCCATGAGTTAGCAGACTGACTGTGTAGGTCTCTTATCCATGAGTTAGCAGACTGACTGTGTAGGTCTCTTATCCATGAGTTAGCAGACTGACTGTGTAGGTCTCTTATCCATGTGTGCTTATTTTTGCTTATGAATGCGCTGGGTCGACACGGTTACCTGTGGTAGCCGACTAGTCAACCTAGTGCATGTGACGTACTTTCACAGTCCCCTTTTCTATGAAGCCTTCTTCTCTTCGTGTTATTATTAAACACATAAATTAATAATTATCAATTATGTCCCTGTTTTTAGTACATAATTTTTAATTGAATAAAATTGTATAATGATTTTCCACCCCAGTGAACAATTAATGACTTGTAGACGGTTGATTAAAAAACACTATATGTAGAGCCGATGTTATATTTACACAAGAACAGGCGACCTGCCTCTAAAAAAAGAATGTAACAGCAGCGCTAGTTTTGAAAATAAATTATATCTTTTACGATAATATGCTATGAAATTGAATTTATTATATTTACGGCCACGTACATTGAAGAATTTTTTTGTTCATCCACTGAAGAAGATTACTCGAAAGGATAAGGGCAAATAAAAAGTAGCTACGAGACTAAACTTGTCCTTGAAGAGGAACCCATTGAAAACCAGTGGTGAAGTTTTTAGGAGTGTCAATGTGGGAAAATACTGAAACTATTTGCCTCTTTATGTTTCACCTGTTACGGGCCTCTTTCGAAGGATACACACAAGAAATCAAGGTTACTAAGGGCGGAGAAGTATCTTAAAGATCCCCTCCCTCACTTTAAATTAAAATTCATCATAATTAACAGAAAAGAAATTGATCAAGTATTTGTTATTATACTTATTTAAGATACAGTAACACTCAATTGTAACTGTCTGACATTTTTAGTAGATTGAATAGAAGAACAAGAAAGGGGGTCAAATTTTATCTCGTATCATCGTAAAATTGAAGGTAATTGCAGGTACACTTTCAGGTAGCTAATGTTTTTTTAGGGTAATGGTATTTAGATAACTGTATAGGTAGACATTTATAATAGTTTTTTATGATTTTGAATTATTCAGATGTATTCTGATCTTTTTCTTCGCTTGAAATTCAGAGGGATGCAGAAAAAAACACATGAATAACTTAATTACATATTATAATAAAAATGTAGACCCAAATTTGTAATAATTTGCCCTTTTTTGACCAGTAACCTTAATTCGCTGACCACATCGTCAGCGAATTTGGATCAGTGTAAATTCATCGCGGGTAAATTCATCGCAGTAAATTCATCGCGTGGTAAATTCATCGCGTGGTAAATTCATCGCATGGTAAATTCATCGCGTGGTAAATTCATCGCGTAGTAAATTCATCGCGTGGTAAATTCATCGCATGGTAAATTCATCGCGTGGTAAATTCATCGCGTAGTAAATTCATCGCATGGTAAATTCATCGCATGGTAATTTCATCGCAGGTAAATTCATCGCATATAGTAAATCATCGATGACATATAACAGGAAGGTAGATAATACAAATAATAGAGAGGTATATAAATAATAGATAATTTAAGAAAAAAAGACATTGTAACGTTATAAATAATATGGTACACAGACAATTGGGCACAGGGAAATTGGGCCTGCCGACAATTGGGCCTAAAACAATTGGGCACCAGGACAATTGTGCCCAAGATAAATGGGCCCCAAAACAATTGAGCCCAGAAAAAAATTGGGCAGAGGACACAATGAAGAAGTTTTACTTTGTTATTACATAGGGTAGTGACAATATTATATTTGAAATATGTTTATTTTCTTTAAAAATATATTTATAATTTTTTAATTCGATTGATATATATTTAATAAGGTATATATTAAGAAGCCCGTTAAATCTCAGTTGGATGTTAATCTCATGTTTGATGCAATGAAAATCTTTGAAGAATTTAAATAAGTCGAATTAAATTGAATCGTGTCATGTGGATCCAATTTGTAGTGTAAATCGTCTGAAAAAATGGTCATAGTAATATTTAGTTAACAAAATTGTTAAATTTGAAAGATTTTCATTACATTGAACTATGATAAATTGAACAGTTGTAGGGATAAACTGAGATTATGGGAATACATTTTGTAATAATAATTTATAAAACTCTTTTCTATTGAACACAGACTGCAGTGAACAGATTTCAACAAATTCACATTAACTTTCAAGTTGACTTGTATGTTCCAAAAATTTCAGCATGTCTTGGTGGGCCACGGCTATCTTTAAATTCCCACATTCTTATTTTCTATTGTCTCTTCATCTAAAATAGTCACATTCTTATTTTCTATTGGCTACATCCTAACTCACTCACTATACAGGAGTTCACTATAGTGGTACTGTAACTAGGAAATTTGTTACTTACATGAATTATCTAATAATAATACAAAAAATTATAGCAGTTTAAAAAAATAATAGTATTCATTCATAAAATGATATGTTCTACTACTAAAAAATATATATTTTTCATAACAAGAATATATTTTTCATATTAGGAATATTCTTTATTTTAATTATGCTCAAGACTATATTTTTATGCAAAATTCATATTGTCACATCCCTAGTTATTACAGTAGCAATGGTTATTAATTAAGTTAATACAGTAGACTTTGAAAAAATGGGCAAATAATATATTGGTCTTTGGGCCTAATTGTCTTGGGGCCCAATCGTTCGGGGTCCAATTGTCATGGAGCCCAATTTTCGGTTCACGAAATAATGTATGGATTTGTATGTTGCTAAAGCAAACCGTTAATATTAAAAATGCTATTCTATCGTTACAACTGCAGAAAAAATATATCTAAATTAATTTTAATAAGATAAATTGTAATCAATATCTCTTAAATAAATAGGAAAACCTGATTCCCATTTACTGAGGCAATTATGCTTAGCTGATCATATTTTCAAAGATATGTAGCATTAATAGTTAAGTTGTTGTTCAAACTATAAGTATAGCTACCCAAATACGTAATTTGAGAATTAATATAAATTTAAATTATAGAAAAATATGCATAACAATAAAATAATAAATTAATACAATAACCCACATATTAAATGTTTTAAAGTAATTGTATGATATACATTTGAAAATTATATGACATTCTATTACTAAAATCCAATCATTTAAAATAAACTAACAGCACAGATTCGTACAAACAAGTTACCCTAATCCAGCGAAAATAAAGTAAGGTCGGCATAATTAAAATTTGCAAAAAGTTTATTTAAGTTTATCAATTTAATTTTATAATGTACCATGCGATGAATTTACAATGCGATGAATTTACTGCGCGATGAATTTACCACGCGATGAATTTACCAAGCGATGAATTTACCAAGCGATGAATTTACCACGCGATGAATTTACCACGCGATGAATTTACCACGCGATGAATTTACCACGCGATGAATTTACCATGCGATGAATTTACGGCGATGAATTTACCGGCGATGAATTTACCGGATACCAGCGAATTTGACGTCAACATGGGAGTGAAGGTGTGATAATTTGGGTTGTGTCATTGCAAATGAACTGGTCGGATTTTCCAGTATTCCAGAAGGATTCCAGAAAATGGGATACAGTCTAAATCAAAGACTCTTCTGATTGGGCGGAATTAGAACATAAACTCCAGTAGCTATTAACTAAACCACAACACCAAATAAAATAAAAAATTTAATCAATTATTAAACTGTCTTTTCAATCGTTATTGTTCGGCTGAAGTCTTATAACCTGAAACTTTCTCCGTTTCTAACTCCATCGACTCACTTCTTTCCAAATCCTCACCTACCTTATTAGTTTTCTCTATCTTTTCTTTAATTCTCCAATTTAGTTGGACCTCTAATCTCATTTGGAGGTATCTTCCATCCTAACTTAACCATATAAATAAATATTTTCTACCCCTCCCAAAAACCTTTTTCTAGGTTATTCGTTAATCTTCTTCTTTTCTAAACATCAACATTTTAGTGTTTTGTCTCAGACTTGTCAAACGTCACCCCGAGACCTATAAATCATACTAGCCTAATCTCGCCGACAAGTAGTTCAAACTCAAACAAAATTATTTTTGTAAATGCTTCAACCGTCAAGTTCATAATCAATTTTCTATTGTTTTCACTCTTCACCCTAATACATAAATCCTTTAGAGAAACACATAGCTAAAGAATAGATACTACTAACTAAATATTAAGGTATATATACCTATATATATATGAATATCTCCAAATAATTATACCCATATAGCATTACGAATGATCAAAAACACCTGTTTATTTAATCTCACATTCACAATATTTACAAATATGTCAACTAAATTAATAGTACTACATTCTTATCATAACTCTTACCGAACACTTTTTTAAATCACATTAACTGGTATATTCTTTTAGTCTCACAAAAGTATCAAGTAACATCTAATGAGCAGACAGTAATTAACTTGCATCTAATTTTACATCAATTTATTAGCAGAGGAAAAAATCTGGCAACCTCGTTCATGAATTAGAACTCTGCTAATAAATTGAAGTCAGCTTAGAAGAACCTATTAATTATTTGTTCATTAAATGTAGCTTTGAAAATATGCTTTAACCATAAAACATATTTTATATTTCAATTACCTAATCGAATTATTATTTTCAACCCAGATTACAGAAACAGGTAAAAAGTTCTCCAAGTATTTAAAATTCATAATATTAAATACAATAAAGTGATGAATGATGGAAAATTATACAACTGTAATTTGAAAAATTGAAAATGAACTATTTAACTGTAGTTTTAAAGGTAATTTTCAGTTTAAAAATATTTGGAATTATTTAATAAAGGAACTTTTTTGGCCTTTTTAACCTAATCATTTTAATTCGTTCCACATCCAGTTGGTAGATGATTTTAAAAACAAATACAATAAAATAAATTAACACATTTCTCCTTATCGTACAGTTTTAAACACCTTTATACAATATTTACAATTTTGCAGTATGTAGAGATGTATAAAATAGAATTGCCCTACATATATTAACTCTTTCTTATGATATGGAAGTTTTTATAAATTAAGTATAATCTTAAATAGGTTGTCTTATACATAATTATTTTTCTCTACTTTCACAAATCATTTGTTAGTAGTTCGTCCCAAGTGTTTAATAAGTAATTGTGAATCGCATTGGTAATTCATTCTGTTGAGAATTGGGCACAGATTGGATAATAAACAAGTAAACATGTCCTTATTTATAAGGTACATAATTAACATAACAGTATCTATTTTCATTCTATGTTATACGTAATAGTGAGATGTATAGTATTTTAATACTATTCTATACATTCTAGTTGTCTTTTCATCACTATTAGTTATTATTTTAAAAATATTGAGTTTGTAAGAAAACTTTGATTTAGAAAGATGAATAATATTTACTAGTAAACTACCTAGTTCCTATAGCTATTTTCTGAACATCAATTGATTTTCAGTAATCTAGAAACGATTTTGAAATTACCGTAACCTTCCTTCTACAGTCAGACATATTGGCATTTATTCATTTATTTATGAAGTGTACCAAGTATTGCTTACGTTGAAATCGAAGCCATCACTGGTAACGTACAGGGCAATTGATAAGTAATGGATTTTATGACAAAAAAAATATTTTGGTAGCTATACATGAGAGTGGAGAGTTTTGTATATATTGATCAATATTTTTCAACCTGTTAAAAAATCTCTCTAAATCCGCACAAGAATAAAAATGTTTCCTTAGGACCGAAAAAATCATTGCACTTGAATATGGAAGCAAATGATCGCCATCAGTAGTGATCTGGTAAATCTCTATTGAAGTATGGAATAATGCCAAGAAAACTCTCCAACTATTAATTGCATCACTTCTTGAGGTTATTAAAAGTGTTTAAAAGAACAGGATGACCAAAGCCTCACCCAACAGTGGCAAGCGCTAATCCAGCAGCAAATGGACCAAAACCCGCAAATTTGAATTCATCAAGGGGCACGAAAATTAGATTTTCCTAATTTTGCAACTCTGAAAACCATGAAGCATGATTTAAAGCTTATAGGGGTAGTAAACCTTTGGACAAACTTTTTCTCTTATCTTGATAAATCGATAAAGGGATATTAATAATGGAATAAGATAAAGTTAATTCATTCTTTAAACTCCTTTTTAAAAAAAATTAATTTAATTATTTCGCGCAAATGCAGCGCCATCTACTGATGTAATCTGGAACTAAAACTCAGCTAATACGTACTTACGCACAAATACGTACATACGCACAAATACGTACATCGCACGAACACCATACATTCCGTATGTACTCAGTTTTCATACGTTCTACCTAAGCCGTGTTTACATTGTCAGTCAGCACCTAGGTATTTCCCTAGGGATTCACCACAAAGTGTCAAATTTCACCATGAAAGGCTGTTTTCGCACTGAAATTGAAAAACGGACAGTGTTCGTTCGAATGACCACACTTTTGGTGAGTGGCACTTTTTCACTCATCATCAGTTCGCTCTTAGCAATAGATAATAGTAGACTATTAGCAATAATAGACACTGCTAATGGTAGAATAGAATGCATCTCATTTTAACAGCTGATCAGGAATGAAAACAATAACATTTCGCAGCGCCCTCCCTGTAGATGCGGTGAACTTTGGACTTAAAATCAAATTATAATATTTATATATTTCACGGTTGTTAGTAATATAAGACGAATGAACTCTCGTGTGTATACAACTAATTACTAACAAAATTTTCAATAGAAAAAATGACATTTCTTATAAAGTTTACTGCACCTCTAAACCGTACAAGTTACACAGATGCCAAGAGCTCATTGAAAAACACAAATTTCAGTGTCTGAATATTTGTCACTGAATTTCTCAGACTAACATGGACCTGCAGAAGATCATATTTTCAGATAAAAAGTGGTTTCATCTCAGACCTCATCTTAATAGTCATCTAATAGGACCACATTCTCTATAATAATTCAATAAAAACAATGATCTGGGCGGTTGATGGCAGAATGCAACAAATAATTATTGTTCGTTTTGATGCTGGTGAATCAGTTGATTCCTAAAATTATATGATATTTTTGAAGAATGAATTATGGCCTGCAAAGTGTGAGACTGCTACAATCCGAAACTATTAATACCAACAAGACGAAGCGCCCCCACACGGCTGCAATTGATTGTTCTACTCTGTAAAAAGGTGCTATCTGTAATAATAAATAAATAAATGTCTTGCGTTTTTGGCAGAAAAATTTCTATAAAGAGTCATCAGCACAAGAACAGAACATGCATGGCCTGCTGACTCACAATCCATAGCCCCTTGCAGTACTGATTTTGGGGAGAAACGGACGCTGTTGTGACTCATGACAAACCAAAAGATCTACGAAGTCTTAAAAGATTATTCAACAGAACCAATAAAAACGATAAGCGAAGAACTGGTTCAATAACAGTTTAAAAATGCGCTGACAAGTTGGGTGGCCATTTTGAGGCCAAATTGTAATTTGTGATGTTTACCATAATAAATTATCAAAACTCCATATTTCCTCGGCTCATTTACTTCCTGATATTACAAGGTTTAAAGGATAATTTGTGTCAGTGAAATGCTATGGTTTAAAATGCATTAAAATTTTAGTAAATTGCCCAGACATCAAGAATTTAAAGTGAAAATATAACTTTTAGAACAAATGAAAATATAACTTTTAGAACAAATGAAAATATAACTTTTACTAACTGCACCTAAGTAGCAAATTAGTGAGTAAAATTCAAAAGTTTAAAGATAAGATTCATCATTGAATCTTGTTCATTTTTCTATTTTCAACAGACAGTGATATAAGGAAAAACCGGTAAATGATATTTGAATTTTATTTAACATGAATCTTTAGTATATTATAAATGAAGTAAGATCATATTTTCTTCATGAGAATTACTGGACGAAACTGGCGAGGAGGTTCCTGAGTTCAGGGGTTGGTGCGGGGAAACGTCCTCCTTCATTGTTGTACTTGCTAAGTTGGTAAGTGTAGTCCTGAATGGGAGAACTAGAAGCTTCGTTGAGTTCCTTCATCAAGTTAGCAGAGTTCTGTGCCATTTCGACAACATTGGGCAGAGATTTCAGAGCAGCTGCGTTCAGGGCTGGGAAAGTCACTTGGTTGAGCTCTTTGAGCATCACGTTCAGGTGACCGGCCATTACTCTCCATTGGGAAACTGCTTCGAGCAGGGGTTCGAAATCCATCATGGGGAAGAAGCTTCTAGAGTTGGTGGAGAAACCATTGTCGTTGTATCTTGGTGCTTGTCCAGAGTATTGGTTTTGTCCAGCAACGACTGCTGCTAGCATTAAGATGGCGACTAATCCTCTCTGTAATAGAAAATATTACAGGTTAAATTTCTGTCTAACTTTTAAACAGTTTGAAGGAACAAAAATTCTTTAAACTGTAAATTCACATTTAGTTACATGAATTATTATTAAATTATTCTGGAAAAGTTTGAAGATGTTAGAAGAAGGAGTACTCTGACCAAACAAATGAAAGAGAATAATTGTTCTAATTCACCACAATTTAGTTTACTAATTTGGGGTTTATGTGGTAGGCCACTTCAAAATTGTGAGTTATTTTAATTATTATTGATATAAAGAATTAACAAAATAACACTACTACTAGAAAATAACTATGTTAGTTCATCATTCAATTCGTACCATTTTGGTGAGCTTTGGTGTGTGTGATGTTAGTTATTCGAAGCTGTGGTACAGTTTGATGGTCTTGTTCCACTTGTAGAGCTGTTTATATGCACCGACTTGCACGTTACGCAATAATTGATGAGACTGAGACGAAAACTTAAGTCGATTCTTGCGTCTTGAGTGAATTATATAATATTTAATGTTACCTATTAGCTCTGGAAGCAGCGTATATGTTCCTATACTGACGTTATTACTTCATCATTATAAATGCAATCTGTAAGGTAATATGGCAATGTAGGTATAGTGTGTCCTTTAAATTGATTTGATTGGTGGTAATCGTAAATTACCTGTAACAGATCAGTAAAGAAATTACAGTTATGAGTAGAGATTATAAGTATGTGATACACAACAGGTTGAATAAAGATATGACGACAATGTTTCAGAATTAATACAACTTCTGGTTGTATAAGTAATTTACATTTTAAAACTATTATAAAACCAAGAAGTGGTTAAAAGATTTGATTAGTTTTCCATATGGGGAAATTTCAAATTTTTCTTCCATTTTATATATTAACACTAGTAACCTAGCCGCTGGAGGACCAGTTCTCATGAAAAAATAATACTAATTTTAAAACGATTTGGAAGCTGTCTTTTTAATGACTTTAACTTTTTCACATAATTACATACGATTAGAAAAAAATGAATGTGATAAATGATAAGATACTCATATTATTAGCATTTATTCAAATATATTAGGAATATATCAGAGGTCTTGCTGAGTCTTTGTGACTTCGCACCTCGCTAAGCTCCGTACACAGATAAGCCCCGCCCATACAATAATTGAGAATGAGACTTTATTGGAAATAAAAAGTTATACAGAGTTACAAATAAAGATAACTAATTCCCAAGAAATATTTGATTCCACGGTCATCTAAACTAATAGGTCGAATGCATGAACTCTGAATTAATTAAAAAGCTCTAACTGGATGGTCAAATATAAATACAGCATAGCAATACAGTAAAAAAAACTAAATTGCTTTCCAAGGTCTTTGGCTTCATTGCACTTTGTTAAAGCTGTAGAGGTAGGTAAGTGTTTTTTTTATCTCAGTTTTTATGTCATGTTAATTTAGAGTAATTGTTTTCCGTTCATGATTGTATGATTGATAAAAATATAAATTTTATTATTTACCTGTAAGATATTTTGTTACACCCAATTCATAGTGTTCCAGAATCAAGACAACCATCAAATAAATCATTCAAAAATTAATGTTTGATTCTATTAATCGTATGACATCAAGAAGATAGTGTAATAATTCTCCTCTTTCATGCAACTTGATTTCAAATTCATATTTTGAATCATGGCTGTAGATCGAAATATGGTGAACCAGATTCAGTAAAAGTAAAGATGTTAATAATGAATGGTTTAACTGTTGCTCGTTGAGACATGGTTCGACCTTTGATAAACCAGGATGGGGCCGTGAATGAAGCGTATCAAGAAACTGGTGGAAAACACGAGGAAAAGTTTCGTCAAAACCCACGTCGATTTTATCGTAAACTGGCTGCAGATGCCAGAGTTAAGAAAACTCCAATTATTCAAGATAATATTTATTTTACCTTTATGTGTTTTTTAATGAATGTAGTAATTAGGTATTCATTATCGAACCAAACTCTCACGCTATCTCACTCAATGTACTTTGTTTACGTGTTATTTTCTCTAAGTATATTGTAGCTGGAGTTGACTTAGGTTTTTGACTTCTCTAGACGGCCATCATGTCATTTTTATTTATTTCAATGCATATTTATGGATATTATTATATATTTTTAAGTTCATTATAATTGATCCTGATTCAAATCAAATACTTTTAGCAGAAGTAGGCTTTTGACTGAACTGAAATGTCTGGTTCGAAAACAGAAATAGGTGAAGTAAGTCACCTATTTTTAATTGATAAATCAATGATTTTTATTTGTCATTGGTATAAAATGTTTCCATTTCAGATAACAAAAGAAAAAATTATGTGTAGTACATATACTTTAATGGTTAGGTTATTCATATTTGTCTAGTGTATAGTTTCTCGCCTCTGAATTAGTTTTCACAAAGATTTTGAAAATTGAAAATAAAAAGGATTGAATGGAAACTAGTATTTTCTTTCATAACAATTTAATAAAGTACATACATAACAATTAAATAACCCATTTGTGGTAAGCATCGAACAGTTTTCCTAGGCGGAGTGTTAATTTAATAACTTCAGCGAAATCACATTTGCTGTCCACTGTACTTCAGTTGAGTCATCTGGATTCCCATCATAGGTTGCCTAAGTACTTTTCCTTTGGTTTTACCTTTATTTCCTTCTCTAACACCGGATTTCAAAGCTGTACCCATAACTGGACGGTGTGAACTTGCGTCTTCCTTTCTTCTGGTAGTGAAATTATCAAATGTAGGTTGGGAAGAGAATGGAGGTTATTTAAACATTTGGTTGTCCGCTTCAGCCTCTTCTTTGGATTCTTCTTTTTGTTATCTGATCCATATTCTAAATTATCATTAGTCAGCATGTTTTCTAATTGCTGTAGTTGTTCTAAATCAAAACTACGCTGGTTAGTAAGATTTAGTCGAGAACTTGGTTCAGCTGTCGAATTACGATGACCAAAATAATCCTGATTCGGTTGGCATAATTCGGTGTGATGAAAATTATTTAGTGGAGAAGACTGCCGCTCATTTTCGTCGCTAAGATCTGGAGAGGCAGACGAAAAATTCACCTGAAAAATCAAAGGAAATGTTAATATAATCTTAAAATTCAGTTAAAATGACAATGCTTGCAGAAACTATTTTAATATTTTCAATTGGTAAATTGTTAATGGTAAACATAGAGTAAATCATTATATTTTAGTAATAAATATTAGGTACTTCGACAAATTTATTATAAACTGAATTAAAGGTACATATTTCAATCTAACTAATAATTTTAAATAGTGATTGAACCTCGGACATCTTGAACAGCGAACTAAATCTTCAATTTTCCAGTTTTTAAACCTTCAACCAAATTTCTTTTATAAATTGCCTAGCCATATCGTTTACTAATATACTAATAAAATAGTAAATAATGTTTTACTGTTATTAACCTGAAGGCTTGTTCAAAATAAACCACGTGAAAAAGTTTATTTTTTTTTTTAACTTTTAACACCTACTACGTGGTACCTTACTTCCGGTACAAATTGGACCGGAAGTATATGCTAGATTTGAACTCTGGTTGTTATTTAAAAATATAAACATTCTGTCTAATCTCAGATTAAATTCATTGGTTTAATTATTAGTATTCAGTATTTCAATGAAAATGTAATGACATTTATTTGGTTCCACATTTACGATATATTGGTTAATTACAGAATACAATTGTTTCATATGTTTGTTACATACAGAAAGTAATAATTATTTATTAAAAAGTTATGAAACTTGAGAGGATATTTTTCTATTAATCACATTTTATAATTTATGAGAAATGAGACTTAGATAACTAAGATATAAATCTAATACATTTGAGAGTTATTGTTTGTTGTTCAAAAAGTACAACCTAACATCCTACATTTCTTACCTCTTGCGAATACATGTGCTGATTGTAGACAGTGTTGGTAGGAGCGAACATGCTGGACGACTCCAAATCTAGTTCTCCACTCATCATTTTTAATTTGTTTGATGAACTGCAAAGTTACTCGGATTCCGTAAAGACAAACTGAATAGTGTACCTGAAAAATAATGAAAACAAATTAAAACTGTGCTCTAAAACTAACTATTATTATAACTAACCTTGCGATTCACAACTTTACATTACAGAATGAAAACAGTTTCCTTCCTACTTTCTATTGGAGTTATTTCAAATTAGTTATTTATTTTCTTTTCGTTTTATCAGTTGTTCCAATAATATTTTCAGGTAATTTTCATTCTGTTCATTAGATTTCTGACGCTTTTTGCTTAAAGTTAAAGGTCTCTTTGCACTATAAATTTTTATTACTCTAATCATTAGATTTAAGGTTACTGGTTATTACACTGCAAACCATTTCAAATTTGGTTCCATACACTATTAGTTATAATATGTAATTCAAGTTGTTCTGGTGAGTTTTGCTCTTTCCTCCGACTTTATAAACAAAGGAAAATTCTTCGGAATAATTCAAAACCATAATAAAGCTGATAGAAATATTATAGATGACTATTTTATACCGTTACCTAAATACCATTACCATAAAAAGATATTAGGTAACTAAAAGTGTACCCAATTACCATTAAATAAGCTGAAATATCATGACCAGGTTGCTCACATCAAGTCCAAATTGCGGCAATTGAGAGGAATTAGCTTTAGACTTAAAAAATTTATCGACCGAAGGACTGCTAAGAATATTTATTATTTTATGATATATTCTACTGTTACATATTGTATTACTATATGGGGAGGTTTGTTCTGTTGGTAGGGGTGTTCTGCTACAAACACCTATAGCTAAGAATCTTTTTTATGAATTTAGTAACCATGATATGTGTATCTTTAGAGTGAATTCAATTTTAAAATAAATTGATATTTACAAACTATATGTTTCTATTTACATGTACAAAACTACAAAATTAGGCCTATATCCTACACTCTTGAATGACTTAAATCTGACAACTACTGATCTTGTATATGAAACTAGGAACAGACAATTTTGTACAACAATTTCCTAGAGTGGAAAATATAAGAATAAATTTTAAATACATGTTCCCTGACATCTGGAATAGCATACCTGGTGATATAAAGAATGTTGGATCGCTATCAGTATTTAAGAGGAGATTAACAAATTACTTTTTAAATCAGTATTGATACGTGTACGTATTTTGGCTGCTGGTTTTAAAACATTATCATACATGGTAGATATGATGAAGGTGTTAATTAGTTTTGTTGCCCGAATGCTTTATGCAATGAAGGGGCTTGCTAGACTGAAACAAATTCATGTACCTCTTATTAATTATAGTAGATTGTTTATGTATGTTTAACATATATTATGTATTTTAGTTATGCAATAAAGATTTATCATTTATCATAATACGTAAAACACTCAGTATGCCTCACTTGTTCTTCTATTGAATCTATTAGAAATGTCGAACAGTGAAGGTTCAGTGTGAATATTTCTTATTTAGTTGATAACGAAACGGTAGTTGATCAATATCTTAACTGTTAAATGTTGTGTTATATAACTTTAGTTCTACAAATTTAAAGCATATCTAGAGGAGATGAATGAAATTCTTTATCAAATTAGACCTTTGACAAAGTAAACGCTAACTCTGATAAAGGACTAAATTAATTCAAACTCAGTGTTATTTTACTATGTATAATGTCATCTAAAACACTTTCTTTCAAAATACTGTCTTACACGACCTATCTATCTCACCTCAGTTCGACACTTTACTAGTTTCGAATACAGACTGACGAAAACCTCATCGAACTCTAGTTTTAAACTGGAGATGGGCTCCTCCCACAGTCGTGGTCCAATTCCTCAAGCCTGGATTTTATCTCCAGATTAGGAACATTACCAATTAACGCGGTGTTTACTTTATTATTACTTAGAATCTAAAATTTTACCTGGAGGATTAGCGATACGACCTAAGTAGAGATTCATTGTTAATACTATCTACTTTTAACTTAAAATAATTAAATCATTATTTGAACAGTCCAAATCATTCATAGTTTGGACTCAAGAACCGAACGTATATCCCTTTTTTTTAATTTAACTGTGGAAACTATATACCTTTTGGTCAATAAGGCTTATAGTTTCCACAGTTAAACTAAAAAAAATATGACTTCGGTTCTATAGGAGTCCAAACTATGAATGATTGTAAAACTTATTTCTCAATATGAGAAAACTAATTAATTTACTATGAAATTTTTACAATCTTTTATGATGCATATAGAGAGAACAAAATTAATAAATAAACTTCAATATTTTCAATTGGTAAACGGTTATTGGTAAACATGTAGTAAATCATTTTTGTCAACTACATAATATATGTCTAAGAAAAAACCTTACAAAATATGTGAACTTTTATTCAATTGATTATTTACCATTATTTTCAATTGATTATTTAGATTTTTAGAATGATGTAGAGCGATAACGTGTTTTTTTTCATGGCATTGGAACAAATGATGATTTTTTCTAAATTTGATTAAACTCTGGTTTCTATTTTTCCTATAAACAGAATAAAACACAAATTTTATTTAATAATAAATATTGATTTTTTTTTTTCGAATAGATAAATAAGCCACATTATGAGTATTAATACACTTGTAATATTATAGAAACAAATTCATTCGACCATTTCCAAAAAAGTCCCTGAAAAAACTGCCATAATGAAATCTAAATAATTATATTAACCTTTATTGTGAAGAAAGAAAATTGCTAAAAATCAAACAATTAAAAAAATTTAATAATTTTTTTAATATTTTCGAAATCGATTAAACGATTTTACCTTTCAAAACTTTTAAAGTTTACAAAATTTTTGCTTGCATCATAAACTTTGATGATTAAATTATAGTTTTCCTCATTGCACCAATAAGGAAAACTATTATAAGGAAATTATTGATTTTAAATAAATTTTTTCCTTTTATTTGAAGAATGTTAGGAATAACATTTTTTTTAAATTCAATTAATTTTACACCACGCGCGTCATTCATTCTACTAGTGACCTAGTGACACTCCATGAATAATTCATTGCCAAAGGTCACCTACATCAAAATAAGGGTGAAAAAAATAGAAATTGCTTGACATTATTGATAGTTACTTATATATTATACAGAATACCCCATAAACTCTAGTATTAAATTCTTGCTTGTATCGTCTCTCGTTGGAAATTTCCTACAAATCACCCCGACAAATGTCTTAAATACCATCAAAATTGACCCTTATCGACTCTAGTTATCGTCTATATATATACAATCTGCCAATTAAGAATTTTCCGATTAGGTTAACCTTTTTTGAATATTTTCTTGTTATTCTTTGATGTTCTAAGAATATAGTATAATATTCTATAGAAAATTCAGATTAACCTCAACATTTCTTACTGAAATACAAATTATGAAATGGATATTATGTGAATATTCGCGTAGAATATTCCATGAACTTTCTTTTTCGATATACGAGGGGTATATTCTGGTGTTAATAATTTGGGGATACTCCTCATTGATTCATTTTGCGATATTGTGAATAAATAGATATTTTCTTGTGGGAACATCGTGTGAAGATATGAAAACTAGTTTTAAAAATTGATATTCTTTGATTTTGTAGAAGGGATAAATCATTCAATGAATGATTCTTCAGTGTTCCCTGATTTATATTACGGAATATTGTTAAATTTAGTAATTATGAGAATATTCAATTTTGTTTTTCCAACTATCAGAAGTCCCTCTTCGTTATTAAAGCTACAAACTTTGAAAAGGATTTGAAATATACAAAGATATGTATGATTTATTTATTTAAAATATTGTCATCTAAATGGTGAGGTGATATTTCGTGACTCCGTCATGACGAGTTTGGGTTTATTTACTGGACGAAACTGGCGAGGAGGTTCCTGAGTTCAGGGGTTGGTGCGGGGAAACGTCCTCCTTCATTGTTGTACTTGCTAAGTTGGTAAGTGTAGTCCTGAATTGGGGGACCAGAAGCCTGGTTGAGTTCCTTCATCAAGTTAGCAGAGTTCTGTGCCATTTCGACAACATTGGGCAGAGATTTCAGAGCAGCTGCGTTCAGGGCTGGGAAAGTCACTTGGTTGAGCTCTTTGAGCATCACGTTCAGGTGACCGGCCATTACTCTCCATTGGGAAACAGCTTCGAGCAGGGGTTCGAAATCCATCATGGGGAAGAAGCTTCTAGAGTTGGTGGAGAAACCATTATCGTTGTATCTTGGTGCTTGTCCAGAGTATTGGTTTTGTCCAGCAACGACTGTTGCTAGGAGCAAGATGGCGACTAATCCTCTCTGTAATAAAAAATATAACAGGTTAAATTTCTGTCTAACTGTTAAATTGTTTGATAGCAATGTAGACTTATTTTGACATCAATTACTACTAAACAGTTCCGGAAAGGAGTCTGAGACATGACTTTTAATGTGAGATAATAATTATTCCAATCACCACATTTGCAGTTTTCAATTTTGAATGAACGTTAGTCCATGTTTTAATCACTTGTGATATATAGATTTTACATGATTACAGTGACTATTTCTCTACTAGAAATAGCCAATAGGTATGGTAGTTCATCATTCAATTCGTACCATTTTGGTGAACTTTGGTGTGTGTGATGTTAGTTATTCTAAGCTGTGGTACAGTTTGATGGTCTTGTTGCACTTGCAGAGCTGTTTATATGCACCGACTAGCACGTTACGCAATAATTGACGAGACTGAGACGAAAACGTAAGTCGACCCTCGCGTCTTGAGTAAAATTATATAATATTTAATACCATATATTAGTTCTCACTCTTTAGAACAAAAAAATTGGTAATTTGAGTTATTGGTTTTTTTCTGGGAAGTTTATTAAATTTATGTATCGAAGAGCACTTTAATTCCTTTAATTTTTTCTGCACAGCTTTTTCATCATTTCTATTGCTCTTATTTTCATAAATTAAAAAATATTTCAAGATATTAACAACTCAGAATTCTTTCAATTTAAGGACACTAGATTTCTTTATCTATGACCTGAGCCCCAACGTAATTCTCATTGAGCTTCTACTGATTAGTTTATTTTAAAATGATATATTTTAGAGGGTATATTCCACCTCTGATATTCCTCCCCGCTGATGCCACTCTACCGGTTCGGTTTGGTTAGTCATTATGATGAATCACTTATGTATATTTTTTATAATACCAAAGTAACTTGCAATTTCTTTATATTAAATTAGGTTTTTTCTGCCTGAAGGTTCTTCATCACTTGATATATTTTGTTTCTACAGATACAAGCTGCTTATCTTCACTATTTTGAAGTTTTCTGTTTTAGACCTAAGGTTATTTTTGCACCGGGGGTACTTAACCTGTTTTTTTATTCATTATTTATTTTTTTGCACCGGGGGGTTTTTTTTTTCATTATTTATTTTTTTGGACCAAGCAATTTTTGATGAGGGGAGTGTTTCTTCCGAATTTTCTGTTTCCCCGAATTTCTCTTTCACGGATTTTCGTCTTTTTTTGGAATTTTCGGCTTTCTGGATGGTCTACTCTCCTGATTTCGCTTGTTTGCAGGAATAACGTCATAAACACAAAAACATGTATTTTCAAGTTATCCATATAGACATATAAATCATAAAACCCAAAGTTTCATAATCATAGCTCGAAAATGTACCGCTAGAGAGGCTAAATGTACTAACGATATACCATTAAATGTACGTACATTACATGTACTAAAAGGCCTCTCCTGAAAAATAGCTTTTTTGGAGTTACGACAGTGTTGTCGCAAACAAGCGATTTTTGGTTTTCCGAGGTTTAGTTTTCCGGTCTCCCGTATTTTCGGTGCTCCTGATTTTTTATTTTCGGAATTTCCGGTTACTCGGATTTTCGTTTCATTGATTTTTCCGGATTTTCGGTATTTCTAGATTTTTGGTTTTCATAATTTCAGATGTTCCTAATTTTTTTCTCGAACTTTCGAAATTTTCGTTTTCCAGGATTTTCGTTCTTTCGGATTTTTGTTCTTTAAGGTTTTTCTTCATATTCCCGATTCTCTGTATTTTCGAATTTACTTAAAATTACTACTAAGAGAGCAACAGACTGCAGAATGACAGACAGACAAATGAAGATAGGAAAACTATGTATGGGGGAGATTTAAGGTAAAAAATATTTTTTTGTATATTAGCTGGTCTGTATCCAAGATAGGAGATTATTGAATTTAAGTTAAAATACGATTTCCTGAAACTAATTTTCGATTAAATCAGAAACTTGAAAAGAAAAGTGAACATTTTATTATCACTCTTATAAATAGGAAATAATTACATAATGACAAAAATTCAATTCTCAAATTATATATGAGTAAATTTCACCGTCTATTACACTTATAAAGTTATAGCTATAAAACTAAAATACAGAACGCCCGTGCATGTACCGGAAAAGCGTTCATTGTAACAATCAGCGTTCGTTGTAACAATCAGCGTTCGTTGTAACGATACATTATTTCGTTTAGTTGGGGATTTAAACATTGTAAGTTTTCTTTAACAGCATTTCAAAGAAATGCTAATGAAGGTAAACAATCTCAGATTATTATTAAAGGAAAATTTCAATGAAGATCTAATAATATTTATATAATTTATATGAATGTACGAAATATTAGGTAGGTATAACTGACGCTTGATATGATAAAAAAGGGTTTTATTTTTCAACTTCTCCAACATAGATATCTATTGTGCGCGGAAAATTGCCACTGGGAAGATTGCCCCCGGGAAAACTGCCACTGTGGGAAAATTGCCACTTGGAAAATTGCCACTGTGGGAAAACTGCCACCCGGAAAATTGCCACTGAGGAATATTGCCACTATATAATATATTAACAATATAGAGACAAACTAAAAAAATATTTTACTATATAAGAAAATGCCGAACCTCTTTTATTGACAAGTTAAAAAAAAAATTAAAACATGGAACGATCAATGAGCCTGCGGGAGGCACATTTCGGTTTGAAATATTTAAGCATAATTTAAGCATAACTTTCAAATAAATAAATATATTTTAATTAATTTTATTGCATCAACACGTTGACCGCGATGTGTACCATATTGTATGTGCATGAAGAACTTTCCCAACCTGCGATGTGCACATATATGGTACACGCACAAAATTTATAATATCTTTAATTAGCTGTTTATCAGTTTATATTAGAAATTTTAATGAATGGTATACTGTAACAAGAAGGTAAATAACTAAAATGAATATACCTAGATTATGAAAAATACGTTTATTTATAACTATAATCGGAATTAAAGTAATACATGTTTAAACCTATCGCCAGTAAAGCAAACATGCTGGATCAGCAATCGCAGTTAACATGTTAAGTTCAAAAAAGAGTTTCTTATCACTCTAGAGTCTAGCAAATGACGTGGAATTGGTAATATTGTAATTCTCTCAGCGTTATGTTATATAAATATTGTTATTATAAAATAGAAAACAATAGTTTTAAGCTTTTGTATAACTTTTTCCTGGAAAGCAGTTTTGTGTAACTAGCCTTTATACTCCTGTTCTTCAACATAACGCTGAGATAAAAACATATTACCAATTTGAAGTCATTTGTCAAAGTGATTAAAAAAATTTCTGAATATAATATAAAAAGAATTAAAATAACGATTTATTCCAAAGTTATAAGAAGTTTAATTCGAGATTCCTTTTTTGTGGTCCATACTGTATACAAGACTTAACATTATAAAGATGCTATGTATATTTTAGTGCACTTGTGAATGAGAGAAAATAAATTGACAATAAACTAGTAGAGAACCTTTAGATGGTTTAAAGTCTTAAGAGAACAATTTCAGAAATGAAAGCTAAGATTAATTGCGTATCAGCACAATCACACCCACCGACGGAGAAATTAGATCGTATAACTTAGATCGTATAGCTTGTCAAAATGAGATGTAAACATTGTAAAAATTCTTATATATTAAATTCTGATCAACATTGCATTCATTACCTATATTTTTTGTGTTTTTCGAAAAAAAAATTCAGTGTGAATTTATATATGTGCAGTGGCAATTTTCCGGGTGGTAGTTTTCCTCATTGGCAATTTTCCGGGTGGCAATCTTCCCACAGTGGCAGTTTTCCCACAGTGGCAATTTTCCCAGTGGCAGTTTTCCCACAGTGGCAGTTTTCCCGGTGGCAATTTTCCCAGTGGCAATTTTCCTAGCACCGATATCTAAATACCTACATGCAAACTAATATTCATAGCATAACTAATAATCGTTTATTAAACTGAACACAATATAAAAATAAATTATTTCATTTCCTGATTCTTAATTTGTTGTTTGGTATGAATAAATGAAGAATATATAATAGTTTCTTTTTTATTTTTCAATCAAAGAAAATGGGACCGAAAAGGGTAAAAAAATTAAAATAATGAAAATCTTAAAAACAATATATTAAGTGATGATTGTCAATTGTAGTGCTTCTGAATAGTATCGATGTTTGACTAGATACTTGGTAGACGAAAGAAATATTTGTTAAACCATATAATTTAAAGAATTCGTTGTAGCGATCTGAAATCCGCTAGAGCGGACAATTTTGTCCTTTGTAGGGGATGTCCGTTCAAAGATCATCCGCTGTAAGAGCTTTACCTGCAAGTATATTCTTTAAACAGTCAGCATTTATCGTGAAATTCATAAAATATCAGAATGAATTTCTACATAATGGAAAAAACGATTCATTTAGAGGTTTGGATTTTTGGAGAAATATATCGAGATTTTCGGTTGAACATGTACAGTGGAAGAAAAATTAGAAATTTCCCTCTATGCTAAATCAACCATATCTTTTTACCAATTTTTGGTTTATACCTATAATAGTTCTCTAAAGGTAAATTACGTAAGTACCACACTGTACAACCAGAAGTTATATTAATTCTCTAGCCTCGTAGTCATATTTTTATTTAACCTGTAGTTTATAATGTATCCAGAATCTCTACTCATAACTGTAATTTCTTTAATGATCAGTTACAGATAATTTACAAATGCCAGCTACCAGATCAATTTAGAAGTCAAGTATAACCTACATTGCCATATTACCTTACAGACTGCCTTACATAAAAATGATGTAATAACTTAAGCTGGGAACGTATACGCTGCTTCCAGAGATAATAGGTAACATTAAATATTATATAATTCACTCAAGACGCGAGGGTCGACTTACGTTTTCGTCTCAGTTTCATCAATTATTGCGTAACGTGCTAGTCGGTGCATATAAACAGCTCTACAAGTGCAACAAGACCATCAAACTGTACCACAGCTTCGAATAACTAACATCACACACACCAAAGCTCACCAAAATGGTACGAATTGAATGTTGAATAAAAATACCTATTTCTAGTAGAGTATAACAGTCTCGTAATCATGTAAATTCTTTAAATCAATAATAATTAAAATACCTCACAATTTTGAAGTGACCTACCATATTAATAATTATTCTCTTTCATTTGATTGGTCAGAGTACTCCTTTTTCAGACGCCTTCAAACTCTTCCAGAACAATTTAATAATAATTCCTGTAGATAAATATGAATTTAGAGTTTAAATTTTTTTTGTTCCTTCAAACTATTTAAAAGTTAGACAGAAATTTAACATGGTCTATTTTTCATTACAGAGAGGATTAGTCGCCATCTTGCTCCTAGCAACAGTCGTTGCTGGACAAAACCAATACTCTGGACAAGCACCAAGATACAACGACAATGGTTTCTCCACAAACTCTAGAAGCTTCTTCCCCATGATGGATTTCGAACCCCTACTCGAAGCCGTTTCCCAATGGAGAGTAATGGCCGGTCACCTGAACGTGATGCTCAAAGAGATGAACGAAGTGACTTTCCCAGCCCTGAACGCAGCTGCTCTGAAATCTCTGCCCAATGTTGTCGAAATGGCACAGAACTCTGCTAACTTGATGCAGGAACTCAACCAGGCTTCTGGTCCCCCAATTCAGGACTACACTTACCAACTTAGCAAGTACAACAATGAAGGAGGACGTTTCCCCGCACCAACCCCTGAACTCAGGAACCTCCTCGCCAGTTTCGTCCAGTAAATAAACCCAAACTCGTCATGACGGAGTCACGAAATATCAGCTCACCATTTAGATGACAATATTTTAAATAAATAAATCATACATATATTTGTATATTTCAAATCCATGTCAAAGTTTGTAGCTTTAATAACGAAGAGGGACTTCTGATAGATGAAAAAACAAAATTGAATATTCTCATAATTACTAAATTTAACAATATTCCGTAATATAAATCAGGGAACACTGAAGAATCATTCATTGAATGATTTATCCCTTTTACAAAATCAACGAATATCAATTTTTTAAACTAGTTTTCATATCTTCACACGATGTTCCCACAAGGAAATATCTATTTATTTTTAACATCGCAAAATGAATCAATGAGGAGTATCCCCAAATTATTAACACCAGAATATACCCCTCGTATATCGAATAAGAAAGTTCATGGAATATTCTACGCGAATATTCACATAATATCCATTTCATAATTTGTATTTTGGTAAGAAATTTTGAGGTTTATCTGAATTTTCTATAGAATATTATACTATATTCTTAGAACATCAAAGAATAACAAGAAAATATTTAAAGAAGGTTAGCCTAATCGGAAAATTCTTAATTGGCAGATTGTATATATATAGACGATAACTAGAGTCGATTAGGGTCAATTTTGATGTTATTTAAGACATTTGTCGTGGTGATTTGTAGGAAATTTCCAACGAGAGACGATACAAGCAAGAATTTAATACCAGAGTTCATGGGATATTCGTGTATAACATATAAGTAACTATCAATAATGTCGAGAAATTTCTGTTTTTTTTTTCACCCTTATTTTGATATATCATAGTAAAACAAAATCAAAAATTAAGTGCAAGAAAAATGAATATTGTAAATTGTATAAATTATTGTACTTAAAACATGGTTCACAATTTGGTGATATTTAAATAATATTATTGTGTCAATTGATAATAAATTTACAAATGCGAGATGGTCTAGTTTATTTTCTTTTCTAAACGTGTGTTCAATAATAAACGTGTGAAAAAAAAGATGAAACGTGTTTTCAATGCTAAAACGTGTTTTGAATAATGAAACGTGTATTGAATAATGAAACGTGTATTGAATAATGAAACGTGTGTTCAATCCAATATTATAACTTGTGTTCAATATTAAATGTGTGTTCAATAATAAAACTCGTGTTCAAGATAAAACTTGTGTTCAATAATAAAACGTGTGTTCAATGATAAACCTGTAATAAAAGAATAATAAAACTTGTGTTCTAGTATATGGTGACCTTTGGCAATGAATTATTCCTGGAGTGTCACTAATAGAATGATCGACTCACGTGGTGTACAATTAATTGATTTAAAAACGTTGTTATTCCATATAACATTCTTCAAATGAATGGAAATATATTTAAAATATGGTATTTATAAATATAATCAGAAATTTCCTTATGGCAGTTTTCATTATTGGTGCAATGAGGAAAACTGTAATTTAATCATCAGAGCTTACGATGCAAGCACAACTTTTGTAAACTTTGATGTTTAAGAGATATTCATTTCAATTGATTTCGAAATATTTTAAAAATTAATCAAAAGTTTAATTCTTTGATTTTTTAGCATTTTTTATACACAATTAATTATTTATTTAGGAATTCATTATATCAGTTTTTCAGTCACTAATTTTTCAAAAAGTCGAATTAATTTGTTTCTGTAAAATTACAAGTTTATTAATATTCATAATGTGGCTTATTTATTTATTCGAAAAAATGTCAATATTATTATTAGTAAATATAATTTGTGTTTTTCCTGCTTATAGGAAATATAGAAACCAGAGTTTAATAAAGTATGAAGAATTTCATCATTTGTTTCAATGCCATGAAAAAAAACACGTAATCGCTCTACATCATTCTAAAAATCTAAATAATCAATTGAATAATAATGGTAAATAATCAATTGAATAATTATGGTAAATAATCAATTGAATAATTATGGTAAATAATCAATTGAATAATTATGGTAAATAATCAATTGAAGAAAAGTTCACATATTTTGTAAGGTTTTTTCTTGGACATATATTATGTAGTTGACAATAATGATTTACTACATGTTTACCAATAACCGTTTTACCAATTGAAAATATTGAAGTTTATTTATTAATTTTGTTCTCTCTATGTGCATCATAAAAGATTGTAAAAATTTCATAGTTAATGAATTAGTTTTCTCATATTGATAAATAAGTTTTACAATCATTCATAGTTTGGACTCTAGAACCAAAGTCATATTTTTTTTAATTTAACTGTGGAAACTATAAGCCTTATTGACCAAAAGGTATATAGTTTCCACAGTTAGATTATAAAAAGGATAAACGTTCGGTTCTTGAGTCCAAACTATGAATGATTTGGACTGTTCAAATAATGATTTAATTATTTTAAGTTAAAAGTAAATAGTATGAATCTCTGCTTAGGTCGTATCGCTAATCCTCCAGGTAAAATTTTAGATTCTAAGTAATAATAAAGTAAACACCGCGTTAATTGGTAATGTTCCTAATCTGGAGATAAATTTCAGGCTTGAGGAGTTGGACCACGACTGTGGGAGGAGCCCATCTCCAGTTTAAAACTAGAGTTCGATGAGGTTTTCGTCAGTCTGTATTCGAAACTAGTTAAGTGTGTAACTGAGGTGAGATAGATAGGTCGTGTAAGACAGTATTTTGAAAGAAAGTGTTTTAGATGACATTATACATAGTAAAATAACACTGAGTTTGAATTAATCTAGTCCTTTATCAGAGTTAGCGTTTACTTCATCAAAGGTCCACTTTAATAAAGAATTTCATTCATCTCCTCTAGATATGCTTTAAATTTGTAGAACTTAGGTTATATAACACAACATTTAACAGTTAAGATATTGATCAACTATCGTTTCGTAATCAACTAAATAAGAAATATTCACTCTAAACCTTCACTGTCCGACATTTCTAATAGATTCAATAGGAGAAAAAGTGAGGCATACTGAGTGTTTTACGTATTATCGTATATTTGATGGTAATTGGGTACACTTTTAGTTACCTAATATCTTTTTATGGTAATGGTATTTAGGTAACGGTATAAAATAGTCATCTATAATATTTCTATCAGCTTTATTATGGTTTTGAATTATTCCGAAGAATTTTCCTTTGTTTATAAAGTCGGAGGAAAGAGCAAAACTCACCAGAACAACTTGAATTACATATTATAACTAATAGTGTATGGAACCAAATTTGAAATGGTTTGCAGTGTAATAACCAGTAACCTTAAATCTAATGATTAGAGTAATAAAAATTTATAGTGCAAAGAGACCTTTAACTTTAAGCAAAAAGCGTCAGAAATCTAATGAACAGAATGAAAATTACCTGAAAATATTATTGGAACAACTGATAAAACGAAAAGAAAATAAATAACTAATTTGAAATAACTCCAATAGAAAGTAGGAAGAAAACTGTTTTCATTCTGTAATGTAAAGTTGTGCATCGCAAGGTTAGTTATAATAATAGTTAGTTTTAGAGCACAGTTTTAATTTGTTTTCATTATTTTTCAGGTACACTATTCAGTTTGTCTTTACGGAATCCGAGTAACTTTGCAGTTCATCAAACAAATTAAAAATGATGAGTGGAGAACTAGATTTGGATTCATCCAGAATGTTCGCTCCTACCAACACTATCTACAATCAGCACATTTATTCGCAAGAGGTAAGAAAAGAATATGTTAGGTTCTACTTTTTGAACAACTAACAATAACTCTCAAATGTATTAGATTTATATCTTAGTTATCTAAGTCTCATTTCTCATAAATTATAAAATGTGATTAATAGAGAAATATCCTCTTAAATTTCATAACTTCTTAATAAATAATTATTACTTTCTGTATGTAACAAACTTATAAAATAATTGTATTCTGTAATTAACCAATATATCGTAAATGTGGAATCAAATAAATGTCCCTACATTTTCATTAAAATACTGAATACTAATTAAACCAATGAATTTAATCTGAGATTAGACAGAATGTTTATATTTTCAAATAACAACCAGAGTTCAAATCTAGCATATACTTCCGGTCTTGTAGCGGAAGTAAGGTACCACGTAGTAGGTGTTAAAAGTTAAAACAAAAATAAACTTTTTCACGTGGTTTATTTTGAACAAGCCTTCAGGTTATTAACAGTAAAACATTATTTACTATTTTATTAGTATATTAGTAAACGATATGGCTAGGCAATTTCTAAAAGAAATTTGGTTGAAGGTTTAAAAACTTGAGAATTGAAGATTTAGTTCGCTGTTCAAGATGTCCGAGGTTCAATTTCTATTTTAATTGATTAGTTAGATTGAAATTTTTACCTATAATTTAGTTTATAATAAATTTGTCGAAGTACCTGACATTTAATACAAAAATATAATGATTTACTACATGTTTACCGTTAACAGTTTACCAATTGAAAATATTAGAATAGTTTCTACAAGCATTGCCATTTTATCTGAATTTTTAGATTATATAAACATTTCCTTTGATTTTTCAGGTGATTTTTGCTTCTGCCTCTCAAGATCTTAGCGACGAAAATGAGCGGCAGTCTTCTCCGCTAAATAATTATCATAACACGGAATTATGCCAACCGAATCAGGATTATTTTGGGCATCTTAATTCGACAGCTGAACCAAGTAATCGACTAAATCTTACTAACCAGCGTAGTTTTGATATAGAGCAACTGCAGCAATTGGAAAACATGCTGACAAACGATATTATAGAATTTGGATCTGCCAACAAAAAGAAGAATCCAAAGAAAAAGCTGAAGCGGACAACCAAATGTTTAAATAATCTCCATTCTCTTCCCGATAAAGAAAATCAATCTACATTTGATAATTTTACTACCAGAAGAAAGGAAGACGCAAGTTCACACCGTCCAGTTATGGGTACAGCTTTGAAATCCGGTGTTAGAGAAGGAAATAAAGGTAAAACCAAAAGAAAAGTACTTAGGCAACCTATGATGGGAATCCAGATGACTCAACTGAGGTACAGTGGACAGCAAATGTGATTTCGCTAAACTTATTGAACTAACACTCCGCCTAGGAAAACTATGCTACCCACAACTGGGTTATTTAATTGTTATGTATGTACTTTATTAAATTGTTGTGAAAGAAATTATTAGTTTCCATTCAATCCTTTTACTTTTCTATTTTCAAAATCTTTGTGAAAACTAATTTAGAGGCGAGAAACTATACACCAGAGAAATATGAATAACCTAACCATTAAAGTATATGTACTACACATAATTTTTTTCTTTTGTTATCTGAAATGGAAACCTTTAATACCAATGACAAATAAAATCATTATTTTGTCAATTAAAAATAGGTGACTTACTTCACTGACTCTGTTAGTCCCTCAAATTTATTTTCCATTTGAGTTCAACGAAATGGCCTTAGGTTTCGAAACAGACATTTCAATTCAGTCAAAGTCATACTTGTGTTTAAAATACATTATTTGAATCAGGACCAATAATAATGAACTAAGAAATATATGATAATTTTCATAAATATGTTTTGAAACAAATAATAAATGACTTGATGGCCGTCTAGTGAAGCCAAAAAGTCAACTCCAGCTACAGTATATCTACAAAAAATAACACTTGAACAAAGTTCACTTAGTTAGAGCTTGAGAGTTTGTTTCGATAATGAATACCTAATTATTACATTCATTAAAAAGCACATAGGTAAAATAAATGTTATTTTGAATAATTGGAGTTTTTCAAGACTTTGGCGTCTGCAGCCAGCTTACGATAAGATCGACGTGGGTTTTGATGAAACTTTTTCCTTGTGTTCTCCACCAGTTTTTGATCCGTACTCTTCGTTTGCAGCCCATCCTGGTTTATCAGAGGTTGAACAACAGTTAAACTATTCATTATTAACTTTTTTGTTATTAATTAATCAGTCTCACCTTCTTTGTGGAGCTTGATAACTATATTTAGATCTGCAACCTTAAATTCAAAATATGAATTTGAAATCAAGTTGCATGAAAGAGGAAAATTAGGACACTAGCTTCTTGATGTTATACGATTAGTAGAATCAAACATTGATTTCTGAATGATTTATTTGATGGTTGTCTTACTTCTGGAACACGATGAATTAGGTGTAACAAAATATCTTAAAGGTAAATAATATTTTTTTCATTTTCATTAATCATACAATCATGAACGGAAAACAATTACTCTAAATTAACATGACATAAAAACTGAGAAAAAAAACTCTTAACTACCTCTACAGCTTTAAAAAAGCGCAATGAAGCCAAAGACCTTGGAAAGCAATTTAGTTTTTTTACTGTATTGCTATGCTGTATTTATATTTGACCATCCAGTTACAGCTTTTTAATTAATTCAGAGTTCAAGCATTCTACCTGTTAGATAAGATGACCGTGGAGACATTATATAACAATAATAATGGCGTGCGTATCTCCTTAGTATACGCAGTCTCCCAGTAACATTTATGTAACAAATTCAAGACGCATTGGAGCAGGAGAGTTTCTATTTAATATTACATAACTAGCGCATAATATTTAGGGCAATTGGCAAGGCCACAGCAGTAACCCGATGCATATATACAGCTCTGCAAGAGCCACTACTAGACCATACACGTTCTTAGCCTCATCATCAAATAACTAACTCTCACTTCTCAGTACCTCAACAAACAAAATGGTTAGAATTGCTGATTCAGTGTTAAGTAATATTTATTTAAGCATATAGTCATTCAGAATAATAACAGTGGATATTTTTTATTACAGAGAGGATTAGTAGCCATTTTCCTATTTGTGGCAGTTGTTTCTGGACAAAGCCAATTCCCATCGGAGCCGCTACAAGCACCATGGGCATTCAATCAAGTGGCCGATACTCTGAGCACAGGGCACAAAACGCTCAACGAAGTGTCTTTCCCATCCATGAACGAAGCAGCAAAAGAATCACTTGCAGGAATCGTCGAAATCGCTCAGACTTCTACCAACAGGATGCAGCAACTTAATGACATCACAGGACCTCTTTTGAAATCTCTAACTAACCATTTTCGCAGTTTGAGAGAAGGTGAAGATCTCCCTGAACCAAACCCACAATTCAGGAATTTCTTCCAAAGTTTCGTCCAATAAATTACACAGCAAAATTCAGAATGATTCATTTATGAATAACTAAAGATTTATACAATAAATAATACAACTTTAAATAATCTTTCATTATCTTCCTTAGTTGAAAAATCATGCAGAAAATAATAAGCTATTGATATTCATTTAGAATTTTAGATAGTAATGATCAGAGTAATTTTATAGAACCTGCTCTCCTTTACATATGATAAATAGTTTGAACAAATCAGGTGAAAATTTAGTATCACTCAATACTCCATTTACTTATAGATCGTCTGACTCTTCCTGACCATTTTGGAGAGAAAGTCTCATACTTAATGATTTGATTTTTGAGTTTATAATTTTATGTGTAGGTATAAATTTGATATCCTGATAGAGAAAATAGAATTCGGACAATACGAGCGACAGTATATAAACTCTCCCTACCTTAAGGAGACCGACCATGGTTTTGAAAACTTTTCTAATAATGAAGCTACGGTTCTGAAACTTAGTTCATGTTTGTAAAATTGAATTCCCTATCGTTTTCTTTCATAGCATTTTTCTGATTCGACCCATAGAAAACGAGTTATTCGAATTTCGAACGGAACAAAACTCACGTTGGGTTTTAGATAATTTCCTAGAGATTTGAATGCAATAAATTGCAATGCCGTAGCTTCAAGCCATATATGTTTAAGCCATATATGTTTAATACCAAAATTTGTAGCTATTTTGAAATGCCTCAAAATGGCATTCGAAGTTATTGGGGGACCAACCATGTATTTTGAATAAAAAAATTATTAATGAAGCTACGGTTCTGAAACCTCGTATTCATAAATAAAATTGAATTCCATATTGTTTTTGTTAATGGAATTTTTCGATTAGACCCATAGAAAACGAGTTATTCGTACTAACAGAGCGCTTTACCCCCCCCCCTCCTCCTCCTCCATCTCCCCAGGGGCATAGCGTCACACAGGCACACTCTAGAGTTCTGATTTTTTGTACAATCATTTATAAGGCTGTTAGGTACCTATTTATGAAATGAAAAATAAATGATACAATTTTAAGATTTTTCCATGGTCGGTCCCCTTAATATGAATTACATCTTAAATAACAACAACAAAAGTTAGCTGATTTATAAAAATTAAATTAAGATCCTTTAAATAATATTTAATAATAAAAATAACTTCAATTCTTCAGATATCATTATCTAAGTTATTATTTTAAGTAGCAAAACAAATCTATTGAGCAAATTTGACATCATAATTTGAAATCAACTTGTCAGCAGAGAAAAAAGTTAGGCAAACTCGTTTGTGATTTAGGATACAGATAATTACATGACGTCAATGTGACAAGCATGTGCATGAGATAGGTGTATGCTATGTGATTTTAAATGTCATAATAGACGAATTGAGAAGATTTGAACAAATTATCGGTGTACTCAATAACAAATTATGTTCTTTTAAAGTAATCAAAGAACTTGTGGGTAAATTACTAAATTTTTCTCTGTGTGCACACTGCACATAATATCAAAAATGTTATTTGAGTGTTTAACTATTGCTGACATTATAAAAACTATATTAAACTCGGATTTCTAGTTTTCTTAAAAACAGAAAAAAAGATAAACTATATTTAATAATATCATCGATATTTTTCGAATGAATACCAATACGCATTGTCACAACTAATGTAGTTTCCGGAAAATAGACAGACATTCGGTAAATTGTCGTTCGGAAAATTGCAAAAGCGGAAAACTGCAAGGTGAAAACTTGCCCATCACTTATTTCATTGGTGTTTTTCTTGTTTTATGTAACATTATTTCGTTAGATAAACATATTCTAACGACATTTTCAATAATAAAAAAATGCCGTTTGCCATTAAGAATTTTAGGTGACATTATTTGCTAAGGTAGTTTGATAGGTTTTGCATAAGATTTTCAATTGATTGACAATATTCTAACTGTGTATCACATGTAATTGTATAATTCAATTTAAAGTAAAGAAATAAATTTTTAGAACGTGTTTATAACCAAATAATGTTTCAAAAAGTGACTGGCAATTTTCCGTTTTGACAATTTTCTGCCCGGCAGTTTTCCGTTCTTGCAATTTTCCGCCCAGCAGTTTTCCGTTCTGGTAATTTTCCGCCCGGCAGTTTTCCGCTCTGGCAATTTTCCGCCCGATAGTTTTAGTTGCAATTTTCCGTGTACCTACCTTTAATTAGATATATTTTAAGAAATCTGCAAGCCGCATAATTCATATTACTTTAATTATTATAATAACAAATTCATTCGATTAGAACAAAAAAAGGTACATTGATTGATAGTAGTACGTTACACTTTACCTCTATAATAGTATTACCTGTTTACTATGTTGTAACGCTATTAACGTAACATTATTTAAAAGCTGGCCACGTATACAAGTGACGTTACGTAAAATCTAGTTATCTTACGTAAAAATAATATAGTTTTTTTTTGCCTTGATCTGCCTTGAACCCTAGTTTGGGAGTTAATGGCATAGAGAGGGAGAAAATCGTACCAGTAGGAATTAACTCGTTTTTACATTGCTGTGAGAATATTTTGGAGACATAAAGAATGAATAGTTAACATAAATGTGTTCAATTGCTCCTAACCTTTCGGTATTTGAAGAAAATAATATATTCAAACTTTAAGTTTCACATAAATTAGAATTTATTAAACTTATATAATACATCAGAAATGACGAGCTACAGCGGGTTTTTACGCTGTTAACAATAAACACAATTTTACATGTTTCAGATATTTAATTAGGTATATAATATTGGAGGCTTCGGGTATTCTTTCTTTCTTTTACTTTTAATTATTCTAAATGTATCCAATAACTTCAGTCAAATCTTTCATTTACATGGTATTACGTACGTGGGTTACTGTTTGCCCCAAGACAAAAATATTTTTTTTAATTACCTTATTTGTCAAATTAATAATACATTCTTCTTTCGTTAATTAGCATCAATTCATACATCGTACCAAAATAGTTTAATATAAATTAAATGTATGCTAATAAGTAATCAATCAGACGGTGCTTATAGGTAATTTGATTCCCGTTAATATGACCCCCGCTAATTTGATCCCCATTATATAATTCTTTAATTTATCAAACATAATATAAGTCCAAGAGGTAAATAACGTCCATGAAGTAAACGTCTAAGAATTAAATAACGGAGATCAAATTACTAGGGGTCAACTTACCCGGGGGTCAATTTAATGGGTATCAAATTACCGGGGGTCAACTTACCTGGGGTCAAATTACCAAGGGACCAAATTACCCGTGGATTAAATTACCAGTGATTAAATTATCGGGCGTCAAATTACCGGTCACGCAATCAGACAAAGGCTCAAATAAAAAAATGAATAATTTGTCAAAAAACAGCAATTGATCAATGATTTATCTAGGAGTTTACCTTACAATAGGGGTCTAACTTTGGCAGTTGAGGCATGCACTTTTCACTAATAAGCACTTAGGGTTCTACTAATGAGGGCTTAAACTAAGGACTGAGGGGAAATGGATTGGGTCTTTGTTGAATTGAGTGTGGCAGGAAACTCTTCAAACCCACATTACTAGAGTACCTGTACTGACTTCTATCTTCTGCGGGGGCGTTATAGCTAGTTAGTTTTTGAAGGGACGGAGAACTCGTCTAAATCACAGTAGTAAGAAAAGTTTCTGACCGGAGGCTTTTGCTACTCATTTAATTGCAACATCGAATCCGTTTTGAAATCTGCTTCAATTTCTGGTTCGACATCATCTTATCTCCTAAAGTTAATCTTACTCTGGCGTAGAGAATACAACCTCTGCCATCAGGAAACTGCTGCTGACCCATAGAATTGCAAAATTTAGTCAATCTTTGAAGGTCCTATCTCCACCGCTATGGAGGGCGGAGATCTTCATCATCTAAAATCTGCGATAATACCTATGGGTTGGGTTAGTTGGAGACTGCTCCGGGCCTTCTTAAGAATCTTCCGTAAGCAGAAGAATACTCGGGATATTAAACCCAAACTCCACCCCATACCTAGTCATAAGATGCCTTTTTGTCTCATTTTTCCAATTCCTATATGTCCTCAACCCACCTGCGAGCAGTCACTAATTTTAGTCTCGGCAAATAAATACTCTCTAAATCTCAATTAACATTTCCCGTGAGTTCCTACCCTTCTCATAAATTAGCACATTTCAAAGAAGTTTAACACATTCAAAAGCTTAAGGAATACGATACCTCCAAAGCTCATTATTTCTGTAGAGTTAACGATAGAAAAACCTCTGGCCTAGATGATCTATTCTATGTAACTTTTTAGAAAAAAGACTACCTAACTCTCTTAAAGTGATAAATATTATTGACAATTATCTTCTCTAGACCACAACGCTTGAGCAACACTGCCTTAGTTCAAAGTGTCATAAAAATAATTATGTAACTTCTATAACAACCAGATCTCAAAATTTGCGGGGTGTGGCTGATCAAATTTTGTAAAATAAATAACCGATAAAACTGTCTTAAAACTCTAACTAATTCTGTTTACCTTAATTGTGAATAAAAAGAATTGCTAAAAATAAAAGATTAAACATTTTGAATAATTATTTTTACATTTTCGAAATTTTGTTGAGTGATAGAAATTATATTATTTTTCAAAAATTTGAAATTTTACAAAATTTTGGGCTTATATCTTAAACTCCGATGATTGAATAAAAGTTTTCCTTGTTGCACTCATAAGGAAAACAATTTTAAGGGAATTTTTGATTTTAATTATAAAAACCATAATTATAAATATAATTTTTCTTTTTATTAAAAACAAACGTTAGGTATAACAAAAACTATATATGCTCTTAAAATTAAACTGAATGTGTACGTTCACGTCAATAATTCTCATAGCGAAATCTCCATGCATATCTCATTGCCAAAGGTCACCATATTCTAGAACATACGTCTTATCAATCACGAGGAAAATCTTTTAAATTTTATAAAAGTTAGCAATCGTAAAACAGTTGAATGAATCTAGAATACTGTTTCATTTCATTGTTTTATCAACTATCTCTAAACAAGGTGACATTATTGGTTGCTTAAACTGTAGTTTTCCTTGTTGTACCTATAGGGAAAACAAATTTAAAGAAATTTTGATTATATTTATATATGCCATGTTTTGAATATAGTTTTTTCTCAAGTTTTATTATTGAACACACGTTTTATTATTGAACCTAAGTTTTATCATTGAACACACGTTTTATTATTGAACACACGTTTTATTTTTGAACACACGTTTTATCATTGAACACACGTTTTATTATTGAACACACGTTTTATTATTGAACACAGGTTTTATTATTGAACACACGTTTTATCATTGAACACACGTTTTATTATTGAACACAGGTTTTATTATTGAACACACGTTTTATTATTGAACACACGTTTTATTATTGAACACACGTTTTATTATTGAACACACGTTTTATTATTGAACACACGTTTTATCATTGAACACACGTTTTATTATTGAACACACGTTTTATTATTGAACACACGTTTTATTATTGAACACACATTTTATTATTGAACACACGTTTTATTATTGAACACACGTTTTATCATTGAACACACGTTTTATTATTGAACACACATTTTATTATTGAACACACGTTTTATTATTGAACACACGTTTTATCATTGAACACACGTTTTATCATTGAACACACGTTTATTATTGAACACACGTTTTATTATTGAACACACGTTTTATCATTGAACACACGTTTTATCATTGAACACACGTTTTATTATTGAACACACGTTTCATTATTGAACACACGTTTTATTATTGAACACACGTTTTATCATTGAACACACGTTTTATTATTGAACACACGTTTTATTATTGAACACACGTTTTATTATTGAACACGCGTTTTATTATTGAACACACGTTTTATCATTGAACACACGTTTTATTATTGAACACACGTTTTATCATTGAACATACGTTTTATCATTGAACACACGTTTTATCATTGAACACACGTTTTATTATTGAACACACATTTTATTATTGAACACACGTTTTATTATTGAACACACGTTTTATCATTGAACACACGTTTTATTATTGAACACACGTTTTATCATTGAACACACGTTTTATTATTGAACACACGTTTTATTATTGAACACACGTTTTATTTTTGAACACACGTTTTATCATTGAACACACGTTTTATTATTGAACACACGTTTTATTATTGAACACACGTTTTATTTTTGAACACACGTTTTATCATTGAACACACGTTTTATCATTGAACACACGTTTTATTATTGAACACACGTTTTATCATTGAACACACGTTTTATTATTGAACACACGTTTTATCATTGAACACACGTTTTATTATTGAACACACGTTTTATCATTGAACACACGTTTTATTATTGAACACACGTTTTATTATTGAACACACGTTTTATTATTGAACACACGTTTTATTTTTGAACACACGTTTTATCATTGAACACACGTTTTATCATTGAACACACGTTTTATTATTGAACACACGTTTTATCATTGAACACACGTTTTATTATTGAACACACGTTTTATCATTGAACACACGTTTTATTATTGAACACACGTTTTATCATTGAACACACGTTTTATTATTGAACACACGTTTTATCATTGAACACACGTTTTATTATTGAACACACGTTTTATTATTGAACACACGTTTTATTTTTGAACACACGTTTTATCATTGAACACACGTTTTATCATTGAACACACGTTTTATTATTGAACACACGTTTTATCATTGAACACACGTTTTATTATTGAACACACGTTTTATCATTGAACACACGTTTTATTATTGAACACACGTTTTATCATTGAACACACGTTTTATCATTGAACACACGTTTTATTATTGAACACACGTTTTATTATTGAACACACGTTTTATTTATTGTCATTTATAACTAAACAACTAAAAATTATTAATGCAGATGCAATGCAGGCAGAGCGGAGCTTTAAGAAAATGCAAGAATGTTTGAAGATAGGGTGAACCCACCTTAAGATCTCTACTTTTAAAACTGAAGCAAATTCATTAAACTTCAGCTACTCAGCTTTATAATAATATATTTGTGTTTTTATTGTGGCATTCAATTGAAGTTACAGAGGTTTACTTTTCTCCCGTATTTAATTGTCACCCTGTATTTCCTTGTCTTATATACTACGAGTTCTGTCCATAACTCTATAATCCCCGTCCACAGTTTGGGTGGTCCAACTAATTCTCACTGGCCTCAAATAACCACAAGAATTCTAAGTCTTTACCTGATTGTCCTAAAACACATCAGTTAAACTTTTATTACTCAGTAGGTAGATAGATATGACTAAGGCAGGTAGAAACAGTTCCATAATATTATGATCCCTTTTCCAACGTAGCTAACTAGAATATTAACTTTTTTTCTGCATGGTACAGATAAAAGTAGAATAGTTATAAAATTGAAAATATTGAATATTTTTGCGCTTTGATTTTGTTTTTCATAAATAAGAGTGAAAAATAATAGAAAATGCTTGACATTATTAATAGTCACTCATATTATATATACGCATACTCCATGAACTCTGGTAATAAATTCTTCCTTGTGTCGTCTTTCGTTGGAAATTCCCTACAAATCACCTCGACGATAATATCTTAAATAACTTCGAAATTCACACTAATCGACAATAGCTTTCGTCTATTATAATAAAAGATCTGCCGATTACGAATTATAGAACTGAGTTTACCTTTTATTATTTATATTCCTTTCATGTTCTTGCAGTGTATTCCGAAATGCAAAGGCTCTTCGCCGAAATAACCTCAAATATATAAATAAAGTATTGACTTACAAATTAAGAAAATGAATATTATGTGAATATTCACGACGAATATCCCATGAACATTCTCATTCGATATGGAGGGTATATTTAAAAAATTGATTTCCGTTGATTTTATCGAAAGGAAAAATCATTCATTGAATGATTCTTTTTTCGACCATCACAAGTTCTTCTTCGTTAATAAAACTACAAAATTGACATGGATTCAAAATAAACAAATAAATAATTGATTTCTTTATATAAAATATTGTCATCTAACAGTGAATAAGCGATGAAATTGATTTAAATGGTGAGCAGATATTTGTGATTCCATCATGACGAGTTTGGGTTCAGTTACTGGACGAAACTGGCGAGGAGGTTCCTGAGTTCAGGGGTTGGTGCGGGGAAACGTCCTCCTTCATTGTTGTACTTGCTAAGTTGGTAAGTGTAGTCCTGAATTGGGGGACCAGAAGCCTGGTTGAGTTCCTGCATCAAGTTAGCAGAGTTCTGTGCCATTTCGACAACATTGGGCAGAGATTTCAGAGCAGCTGCGTTCAGGGCTGGGAAAGTCACTTCGTTCATCTCTCTGAGCATCACGTTCAGGTGACCAGCCATTACTCTCCATTGGGAAACTGCTTCGAGCAGGGGTTCGAAATCCATCATGGGGAAGAAGCTTCTAGAGTTTGTGGAAAAACCATTGTCGTTGTATCTTGGTGTTTCAACGGGACCAGAGTACTGGTCTTGTCCAGCAACGACTGCTGCTAGCAGTAAGATGGCGACTAATCCTCTCTGTAATAGGAAATACATTTGAAGCTCTTTTCTATTTTAGTGAGTCTCTAAGTGGTATTCGAAAAATCATTCATCCACAGCGAAAGTTAGGCATAATTTTACAAAAACTAACATACATAATATTACCACCCAAATTGATGGCTGATCATTGACCAATGAATTATAAGTTTGTGAATTACGAAAATTACAGCATTTATGAAAGCTAACATTTTGAATATATGTTTTAATTAAACTATCACATAGGCTATTCCAAAAGACGATAAGTGCATGTAGAATGGAAGTTCAAGTTTATTCCATATGAAAAGTTTAAAACTCCCTTATGGATTCATGCATGGTTATTAAATTGATTAGCATCAAGTTACTTAGTTTATATGAAATATAAAAGAGAAAATCTTTTTTATAAACTTATGATACTATGAAATACGATAGAAAATTAAAGTATTGAAATTTTCAAATTCATATTGTTTAGAATACTTTCGATCAATGAATTTTCGATTTATGAGCTTCTCTAGTTTATAATTTTTTACTCATTTTAGTAACACTTGAGTATAAGTGTGTATCATCTTCAACTGACTTAAATATGTAGGACAAAAATCCTCAATAATTGAACAACTGCTAGTCAATTTATCAAACACAAATTGCATAAAGTTCTAGGTGGCCAATAATAAAGTTTCTAAGTATATTCCACAGTACTAGGTAATTAAATCATATAACTTTCTATAGTAGTCCGATCAAGGTTTTGCGATGATGTAGGTAACTAATTACTAATTCACATCACGAATTCATTATATCTTACCATTTTGATAGTATAGATATCTTGTTGCTGTGATGGTGCAGTGTTGTTTAAAGTTCTGCTCAAAGTGCCCTGCATTTTATAGATGTGCCCATTGAGACTATGGATACATATTCTTAGAGGATTATTATATAATATCCTCTTCTATTCGATTGGCTCGGCTAAAACTTATGTAAGTTAGTTGCATCACAAACTATCGACCTTGAATGAGTGCAAGTGAAAACTGAATTGGTAGCTGTGTTTAATTTTTTATCAACATGATAATATCTTGTGATAAATGTTCGAGAGTTTAGTCTATAATTTTCAATAAGGTGTGCAAATTATTTCTTTTTGTATCATGAGCATATGATTGCTGTTATTTGATTTCTGTTAAAATGAGATCTTGTTGAAATATTTTTGATCAAGGTATACTTTAACTTTTTGTGAATTTGGGGTTTGAAGTAAAAAAGAGTCTTTTTCGTTTATAATAGTTCAAGTATCCATGAAGAATACATTTTTACATTTATTTTATCTTATATAAGAATTGTTACTTTAATATTTGGTAAGATACTAACCTTGCACTAAATCCGTAAAGAAGTATTTATTCTGGTTTTTGATATAAATAATATATTGAACAATTTTGTTAAATGATTGAAAATATTTAAAAAATATATATAAAAAGGGATTTTCTCAAAGATAATCCAAAGAATTCTCTTCGAAGTGATATCTTCAATATAAGTCATGAATCATGTTATTAAGAGGTTATTTACACTTTACGTTGAAGGGTTTTTTCAGGTTTCAAGCCTTCAACGAAAAAATCTTCAACGGTGAGTTTAAATAAGCTCTTACTAATAAATCTTTTCCATGAAGTCATGAATCAGTTCAACGAATTATGAAGTAGACATAAATTGCACCCCAAAAATTCAGAATTTTCCAACGATTGTTCAGCAAGAATGTCATTTGCTGAAACATCTCACAAGAAATAAATGACTCGTGCCAGATATTTCAAGCTATTCAATTAATTTTTATATTTCCAGTACAGTAACTAATTAAAATATTTGTCTTCTTAAGAATATTAAATTACAAGATTGATAAAAACTTTTAAACAAATCAATGTAGGTAATCATAATAATTATTTAATCAGGATCAAATCATCATAAATTAATATCTAATTTATTTTTTTATGTATTTTTTAATTAATTTTCAGTATCGCCTATGTATTTAATTTATTTTCAATACATATTTTTAATATAATATAATTCATGGTAAAGAATTCTGTTTGGTAGAGTTATAGCCGCTCGCAAAAATAAAAATAATCCGAATTTGTTAAGGTGGGGACTTGAAATGAAGATTAACATTTTCTCTGCTCCCACCATAACTTCCTCTCTGTACTAATAAAATAAAAATCATGTCTGATTGATTTCTCATATATCCCATCACTAGGGCTGTGACAATATGCTTTTAAAACATAGATAGATCCAACAAACCAGCGGTATATAGTATTCGATACCATTTCATTTCGTCTATGATATTCTTAAGATCTACTATTTAAAATTCTTAAAGGTCTCCTAAATTGAACTTTTTCTATAAATACTTTAAATTTGTAGAACAAAGGTTATATAACATATCGCAGTTATCAGAAAAGAAATTGATCAAGCATTTACTTCGTAATTATTTAATAGGTATAAATTCATTAAGTTTTAATAATAATGCTAATTTTCCTATACATTTCTACGAGAGATCTCTTTAATCTGTTTAAAGCTGTTGACCTACCACACTTAACGTACCAGTAAAAACTTGTTAAGAACGGGATGCAGTTTCTAATTGATTGACTATTTAAAAGAAAAAACTTATTACTTCTTAACAGGTATAATAGCTAAGCAATGCCTGTACTTGACCTTATTCGATGCAGTTGTTTTCCATATATATGCAATTCTGCATAGACTGCAAGGCACTGCTATTATTAACCATCTTTTTATGATGAACGAATTTATGTCTCCTATTATACAGTGTGGTTAAATTTAATGGGATTAAATAACATTAAATATACATACAATTTAAGGTTTTCTATGTTTTGGAATATTTCTAATTTAGTTCTAAAGTAGGTGTCAATAGAGAAATTGAAATGAATAATTTAGAAGGGATTTAATATCTGCCTTTTTTAATTTAACCAAGGAATGTAGTGAAAAGGGACACAAGTACCGGTGGCTGCAATCACGGATGGAAGAGGAAAATGAGGAGGTGATAGTACATAAAGTCTACGACCCTATTTAGCACAAAAATTTACAGATCTCACAGTTAAACAGCACAACCCTAGCCCTATCTTCTAAAACTGCAAGTTGTGTTAAAAAAATGATATACATGGTAAAAATTTAAAAAGGAAATATTTAATTCAAAACAACATTTCGGCTCCGAGGGATGTCCCCCATTCTGAAATGGAAATAATACTTATTATAGTCGACCATCATTTAGGTGAAACGCTTTGCGATATAAATGAACACAATATCAATCATGTAAATGAATGGCCCTTTTGATAAATGTTTCACTATTTTTTATATATGACTGATTATTATAGACTAGTTTTCGACTATCAAAATATCATTCAAAATGAATAATAACTAACTGCATATATTCCACAGAATATATGCAGAAATATACAGAATATATCCACAGAAATATTTTATTTGGATTCATGATTTTTACACTTCTTCAGTACCTAAAAAAAATTGTCCTCAGAATTTCAATAGATTACCAAATACCCGGTAGACATGATTGAAAGGTTTAGACATTCAAACAGTTCGGTGTTTTCTTCTATGTTTGATGAGAGTGTTTTTATCGTGTGTACGGGATATATTCATTTTCATATGAGAAGTAAAGTTCGTGTTATTTGAATGAATGAATATGTTTGAAAAGAACAACAATCACGAGATTTTACAGATCTAGTCTTTGCAGTTATAACAGTAATGAATCACTCCCTGTCTTGCTTCGATAATTCTCATAGTGAAACTGTAGTTTTTGAGGGAACAACCCTGACATTTACAACTCTTGAGGTTTCTTGAAAAACTGAGTGTAATTACGTGCCTGAAATTTTAATACTTAAATATATAATTATACCCATTTTTATAGTTTTGACACAAACTCTATCTGTAGCTTTTATTTTTTAGATGATTATGCTCTAGGGTTTTGCTCTTCAACTACAAGGTCTTAGATTTTGTGTTAGGTAGACTCATAGTCTTCAATTTACTATCACCTCTTCATTTTCCTCTTTTATCCGTGAGTGCAGTCAACGGTTTTATTTTTCCTATACGTCGCATACCTCATGGTAAAGGACTGCATTCTTGGAATAACTTTTCTGCATCCATGAGCATTGGCACTGACTTATATTATCTGTCCGTGAACCACTTTCCTTCCTGACTTCTTCTTCCATTCCTTTTATTGCATTTAATTTCTTTAACTAAATTCAGTTTTTTTTTATAAAAATAATTGTGTTATTACAATTTATACTAATCTAAACAATCTTTAATTGTTTTAAGGTTTGTAATAATCATTTTTTATACCCATTTATATGATATGTGTAGTTATCTATCAATTTTGTTTGTATGTATGTATGTGGATATTATTTGAATTATACTAATTCACAATAAAATTTATCTCAATATATTTCTTGATGTCGCAGTTGACATAAAATATATATTTAAAATAACATCTCGATCGTTTTAAGAATTTGCTTATCAATTTTAGCCTCTAGCTAGACAGCTTCTATTATTTTCCACTTATATTTTTTTTTTTCTTCGGAGTGAATTTCGAAATCGAAGTTAAATATAAGGTCAACCCAATAAATGAGGTCAAAATTAAACATAATATAGGATATCTAAAAGAAATCATTCGTATATAAATTCAATATTTGCGACACACGAAGATTTCCTGTCGCCATAAGTTTTTTATTGAAAACATGGCCGCATGAAGCCAAATTTGGTCTCCAGATGTCTCTTATTTAATTATTAAATATTTTTGAGCAAGTATATAAAATTATAAGAGTCTTCTTCTTATTTAACTGATGCTTGTCTATATCGATTTACCTATAGGTTCACTTTTTAAATTGAATAAAACTGAAACTCTGATCCTTCCTACAGCAGCCGATATAATTTTCATCAATTTTGTTAAAGATTCCCTTCACTTTGAATTTTTATTTCTCTATTCAAAAGAACTAAGGTTACTGGTTATAAAGCAACCAACCATTTCAAATTTGGTTCTATATGTTTATTGTAATATGTAATTTAATATATTCGGATGAGTTTTGCACTACGCTCCAATTTTTCAAGCAAAGAAAAAGAATAAGATACTTCTGTATAATTTAAAACAATAATAAAACTGAAAGACATAATATAAATGACTACCTATGCCGTTTACCTAAATACCATTACCATAAAAAAGACAGTCGGTAACTAAAGGTGTACCTACAATTACCATTAAAGGTCCTCTACAGGCTACAAAAACAGTTTATTACATAATATTATAGATCTAAGGTCTAGGAATCATTACATAATTTGGTTCAGTATATATTCCTATATGCTTTTGAAGTTTTTAATAATCTGTGTACAAAAAATGGTACGAACACTAATTTGACGGTGAAGAAACAGATTATACACTCTTTGCCTTGATTTCAAATTTGAATTTTATAAACGAAAAAATGCATTTTCCCTCATAAAATCATATAAAAATTAATATATACTATCAAATTTAATGGGATTGGCAGCAAAATGAAAACAATCCTTAGCCTCATTGATTAAATAATAAGAAAAAATGCTTGAAGGGGACCTTCAAACATACGATACTACGAGATAGAGTTCGTTCTTCTCTCTGTCTCTTCTATTTAATTTGAAAGTAGAAAGTCGGACAGTGAAGGTTGAGTGTTTATATTTCTAATATGATTAATTACGAAACGAATAATTGACCAATTCCTTTTGTGTTAAGTGTTACATTAGCTCTACAAAGTTAAAAAAAAAGCTTTTGTAGAATGCTTAAAATTTATAAAGCATTTTAAAGTTATTGTAGATCGAGGGGCTTACTTTTTTAAAGTCTACAATTTTTATAGTAAATAAAACCAGGAGGATACATTTAATTATTAAAATTATGAAATAAATCCATGTATGTAAATTGAACCCATTTTATCCAAATATATAGGATTTCCAAAGAAAATCAACCTTAAAGGTTTTACTATACAGGGTGGGTCAAAAAAAGCGGAACCCAACTTTGATTTGATATATCTCAGAAACTACTAATGTTATGAATTTTCTAAAATCATCATTGTGTTTGTCTATTTTTTTTACTGAAATGGTGAAAAATTCGAAACTATTCATACATCAATATTGATGCTATAGTGATTATAGTAAACGGTGTCAAAAGTATGCTTGCGCACAAACATAAAAATTTACTAAAATTATTTTTTTTAAACAAAAATACCTAACACAACAATTCTTTACAATATATCATTAACAATCCATTATTAAATAAATCTTTAGTCTTAATTCCTTAATTTCTACACATAACTCAATCTTTTTTCTCATCGCTGCCATAACTCTTTTAATTTATGCAGAATTTTCTTATAGTAATTTCACTTCACTTGTGATTCTCTCATTCAAGTCGTCTAAGTTCACAAGAGGAGTTGAGTACTCTTTACTCTTCAATGTCCAAATAAGAAAAAAATCACCTGGTGTCATGTCCAGTGATCTTGGTGGCCACTCATTTGCATAGATTAGTGCAATAATGCAATTGTTGAACACGTCAGTTAGCAAATGTCGCAAAGCGATCGCCATGGCAATAATGAGAATATGGATTGAATTAAATAATTCGGGAAGAAATGGAGGACATATGGAGGGATTACGTAGATAGTTAGGAAGAAATATAGATTAAATATATATTTTATAATCGATATAAATAGAAAGTATTAGTGCTTTTCTGTAATTAAAAACAATCTTCGTAACTTTATGTTTGTGCGCAAGCATACTTTTGACATCGTTTACTATAATCTCTATAGCATCAATATTGAGGTATGAATATATTTGAATTTTTCACCATTTATGTAAAAAAAGTAGACAAACACAATAGTGCTTTTAGAAAATTCATAACATTAGTAGTTTCTGAGATATATAAAATAAAAGTTGGGTTCCGCTTTTTTTGACCCACCCTGTATACACAATGTCTCAAATATATTTTTTTATAAACATTAACAACTAAGTATATATTGTAACTAAGATTTAATGTGGATTTAAAGTTTGACTTCTCTACTTATAGAACGAACTGATTTACATGAAGACTATCAGGTAATGATGACAGTTCTAATATCTTTGTAGAAACTACACGTATATTTAATGTAAATGATGAAAAGCAATGGCTACAGTACGGAACCCTGTGTGACACCAAAATCTTCAAATACAAATGTTTTCCCATATTTTCTCTATATGTATTATTGCTGCATTCTACATTATTTCATAAAGGATGTTATAAGCTTATAAAGTTGTTCACTATAATTTATATTTTGCTTGTTATCCTTAGGATATTATTATGGTTAAGTGCTATAAATTTTACTCCACCGTTTAGGTAAGTACAATTATTGCATAGTGTTATATTTTAATGTACATGTATAATTGATGTATTACCATCACAAAAATTCATATTTAATGCATAAGAACAAATTGTTCAGCAACTGAAGCTTTTTCTGATATCAGAATAAATTTCTACTTTAATTTATGTAAATCTCCGTCACCCTGTCAAAATAAAGTGCCAAACTGATAGGAGAATTAAAAATGTATATAATTAAGATCCATAATAAGAGGTTAAATATTGTATTATTATACAATATTAACTAACAATAAGCTCTGTGAAGTAATATAGTTGACAAGTAGGTGCTATAGTCGATGGCCTTGATCTAGATAAAGCTAACCTTAAACATACTTATTAGAAAATACTGACGTCATCTTAAATAGAAATCTTCAGCATTATTATCTCATATACTAATATGTAAACAGCGCATTTTATGCAATTGTTTTAAGGACACCCTCAATTTAAATAACTAACATTTTGTATCTTATGCAACATCTTAGAATCTTTGACCAAATTGCAATCTATCCGTGCACTTATACAAGTCTTGAAATTTGTAAAAAAAAGATCAGATACGGAATCTTATCTTGTCCTGCTTGTAAAATATAACATTCAAGAAAATTATGTCGATTGCTATGACTCAAACAGTGTGTTATATAATATATTAGAAGTAGTTAATTATGTAAATTTATACCCAATTAGGAACAATTTAAAAAAAAAAATTCTACTTTAGAGGTTAATCGAATTAAAACTTTCCATTTTTCAAGGAAATTCAATACAATAGTGAAATTTGGATGAATGAACCAATTTTCCCTATTATGAGGAAAGATTTTCTTAAAATAAAAATTTTAGCAACTTTTCCCTATTATAAGGAAACATTTCCTTTAAATGATTTGGCCAATTTTCCCTATCATGAGGAAACATTCCCTTTAAAATATTTAACCAATCTGATCCTTATTTAGAGGAAACATTTCCTTTGAAAATATTGACCAATTTCCCTGTTATTAGGAGTCACTTTATTTAAAATATTTTATCAATTTTCCTATTATGAGGAAACATTCCTTTTGAAATTGGGTAATTTTTTACTGCAGAAGTTATTAACAATTTTCCTTATGTCAGTAAACAGTTCTATTGAAATTTTTGATCGCTATCCTTTATATAAACTCTGGAACCTAATAGGATTTCACAAATTTTCTCTGTAGGTAATTTTATCTTTGTATATTCTGAAAATACTGAACTGAGTTGATCTCCCACCACAAAATTTGTCACGTTTATAATCTAAATCTCTCATCAGATAGATATTTCTTTATCCAAACTATTGTGTATCATGAACCTAGAATCTATGATCATAACTATCATTTCTATAATGATCAGTTACATATATTTTAAAAATGGAAGCAGCTACCAGATCAATTTAGAGGTCAGGCTAACCTACATTGCCATATTTCTTTACAGACTCCATTACATAATAATGATGTAAGAATTCACTTGGGTATGTACGCTGTTTCCAGAGCTAATAGGCAGTTTCAAATATTATATAATTTGCCAAAACACGAGGGTTCACTTACGTTTTCGTCTCAGTTTCACCCAATTATTGCGTAACGTGCTAGTCGGTGCATATAAACAGCTCTACAAGTGCAACAAGACCATCAAACTGTACCACAGCTTCGAATAACTAACATCACACACACCAAAGCTCACCAAAATGGTACGAATTGAATGATGAACTAACATAGCTATTTCTAGTAGAGAAGCATTCAAGAAATCATATAAATTCTTTAAATTAAAAAATAAATGAAATTTACCATGCTTATCGAAATTGTTTCATATACAAACTCTGCGCTAAATTAACAAAGAACTTTATTTATATTACTTGATGTAAAATTAAACTAAATAGAAGTGAAAGAAAATTGAATATTAGCAAAATTAAATCCACACATTAAAGTAAAAATAATAAACTTCCCTATTTTTATTACAGAGAGGATTAGTCGCCATCTTGCTCCTAGCAACAGTCGTTGCTGGACAAAACCAATACTCTGGACAAGCACCAAGATACAACGACAATGGTTTCTCCACAAACTCTAGAAGCTTCTTCCCCATGATGGATTTCGAACCCCTGCTCGAAGCAGTTTCCCAATGGAGAGTAATGGCCGGTCACCTTAACGTGATGCTCAAAGAGATGAACGAAGTGACTTTCCCAGCCCTGAACGCAGCTGCTCTGAAATCTCTGCCCAATGTTGTCGAAATGGCACAGAACTCTGCTAACTTGATGCAGGAACTCAACCAGGCTTCTGGTCCCCCAATTCAGGACTACACTTACCAACTTAGCAAGTACAACAATGAAGGAGGACGTTTCCCCGCACCAACCCCTGAACTCAGGAACCTCCTCGCCAGTTTCGTCCAGTAAATAAACCAAAAACGGGCATGAAAGAAATTCAAAAAATATCTGCTCACCATTTAAATAAAATTCATCTCCTATTCACGTTATTTACATAGTATGACTATGATCATTTCATAATTCGCAATCGATTTATAATAGTTATAAATAAAAAAATTGATATATTCATTTCGTTTTTTCTTTGCTTGAAAGCCTCCCATTCCCAGCGGAGAAATCTCCCATACTCTGTTTTCTCTCTATCAACTTACTCGTCTAATTATAAATGAAAAGAAAATACAAAAATGAATAGGTATAAGTCACACTGAATAGTTGTATTAAATTTATACATACTGTATATACACTTCAATCCATATTGCGGTCACAAATAATAATATTTAACAGTGTTTCAGTTTCAAGATAATAAGCTTTACGTATCAAATAATCATTGAAAATTGATGTTTGATTCTTTAAATTATATATCATCTTGAAACTAGTGTTATAATCTTCCTATTTCAAGCACCTATATTTCGACTTTATACTTTGTTTCAAGGCTGTAGATCGAAATAAATAGTATAATCTACACAAAGTATTTGAGACTAATCCATCAACTACAAAGAATTTGATAGTGTTCAGTTCAAATGCTGGAAAATTGTTTTAAAAAGTTCAAGGAGATTAGTTCAAACGTTGATAAGCCAGGACGAGGCCGTAAACTAAGTTTACGGACAAAAAGTAACTGATCGAAAATACGTGGGAGAAGTTGCGTCGATCGCACGGTGTCAGCCAATCCTTAAACCAGTGGAATACGTCTCACCTGCGATATATTTGTTCCTAGACTGAAATTCGTAATTCATAATTAGGGTGACTATATCGGATAATTAGAACAATGTATTTACCATTTGCTTGTTGTTCGCCTTTTTAATCTACCTATATTTAAAATATTAAAATATTTGTTGCCTTATTTCTGAAATATTCTGTGCTTAAATACTCGCATCTTATGAAACAAATTAAACGATTTCCTAATATTGATGTGTATACATTTTACTTTACTAGATGTTTCAAAATCAACATAGATTTTACCCTTTCTTTTTTTACCTCTTTTAGATATTCTCTTCAATCCATCATGACGAATAGTCACATGAGTTTCATTACTATGTAGAATCATTTGCGTCACATAACATCTTGTAGCGCAGAAAAAATGGGTTGTGGACAATCCAGTTTTTATATCATCTCCTTATACAGGTATTATGCAACAAGATCCAGTTTAGCGATGATTTATTATGTAACATGGATTAGTGGTTACTGAAGCCTAAATGATAGAGTACGTTATAAAACAATTGTGATATATAATGCACATTTACCTGGTAAAATATAATTAATAAATTAAAAACTGTTCCAAATTGCTGAATTATTTACAAATTAATTCAGGTAAATCGCTTTTAACATCATTGTTTGAATAAATGATATTCAAGTATATACACTTGATAATAGTCATAATCGTTTGTCAATAGTAGACAGTGCGTCAGAGTTTACATTACTAACTCTAATTTAAAGTTGCTGACTCATGTAGTCCCACAAGGCTCAATACTTGGGCCCCTCCTCTTTCTGTTGTAGGTATGTAAACGACCTTCCTAATTGTACTATTTTTTCCAAGTACAGTGAAACTCCTGAGTTATGAAGTAATGGTTACTTCATAACTCAGAGCCACTTCATAACTCAGGGACACTGATAGTTTTCTATGATTGAAATCTTGGAAAAAACTATTGTCTTTGAGGGATAACTAGGACGAAATTCATGCCGTATATCGTTTTCTATGATTCACACATAGAAAATACTTCATAACTCAGGTGCATTTCATAACTCAGGAGTTTTACTTTATGTACTTTTCGCTGACGACAGTACATTTTATAATATAATTAGAAAGATATTAATGCATTTGTAGAAGATGTAAACAACAAATTGCCAGCATAAAGTAATACCTCGATACAAAGATAATGGATGTCAACATTGTTAAAGGAAATTCTCTCCATTTTCATATTGAATTCATGTAAAAATGTCGAAATATCAATAAGTTTTAACATAATCTACCTTCGAATGTGTTGAAACTCTTGTATACCTACATCGTTGATTGATCTTATTTATAGATTTAGTTTAGAGGTTTGATATCTCTATTTCAAAATAAACTCATTTTTGTTCAATAAAGCTCTTAAATAATAAATAGAAAATCATATATACAATATACATTTGATTACATTGAATGTAATCATCATCTATTTCTGGTCATCTTCGTTGATATTTTCAAATTAATATTCATATATTTATATATAAATGAAAATATATAAAAACAATACGTACACATATATTAGTATTCAATTTCAAAATAAATAAAATGAAGGTATAACGCATCTTCGGTATTGGGGATTGAAAACGCTCAGCGCATTCTCGAAATTGTGCAAATGGTCTGGTGCATATATACATTAGGCATACCATAGTCAATAAATAGATAAATATATCAAGTACAATATTGTAATCCGTGACGTCTGCCTAACAACAAGTGTTTATGCAGGAGAGACTAATACTTAGGCCTATGAGGGTACAATCAGCAAATCAAACAAATAGGCCTACTTTGAATAAAATACATAGGGATATAGAAACGTACAATTTGGTTAGATGGTATTAAGAAGGTTTGTTTTTCCGAGGAAGAAATGAAGTGATATTATAAAACTAAGGTGATATTATTCTGCAAGCCGCATTCAATTCGGTTTAGCGTAAATATTTTATTATTTGCTTTAAAATTTTCTTATAGACCGGTACTCAGTGTGCAACAATTATACGAATCACTAACGTGACTTTGAAGAAAAAGATTGTACACTCTTTTTTTTTAATTCGAATAAGAATTTTATGAACAAGCAATGCGTTTTGGTGGTTCACATTTGGTACACATTTGTACCACTATGCATATTATTGATAGACTTATTAGTTCACTGTTAATATTTTAAAAATGAATTAAATTGTGACAATGTCTAGCTACAATTATAACACCGTCTTATCATACAGACAATATTAATAGGTACATACAGAGATACTCAGCTTCTCTCGATATCATGGGACATGTCATACAGAAGCAGTGACAAAAACTTGAAATTTTAGAGAATCGTTTAGGCTAGACTGAGTTTTGAGCATATGTAGGGTAGGACTATTTACCGAATGGTATACCGCATAGGGGCTCATTTTAACCGAATGATAAACTCCGATGAACACAGTGAAAATATCGATAATTATTTGAAAATATTAGCAATTCTTAACCGGAAGGCGCTATGTCAAAATAAAATAATTCTTTATTATGCATTGTTTAGATGTAAAAAGTAAGTATCAATACATAATTAAATGTACTGGTTCCGTTAAAATACATTTATTACCAATTGTTTGTTTTACCTCCTCCCCTTTAAACAGTAATTTTACCCGCTTCATTCGATTGAAGTATAAGCGTCCATTCGGTAAATAATTCTAGGACTATTTACCGATTGTAGGCTTATTTTTAAAAGAAAGGAGGCATGTAGTACAAATTGTATATATAAATTTAGTTCTATAATATTTATCTCTACACTGAGCAATACAAGAAAATACAGTTAGGGGAAGATGGTCATCAATGGGACACTGGGAACAATGGGACATTCTGAATAACTTTTTTATTTGAAGGGTAATTTTCAAAAAAATCTTAGTGGTAAATTAGTCATACTTCAGTGCATTCACTCGCATTGAATTCAGCGGTTGGGATGCAGTCAGCTCTGCTTAAAAGCGAAAACATGTTTTAGAGGTGGGAAAACTAAATTTTTTGTACTTTGTTTCAATTGTTATAAATTTGTTATTTTAACATATTATACTTACGGCATTTTTCCACAATATTAAATAATATCATTAATATGTAAAATATGTTCATATGAAAGGTTTTCCTTTATACTTTTGTAGTTGAGCCACTATAGTGCCTATACTCATATGTTTTCAAAATGGCGTTATGTGATCATTGGGAGAGCAAATTTGGTGAACAATGGGACAGTGACATATTGTCAACCAAACTGTCTAGCTATTCCATATAAATCAATAAATATCTATTTTTGATACAATAACGTGAACTGTAGCTTCAGGGCTTCTTGTAGAAGCAGAACTTCCAGCTGAAGCGGGACTTTCGACCATGGTCAAGGGCTTTAGCAATCTGAGGTCAACACAAAGCACTGCATATAAAACAAATTTCTCATAATAAAATAAAAAGACACAGCATGATTGAACCGAATGCACCAGAGAAAGAATAGCTTATTGACGGTGCCACAAAAAAGATAAGGCCTTCGAAATCACTTCATAAACTATAAAGTATCCGTAGATGGCCTGTAAACTCTTGTTCTTGGTCTGGTACAGAACTCTTAATCTAACTGATCCATTCGTCTGAAGAAGTTGACGAAGATATGCTCACTTGATGAACTTAAACCTGTACGGAAAACGTTGGAAATGATGGTTTATGTTCTTTTAGAGTTTGATGAGACTTCTAAAACGTATTTTGTAGGTTTAATTTACTAAGCCAAAGGATGAAGAAGATGAATACGAAATATTGATGTAAGGCGAAGATTCAAGTGCAATGAGTCTCATTTTTCAAATGTTCCTGACATGGAATCGGTGAAGCTAGAGGACATTAAACTGATATGTATGAACCAACTAAGTGTGGAACAACATAAAGAGATAATTTGAACTTCAAATTCGACTATAACCTCAACAATATAATAGTTAAATGAACTGTCCCATCGTTCACCAGGGCATGTCCCACGTTTCACCAGTGCTGGTATACAATGGGACAATTTTTTTGTTTTTTATTTAATTTCTTTCTAGTCAACAGAAAATGTTAGGGGAAAACCGGGAGCATTCGGACACTTTTGGGGAAAACTGAATAATTCGTAAACTAATTCAAATTTAACCATATAAATATTTCTGTTTGATAAATCAATTTACTTCAATTTTATTAAGACTGTTTTACAGTTTAAACCTTCATTCAAAAGTTATAAGACAAAATGTAAGAGAAGTTCAAGTGTCCGAATGCTCTTTCCTAGAGGGAGATTTCGGACAAGCTGGTAGGATGATTCGGACTCCATAAAAACGTTTAAAATATTGTAAATCTGGGTAATTAAACAATAGGTTTGAATTCGGATCTACTTATTTAATTGAAATAAACCATAATGACTTGTTATTCACAGTAATAATTCATCGTATTTGAAATTTCATCATAAGCTGCTCATATCATAAGCTGCTGAAATTGGATGTGTAACAATGTCTACACTTATGGACTATACTTTAAACATTCGATGAAATATTTAAGATGTAATTTACTAATTTTGGTGAATTCCAAGAAAAAGGAAATAGTTATACCCAAAGTAAAAGGATATAGTTATACCATTTGTTTTTGATATTTAGATATTAAATATAAGGATAATTTCACAGTGATTACTCATGGGCTATCTATATTTTGTTGGAGAAAATGTTCAATCATTACAATAATATTATTATGATAAAATTTCAAATACGATGAATTGCTCGAATGAACAATTACTCGAATTATCAAATTGCTCGAATGAACAAAATTGCTCGAATTATAAAATTGCACAGTTTTCGATTTTATAAAAGTCAGTTATTCATGAAGTGGAGCTGCACCAAACAATCCTTGTTTCTTTTTAGTAATTGATCATTAATCATTCTATAAATGATTTTAATTATTACTCATTCTGCATAATCTTTTTTTAGACATCTGGTATATAACATGTGAATTGGAATCATGTGGTGAATCAGTAGTACTAGTACTTTTCATGTTTAAAACCCGAAAAAATTTGTAGATTTATTAAAACTCTGCCATAAATTCGAGTTATTTCACCTATTGAGGTGCCACATACAGATAGGCTAGTAATAAATAAATTTTCGGGTTTTATGATAAAAAAAACATGAATAGTAGGTACTGATTCACCAAATGATTCCAATTCACATGTTATATACGAGATGACAAAATCGGTATAAAAATAGATTATGCAGAATGAGTAATAATTAAAATCATTTATAGAATGATTAATGATCAATTACTAAAAAGAAACAAGGATTGTTTGGTGCAGCTCCACTTCATGAATAACTGACTTTTTTAAAATCAAAAACTGTGCAATTTTATAATTCGAGCAATTGTTCATCGAGCAATTGTTTTTCGAGCAATTGTCTTTCAAGCAATTGTTCTTTCGAGCAATTGTTCATTCGAGCAATTGTTTTTCGAGCAATTGTTTTCGAGCAATTGTCTTTCGAGCAATTTACCTAGAACCCAACCAACATTATTATAAACATGTTTAAACGAGTTGTCCGAACTATCCCTCTGTCCGAATGCTCCCGGTTCTCCCTTATAGCATTCTAGTCAGTTTCATTTTATAAAGAAATATCTATATAACGTATGGTTTTTTTGTTGTTCATATTTTCCTCATAGTAAATGAAATATTTATCTTTGTGTTTTTTTGTCCCATTGATGATCACCTTCCACTACTATTTCATACTCTTCACATTTAATTAACGATATTCCTCATTCGGCTAAATATAATCAATAGGTATGATTTGGTAAATAGTCCTACTCTTTGATGCCATTCGGTAAATAGTCCTACCGCATATGTTGTCAACGTGTTAAGATAATAATTGTTTCTTGAACTTTTTAAGCGCTACTATAATAAGTTTATCCAATTTAATCGCTTGACACGAATATTCCTAATACTTAGCTGACATTCAAAACAAATGGTGAACATTTTTTTTCAGACTGAAAATTGGCAAATCGGAAGATAAATTGGTTTTGTAGATTTTTTTATTATAAAAAAAACTTCAAAAGCGTGTGCTATCAAATATCATGGGGTTTACACAATAATGATCAGAAACATTAGCCTCTTTGATTAAAGGGATAGTAAAGTCAAAATCAAAGAATCGGCAAATTGGTTTTAAATCGATTCAGAATATTTAATTATGTAAAATTTGAATGCTCGTTTATTTTTAAAATGTTCAAATAAAAAGTATAGGTACAATAAAATTTGAAACACCTAGCGGAAGCATTATCACTCATTAGTATGTACGTGGGTATTTTTGTTGTTTTTATATTAATTTAGGTATTCAGTAATCATGCTTTGTTCGAGTCAAAAAAATATTATGTGAATTCGTAGACAAGAAGGCATAGTTTCGAAATTAAAGCCATCTCTTCACTTGAGCTAGAATCTATGTATAAACTTAACTCAGTTTGTATGTATACAAGATGGCACCCCTGCTTGTGGCGCCATCTACCGTTAGCATTTGTTAGGAAATTAATTATATAAAAAAAAAGATATTGGTATCTCCATTATTAGATTTTATTGAACATTGTAATGTCACACGATATACTTTATTCTTACTAAGCAATCGTTTGATATTAAAATTGTTAAAACAAAAAATGACTGAACTGCCCCTTTAATGCAATAGAATGATTGATCACTTCCCTATTTCGTTTAGGGACGTGAACTAGGAACCGATCCAAGTTCACGTCCCTAATTGATTCAGGGACGTGAACTAGGAAGGGGTATTTTTTTAAATAAGTTCTTAAATTTAATTACTTCTCATTTTATTAAAATATGTTGCACTGAAAAATATTAATTGACAGAAAATCTAGTATCTTGACTACATAATACAAATAATACCTACCATATAGCTAACGGAATATTTGAAATTATATTACTACAGATCAGGAAAATAATAACCCTATAAACAACGTGCATCGATTCGATTGCTGGGATATCGAATCGATGGATTGTTCCATCGTATCGACAGACCGTTGTTTGTAGGGATAGATTTGATTTTTTGTTGATATGTACTACCTAAATCAAGTAAAAAAATATCATTATTAAACTTAGAAACTATGACGTTTACGCCCTTCCCATTTCACGTCCCTAAGTCACTTAGGGACGTGAACTAGGAAGGGAGTATTTGAATCGGTTCCTAGATCATGGCTCTAAATGAAATAGGGACGTGAAATAGGAATTCACCGAATTTTCAGTATTTTAATTATTATTTATTGCAGAGTAGGGCCAGTATCAGTATCATAATTGCAGAGTAGGGCCATTCGCAATGGCACTCTAACTCGCATCGATTTGACACCCTCATCATAATAACTCCAGTAAAATACCAGGTGCAGAGTAGCATGCATGCTAATGCCCCCTACACACGTCCCCACACAAGTCAAGATTGCTCACATGTATCCATAGTAAAATGAAAAAATCGGAGGAGTAGCATTTTCCTCCACTTGACTTGACTTGTCATCTGGAGTAATACTCTGTACAATAGCACAATACAATAGTCCAGTAGCATCGGAGGAGAGGTTCAAGCCTAAAATCCGGAAGCACGAAGTGCGATTTTGTCTTTGATGAACCTAGGTTGCCACTTTGTTGCTCTTGCCAAGTATCTACAAATAACTTGATATAACCAAGATTTGTTACTTTGTGTGTAACAGAAAAACTATTGAATAAAGAGCAATACGCTGAGAATTCTATCAATTTCTCCGCCAAAACTGGCAGACTTGCAACCGCCAGAGGTCAGAGACAGACATCGGAACCACAGAACAATGTTCTGTGCCAGAATCTGTGGTGACTGTGGTCGGAACTCAATCTAACCAGCTTCTCAATAATCTTGCAACAAGTACAAGCCTTGGTTGTTGTACCTAGATTTACAATTTCAGCTTGGCTGTCGACCTGTCGTCAGCCTGACCCTGACAAGTGACAGGTTGACGGACAAGTAAAATAGTGTGGCTTATAAACTCTCCATTTTTGACTCTTCAGTCTCTTCCCATTTCCATTTGGTGCATAAAATGCAACTGACATTTTGAAAAAGCTGAAGAAATCCACCATAAATTTCCAGTAATTTGGCTGATCCATCCAGTCTGCAGAATATGGAACATTTTCTGAAATTCTGTGCAAACAATCCCTAATTTCTTCCTATATTTACATGTATTTTACTGAAAACAAAAGCTTAAATAGAGGATTTCTTGGAGAACAGTCTATCAGTTCCTGCAGTCTGGTGATCCACCAACATTTTACCCATTTTTGAGTTTTTCCACCGAAAATTAATGGTAAGGTAACATAGGAATAAATAGCTAAAAATCCACCAACTTTGGAAGAAAATTATTTTCAAAGGAAAAAAATTCCACTGACATGTCGGTGGAATTTACCACGAAATACAGACTGGTCCAGGTTACAACTTACAGGTAATAGCGCATGTCCAAACTCGCCATTTTCATGGCGAGTTTGTAACAGTTATTTTGGTGATTTTTGGAGAGAAAAATGGAGATTTTATGAGGCATATTATTTTACTTGGGGTGAAACCAGTTGCAGTTGGAAAGTCTGCCAGTTGGCACAGTGGCCAGATTGTATTTGGACTACCAGAATAACCAGATTGTATTTGGTGGTAAATTCCAATGATATATCGGGAGATATTCAATTTCTCCCTAGTTCCAGAGAATGTCCAATGTCGGCAAGCTCTTGCTGACATTATTCAAATTCAGAAATTCGTCTTTGCATCAAATTGCCGACTTTGAATTTCCCTATAACTCCCTCAGGCTCATAATTAATTGCCGACACAAAATCCCTCAGAAGACTGTCAAAAATGAAAATAACTGCACTAGGCAAATCAGCTTGGTCAGCTATAAACACTGAACGGTCTAAACAGTATACGTATCTAAAAGTCTTAAGTGATCATCACCACATGACACATAGCATCAATGTGACCGTGTGACGTCATCAAATCGCGCTTAAGTTATAACTGGTATGTTCATCATAATACATACGTCATAATAGCGTCACTGAAGTGATTGAACAAGTTCTAAATATCAAAACATGTTCTTATGTTTTCCCACCAATTTGCCAGCCCATTTGAAGGGTATTTACAAGGTATGGTACCGTATATAATGTGAAATCTGTATCTGTGATATTATATTATCAAGAATGTATTATTTATGGTAAACCTCTCTTAAATAACCTGTTTAGCCTTATACCTACCAGTTAGTGGCAGTTACCACTTAGGTACCACCGTACCACCAGACTGCAGGAACTGGCAAAGTGTTCTCCAAGAAATTCTCTATTTTATCTTCTGTTCTCAGTAAATACATGTGAATATAGGAGGAAATTAAGGATTGTTCGCACAGAAAATGTTAAAAATGTCCCATGTTCTGCAGACTGGCAGTACCATGTTACATCAGTAACCTACTTGATAATTATTATTTAACTTTCATTCTAATTGGTAGGTATCTATAGTTCACTATAATTTATACCTAACCTTCAGGTATCTTGGATGCACATTATAATAAAGTTCAATAATTATTACCTATAGGCTATAGGTATACTCTTATCTTACATGACCAAAAATGTGGAACCGTTCGATAATTCGGAACTTACTCAATGCACTAAAGAATTATTGAAACAAACTACATAGGTACTACGTTTATATAGCCTTATATGTATAAATATTAAGTACCTACATTCCTTCAGTTTAAAATATTTACTCAAAATACCTAATTAAACGAACAGTAATGCTTATACACTAGTGCTCTATAATTTATCAAATTTAAATCTAAATTTTCTGATCGTATTATTTCTTAAATATTAGGCTAATTGTGAATACTTTTAAACATGTACAAGTCCAGACTCCAGACAGTTGTCTGGTACATGTCTAGAACAGAAAAACTTAAATTCAAACATTTAGCCAAGTAATAAAGCATGTCCAAACTCGCCATTTTAATGGCGAGTTTGAGACAGTTATTTTGAGCCCTTCAATTGCAAATGGTGAGTTTTATCTATTTTTCTCCTATGCTACAATGTTATTTTGGAGAGAATTTATGAAAATTTGAGCATTTTGGAGAGAGCTGGAGAGACAAATGGCGAGTTTATGAGACATACTATTTTACTTGGACATTTAGCTATACTTATAGTAGGAAGGTATTTTGTGTTAATTAGGTATTCTGTATCAGTATTACTTGATTAACCATTATTTTTAATAATCTGCTTATATTCATTGAATAGCTACCACTTTTTCTATATTTACAAGTTTGATACATGTCTGAAACTGTTTCGATACTTGTCTGATATATATACCTACCTACTCATAGAGCGTCATCCTGACGCCATTTTGTTTTCTAACTTATGTACCTACGTCATGGTACGTGAACTTCTGATTTAAATATTTTAATCATTACGTTTTTATAACATTATAATTTCCTACTTTAACAATTTAACCAGAATTGAAATTATTCCCACCTATTTAATCATCATTATCATAATAATTATTGTTATCTGCTAAGGGAAGTTCCAAATTATCGGTCAGTTCCACATCATCGGTCATATAAGAAAAAAACATATAGGCTAATGAAAATTATTTTACTCAACCTATCCTAGTGAAATAATAATTATTATATTGTCTTCTCTTATATGATCGAAAATGTGGAACTGACCGATAATTCGGAACTTACCGTAGTGTTAAACTTTATCGTATAGCCCTATAAAATTTTGGTATTTACTTTGGTAGTTAATATTTGTAAATAATGATGCTATCAGTACTCAGCTCAACTGAATAATATTAAATTGAAATAGGTAGGTATACCTATAGGATAAGTTAGGTACAAATTATAGGGCAGTTCTACATTTACGATCGTATAAGAAAAAATAATTCAATATTATTAATTGGTATCCAGGTATCACTAGTACCTATTAAAACCATCAGTTTAAATGGAAAATAATAATTTATCTTTGACCGAAAATATGGAACTGTCCAATAATTCGTAACTTTGATAACCTAAATAACTATGAATTGGTACCTACTGCCTAGTTTACAATAACGGATGGTACAAAAACTGTACATTGCGTGTATCAGAATAAATTTCATTAACTACCCATTGTTCTAATGAAAGATTCATCAGTAAGTAGTATCTATTCAAATTTGAATGTATTATTAAACTTATGAAATTGCACGAGAAAAAGTGACAGAGGAATTTCACGGTGGATAATGGATATGGCAACACTGGGCCACTACAAGATTGGTTTGAAAATCCTGTTACGTCATTGGAACACAGTTGATTCTAAAAGCATGCATTGAATCAACTCTTACTTTATAACATAGAGTTAAGCGTAAAAAATTGAAAGGTTAATTTTTTCTATGGACTTTAGTTTGTGTAGGTACTATGGACCGTAGTTTTTAACGCTAAGTATATAGTCGAAACTATCAAACTATTTTGATGTGATGACTACCGATAAGAATTTAGAGACAGCTTTATTTTAACTTGAAGACTAGGTAGAACCGTAGAGGTACTTAGCTTTATTTTAATGTGACGACTACACAGAAATAACTAATTATGCCGACCATAGAAACGTCAGTTAATTATTATGCCGACTTCTAAGACCTTCTCTGGAACTAGGAATTTCTCTAGTAAAAAATTCCTGCAATGTCGGAGGATATTTAGCTTTTAATTCCTATATTACCGTTAATTTTGGGAGGAGAAAAGGGAAAAATGTTGGAGGACTAGATAAATTGATGAAAAATGTTGGCAGCTATTTCTCAGATTTTTTATAAAGTCAGAGGATTTCAGTGCACCAAATACAAACTGGCACAGTGGGCCAGTGGCAATCTGCAAAAGATCAAAAGACCACTCTAGAAAATACCTTAGGCTAAGCTGGCTAACAGATGAATAACATGAATTTTAGACTTTAGATGCTAAATTCTGTGGATTATACACTTCCCATTAATTTATTTCATTACTGTATTTTAAGCCTTAAGGTTTGCTAAACTCCAACAGAGTAATTATAAATTAATCCATCAGAAAAGTCCACTTTTGTATTTTTGCAGAGTGGGTACTGGTTACAGAGTATCAGGTCTGCCAGTCGGCAGTCTGTATTTGGTGCACAGAATTCCACTGACTTTTTGAAAAAGCTGAAAAAATCCACCATAAATTTCCAGTAATTTGACTGATCCACCAACATTTTACCCATTTTTCCACCAAAAATTAATGGTAACATAGGAATAAATAGTTAAAAATCCACTGACTTTGCCAGAATATTATTCTCAGAGGGGAAAAAATTCCACCGACATGTCGGTGGAATTTACCATGAAATACATAGTGGCAGGACTGTGGAGCCGGAGTCAAAGCTTTTTTGGTGGAGTCGGAGTCTGGAGTCAAAAATTTGTACCGACTCCAAGCTATAGATTTAAGTCACAAAAATTTGGTTCCATTTTATTTATTGTTCATCATGTTAAATATCTCGATAAGAACTAATAACTGTTCATAGCTATGAATTAAATTAAATATATATAGTTTAAACACTCAAATTACTCAATATTGCTTGTAAAACTGTTTGTTAGAATCGGAGTCATTCTTTATAAGGAGTTGGAGTCTAACATTTTTGTACCGACTCCGCAGCCCTGCAGAGCCAGTCTGTATTTCGTGGTAAATTCTACTGACATGTCGGTGGAATTTTTCTCCATTGAAAATAATATTCTGGTAAAGTCGGTGGATTTTTTACTATTTACCATTAATTTTCGGTGGAAAAATGGGGAAAATGTTGGTGGATCAAGCCGATCAGCTAAATTTACTGGAAATTTATGGTGGATTTTTTCAGCTTTTTCAAAAAGTCAGTGGAATTTTGTGCACCAAATACAGACTGGCTGCAGAGTATGTCAGTTAAAGCCCAGTCTGCAAAATATGGGAGATATTTGGGATATTCTCTCCGAACAGTTTTGAATTAATTCCCATATTTACATTAATTGTGATACGAACACTTCTGATCTAATCCCTATATTCACATTAATTTTGTTAGGAACAGAATAAGAGATCTCTATGAACACTAGCAGTTTCTGCAGACTGGGTTAAAGCTAATTAATTGGCTTAGATTTCAAAAGGCCAAAACTCAGATACCTATGTCTGATTGGCTTAACCCTTTCGACGCGGTTGGGTTACATTTGTCCTAACATTTTACTCCGATAAGAAATGGGTAATATTTTAAGTTTCAATGTGTCGATTTATTACCCTGATTGATGAAAGATTGGATATTTAGATGCATTTATATGAATCATTTCGTTGTTTCGTTTTACTTGTGGGTTGTATAAATCCCATTTTCAGGGACCAGGTTACTGAGGGTACACATATGTCCCACATCAATTATTCACAAAATTAAAAACACATTTTCCGACGATCTAAGTTCATCCATTAGTACTCGAATCTTCCGAAAAATCGATTAAAATGTTTCTCAATTCGGCAGAAAAAATTCCGCGTCGAAAGGGTTAAAATTTTGAATGAACTTCTATGTTCCCCCACCTATTATCTATAAGAGTATGTCAGTTAAAGCCAATTAATTGGCTTAGATTTGAAATGGTCAAATCTCAGATATGTCTAATTGGCTTCAAATTTTGAAATAATTCCTATGTCTCTTGTCAATTTCCATGTAATAAAGCATGTCCAAACTTGCCATTACAATGGCGAGTTTTTTGTATCAGTTATTTTGAGCCCTTCAGTTACAAATGGTGAGAAATATCTTGTTTTCTCCTATGCTACATCATACAATGTTATTTTGGAGAGGATTTATGGTAATTTGATCATTTTGGAGAGAAATTTGGTCATTATTGGAGACAAATGGAGAGTTTATGAAACATACTATTTTACTTGGGTTAATTTTGGCTTGAAATCTTCAAAAAATGAGCCAAATTGGCTTTGCTCAGATTTTTTGTGAAATTTTGGCACAAAAATTGACTTACAATTTTCCAGCCTCTGAAACAAGGATGTTCCCATATTACTTTTGAATTGAAATCTTCAAAAATTGAGCCAAATTGGCTTTATCTCAGAATTTTTGTGAAATTTTGGCTCAAAAATTGGCTTACAATTAACCTGCAATATCTGGTGACAATTTTTAAATTAATTCCTATGTTTACAGTTACTGAGTGTTTACATGTAATTATTTGTGAGTAATTTGAGATTTTTGGCCATTTTGGAGAGAAATTTGATAATCTGTGCGGCTGTGCCTGTGAAGAAAAATTGCGCCAAAAATTAAATTGGTATTTGGAGACTGGAGACACTGTTTCATGCTTTGCAGATGCCTAGGTAATAAAGCATGTCCAAACTCGCCATTTTAATGGCAAGTTTGTGACAGTCATTTTGAGCCCTTCAATTACAATAACAAATGGTGAGAAATATCTCATTTTCTCCTATGCTATAATGTTATTTTGGAGAGAATTTATAATAATTTGATCATTTTGGTCCTATGAAGAGAAATTTGGTTATTTTTGAAGAGAACTGGAGAGACAAATGGAGAGTTTATGAGACATACTATTGTACTTGGCTCACTTTGGAATAAGTGGTCTTTTCTGATGAATTAATTACTCTGTTGGAGTTTAGCAAACCTTAAAATACAGTAATATGTTAATGGAAACTGTATAATCCGCAGTATTTAGCCTCTACAATTCATCTGTTAGCTTAAAGTATTTTCCAGAGTGGGCAGATGCAAGCCTCTTGAACATGGCCACATGACACATGAGATGGATTTTGAGAATTTAAATTATTTTCTTTTAAAATTGACTACATATTTATTTTCTAGGTGTTACTTGGATGATGATGATAATAATAAGTAATAGCTAACGCTAAGTATATACTCATGAGTGTTCCATATGTTAATCTAATCTGACAGTCACTAATGTCTTTAATCATTATGTCAATACAATTATAAAAGAGTTTACATTTTAATGATTCATACATCAATTTCAAACAGGTATAAAAATTATGCTTTCTATAATACCTTGGCCTGCCTAGTTTTAACTTCTCAGAGTATTTACTATTTATACACTCCGGCATATTCTTTTCCTAATGTTTTTTATCCTTTACTCTTTAATTACTTCCAGAGATTCCTACTAACTAAATTATGAGCTAATTACCTATTGATTTGTGTGTAGTTTTGCAAGGCATCATATCATGTCTGATCTGCACTGTGCCCTGTCTTCAAGACTATCCACTGGGATAGTAGATCACTCTCAGTCACTGGCTAAGGACATTGGCAAGATTTACATCACAAACGACTTCAGCGATGTCACACTCGTTGTGTCCGGTCACAAGTTCCATGTGCATAAGGCAATCTTGGCCGCTAGGAGCAAATATTTCTGGTAGCTACTATAAAATATAAATGCTTCATTAAATATTGATATTAGATAATTAAATGAAACTATATCTAGCTACTTAAGTGGTTTAAATGATTAGAATTCAACATTAAATTATAGTTAACATTTTCTTCCTGTTCCTTGACTATTTGCCATTTTTTAGTTTATGAATAATTTTTAATTTCTTTGATATTGAGCTAAATCTAATTAACTATTTGTTCACCTTACAGTGCACTGATGTTTGGAGGCATGCAGGAGAGTCAGCAGAATGAGATAGAAATTAAGGGTGCTGATGTGACGGCTTTCAAATCATTACTCAAGTATATTTACCTTGGCTACCTCATGCTCAAGAAGGAAAAGGTTTGCAATTTTTTTAAATTACAGTACATAAGTAATTACAAGCCTTCAATTTTGCGGTAAATGAGACATAGTGGGTTGCTGATTTTTCAAGTTGGTTATTATTGAACTGCAAGTTAAATACTCACAGAATTGTAGATATCAACATAGCTAAGCAGCGATAGTTTGTTTGACTGGTAAATCAATTATTTTTATTCTGTTAGCTGGTGTCTGAAATCTATTTTATGACTATAATTAATATGATCGAAATTTGAAGTATTAACAAATAGGTATTAGTATTGGTCAGATAGCTAATTAGTAGTTATGTTTCATTCTAGTCAGATGGCTAACATTGCTAAATCAAAAAATTGTGTTTTCCTATCATCTTGCACCCTATGATGTACAGTAGCTATATCTGTTAGTGTCTCAACAATATCAGCTAAACAAATCCAGAATTTATCAGCTATTAGTGAAATTACTTCAAAAACGGCAACAATTACATATGATTTCATATAGCTAACACTATAGTTCATCTATGCTGCAAATCTAGTTTAGCTAACTACTCTTATTTCATTCAACAATTCTTACCCTACTTTTCATCTAATGGTTTATTTAAAAATATCTGTTATTTTTTTAATTATCTCTAATATTAGAATATTATTTATGATTTACTCAATATTATTCTTTATTTTGTAATAATTTTTTTCTTTTTTTTCTTCAGGAAGAAACCATAATAGAGATTTTGTCCCTGGCACACCAGTATGGGTTTGAGGAATTGGAGACTGCTATTTGTGACTACCTGAAGGAGATCCTCACTGTGGAGAACTTCTGCACCATCTATGACATCTCCATCCTCTACTGCCTCTCTGACATGAAGTCACTCTGTCAGGATTTCTTGGACAAGAATGCACAGGCTATCATCAATGAACCTAACTTCAAAATGCTTTCAGAGGTGCGTGTTGCTCTTAACTAGATCTGTTCTGATGGTATTGGTACTTGTCATATGTAGTTACTAGACAAATTACTAATACCAAGTATAGGTAATAGCTAATTATGGTATTGATACAGCCCTACTCTTAAGAACTTTTTCTAAATTTCTCGTGTTGGCTGCTTTCATTCTCAAGTGTAACTTTCAATTTATTTGATTGAATGAAAAATTTATGTAAGGAGTAAAATCAATAAATTGATGCCTACTTCATTTTCAAGTAACTTTTAGTAGATTAAAGTAACAATTAGCTACTATATGTGAATAAAATACCAGAGGTTATTTTCACTAGATTATTTTAAAATAATTCATTATAGCTAAATGAGCATTGAATCATTTTTAATGTTTTTTTTTCAACATTAGCTGTTTAGTGGAATTATCATTTGGTATTTGATTTGCATTTGGTGATTATTATTAGTTAAATAGCTAAACTGATAGGTCGAAAATACTATCTTATCAACAGAAAGAGTTCAAACCTATTAATTTCCTATTGATGTAAGTTTTATATTAATATATCATAGTTCACACAATGCTATAGTAAAATGCAATGTAATTTTAGTTGCATATTTTTTTATCATAAATTTCAACCTATTGAAAATTAATATAATTAATTAATTACCTCCTTTAATGATATATGATTTCTTAGCTAAGTTTCCATCACATTTTTATTTTAATATCAACTCTCTCTCTCTTCATCCCTACAACAGCCTGCCTTGAGGTCCATCGTTGGCCGGGATTCTTTCTGTGCCCCGGAGATAGACATTTTCACAGCCATTAAAGAGTGGGTGGAAACTAACACTCATGTGGAACAGCAGACCAAGGACGATATCATCGCCCTTATCAGACTGCCTCTCATTTCACTTCTGGTGAGTGTAGATATGCATACAGTAGAACTCCTGTATATGTAGTGTCCTGAGTGAGGAAGTAGCCTCTATAGTGGACAAATTTTCTTTAGTTTGCCATAAAATACTAGTTCTTAACTTAGGACTGCACATTCACTATACAGGATTTCACTATAGAGAAGTTCTATGACTTTTTCCAAAATTGAATTTAAAAAGTTTTCACTTTCGGTTTACAATTTAAACATTTTGGCCTAATATTTAAAAAATGTTATACTAATTTTAGAATGGTAGCTACTAGCTACGAAATTTTCATGAAGCTACCATCTGTGACTATTCCTTGGGCTACATAACTAGTTAGTTTCTTGGATGACTGCTTCTTCAGCCTTTTGTGATTATTTTCTATTGTTTTCTAGATACTGAAACTGATATCAAACCTATAACTAAATAAGTTTTCATCTTTCAGGACATGTTGAATATTGTCAGGCCATCCAATCTCATTTCCCCTGACACTTTACTTGATGCCATCAAAGCCAAGAATGAGTCGAGAGACACGGATTTACCTTATCGAGGATACCTCGGTAAGTACTAGTAATTTCATTTGTCCTGTTCATTAGAGATTTTGTTGTTTTTAATGTGAAAATATCCTATTTAAGAAGAAAATATGAATAGGTTGCCACATTTCACAATTGTAGTCTTCCTCATTTTAAACTCTAATAACTATCTCAATATTGTTTTTATTAGAATTTAGTTGGATATAAAAACAATCTCAAGACAATAATTTATTAAATGGAAGCTATCTTCATAATTACCTTCGCAAATTTGCGGAAGGTCATATTTTACCCGGCATTTATTTATTCATCATCTTGTTATCCACATAACTGAAAAAGTATTCAACCAAATTGCCTGAAACTTGGTGGGACATTTGGTCATTATCCAGTCACCAATTCATTAGATTTTGGGAGAGAACAAGTCTAAACGGCGGCGAAGGTATGCACTCTACCGAGTGCATGTGATTTAGTAATTTATAATTTCGAAGTAGCTATCTCTCAAACTTTAATACACTATTCACCTGAACATCGCTTACTTTCTGTGCTATTAAATTGTAATTATTTTATAATGAAAATACTTTTAGAAAATAATATCAAAGAAATTTGCAGCTTCCCTAATTTATTTGATGGAATTGGATAATCTCAAATTAATCCTCTTCAAACACATCTCTCTTATCCAAAAGTTATACAACTTTATAAAAGAGCAAAGTAGTTCCAGTCAGCTATTTGATGGTATTATAATTAGCTGTCTCGCATCTGCACTCAAAATAAGTAATAACTTTAAAATTAGAAAATTTATTCTTAATTTTCTATTCTACCATTAAATTATAAAATAAATTTCGCACCTGTAGCTACGTTATTGCTTCTTTCATAGAAAAAAAACATTCAATAGGAGTAAGAATTTTCTATTTTAACTACCTATAGCTATAGAAACTCATTTCTGTATTGAATATATAGAAAATACTCCTCACTTTCTCCATGTCCTTAATTTTCTTCAATAATTTGTTCTTGCTATTTATTTTCTATCGTAAATTACGTTTGTTTAAAAATCCTTTTCACTTATTTATCAATGTTTACTTTCAGTTCCGGAGGAGAATGTTGCCACTCCCGACAAAGATGCCGTTGTTCTGACGGGAGAAATGGAGGCTAACCTGCTGGACGGCAACACCACAAACTACGACATTGACAGAGGCTTCACCCGACACTTCATAGATGACTCTCCTAGACACATTCTGGTGAAACTAGGCAGACCCTGCATTCTGAACCACTTCAGACTGGTGCTATGGGATAAAGACCCACGGTAGGCAGAATGGATATTGTGAAATTTAACTTTTATATGCACAATCAAAAGAGAAAAGAACAGGATGTTAATTTCTAAAATCACGGTATTCTAACATGATATTATTTTTAAAATTTTAGAAATTTGTTATAATGTCTCTCCACAAACCAATTTAAAAATATCTACAAGCATTAGAATTAGTAAAATTTCTTTTTGGAAATGAGAAATTAGTAAACTGCCAAAGAATCATCACAGATACACTTTCGTATCTCTATCAGTTCTCGTGTAGCTAATGACTTTTCTCTCCAAATTATTTCATCCCCCAATTAACGACTTCTACTTTAAAAACTATTACTTAAATGACTGAACCTTTTCACTAATTGTTTATCGTTATTTCAGGTCGTACAGCTATTACATCGAAGTGTCCATGGACCAGAGAGACTGGATCAGAGTTGTGGACCACACTCGCTATTGCTGCAGGTGACTAGCTATATATTTCTTTAGATAAAAGACTCTGTGATTTAGTGCAATGTGGTCAGAGAAATCGAAACTATTGATATTTTATTAATTAAGGGTGTAGTTATTCCTATATTGAAATAATGTGGTCTCTCTTTTTCATCATTGTGGCTATGGCTATAAGTTCTTAGTTCTTTTGTTTAAAATCAATATCTAGCTACAGTGAAACATAATTCTTACCGTCTTAGATCTTTGTGCTAGTAGGTTTGCTTGATTTACGACCACCGAAGATATTGTACTACAAAAATAAATGCCGATGAAAATATGACCATCCCGCATTCTGTGAAAGTAATAAGATAGACTACTCTCCAATTTCTGTTACAAAAATATTTTTGGTGCCATCTAGGTAAGGACAATAGACTTAATATGAATTGTGTGAGTCATAACAGTCAGCATCACTCTAAAATCACATTGAAGACTATTGAGGCAGGTGAAATTGTGAAACGTTTATTAATTGGTATAATAAAAAATAGTGATATATTGATTCATTCAGTTATTTAAACAGCTGATCCCCAAATTTCATCTTTAAATCTGTTGCCTTGCGTACGTCACAGTCACAAATCACTCAATTTGTGTGATTTTTGACCGTGACGTAAACAAGGTAATAGACATAAATGAAAAATTAGGTATAAAGCCGTGTGAATGACTTGAATGGATCAATTACTGTTTTTTTATAAATCAATATGGCAATAAATAATCATTTTTTATAATTTTATGTTCTTCAATTGTCGTGAATATGATTTTAGAGTGTTGCTGTTATGACGTCATGCACACAACATACCTCCATTATCCTTATTATATTTGAATTCTATTTAGCTACCGCTATAAAACCTACAAATATATCGATATATGTGCCATCCTATTGTGGATGGCAGTACAAATACCTTTTGAAATAAAAATTTGCAAGAGTAGTGTATCCTATTTTAATAAATATATTTTGCCATCACCTCTTCATTTTTTTTTTTTTCATATTTGATCTTCTCACTACCATCTCAGTTATACTATAATTAGTTAAAATATCCTCTATCTTCCTAGTATCATGTCCCTTTCTCACCAAGTAACCACTTCCCCAACTTCAGGTCATGGCAGTACCTGTACTTCCCATCTCGTCCCATCCGCTTCATCAAGATAGTGGGGACAAACAACACAGTCAACAGAGTGTTTCACGTGGTGGCACTGGAGGCGTACTACACCAAACAGGAGCCACAGCTGCATAATGGCATAGTCGGTAAGAAAAGAAATTCTACCTTTCTTCACAGTCGCTTGTAATTTTAGAAAATTAAAAATAATATTAAGAAACTTCACTTTTTGCTGTCTTCACAGTTAAATGTAATATTTGAAAACGTTTAAAAATTTAGATCTTTGTATACAATACTATTGGCACAGGTATACTTTTTAACGATCTAGTTAGCTATTAAATTTAATCTATTTATTGAAGATCATTCACAAACTTGCTGTAATTTATTCCTTTAATAGCATCTACTGGCCAAAACTGTTAATTAGTGCCTTTTGTATTAATGTATATGATATTGCTAAATAAAAATCATATTTGAAGTTGAAATTCAATTAGAAGCGTATAATGGTTCCCCTGACCACCGCTCTCTTTTCCGCAGTACCGCGCAGTAACGTGGCACTGGTGTCTCGTAGCGCTGTGGTGATAGAAGGCGTGAGTAGAATCCGCAACAACCTCCTCAATGGAGAGTTTGCTCAGTACGACTGGGACAGTGGCTACACGTGCCATCAGCTGGGCAGTGGATCCATCTGTGTGCAGTTGGGACAACCTTACTGGCTCTCATCACTCAGGTGAGTGACTCTATTTACATGATATTATTATTTAAGAGTTAAGGGAAAGACCACTTGAGAGTAAAATCACTTTAACTCGGAAAAGTTTGCTATAAGAAACAACCTGAAACTTTAGAAATTTCTGATTGTTCTTGCAATAAAATTTGCTTAACACGTTCCCCGCGTACTGACCCAACGGTGGGTCAAGCATGGTATCTCCAATATCGCGTATTGATGGGTCAATACGCATTTTTAACATACAAATAATAAATAGTTGCTTAATCGTTCATCAATGGATTAGCATTTTTTAAGAACAGTGGTTCTTAAAGTATTTTTCTCATACACCGCTTGCTTTTCTCAGGCACCCCCTGAGCATTGTATTGCATTGAAATAAATTGAAAAGATACATATATAATAATTATATTTTATTTCTATTATGTCAGAAAATCGCAAATGTACTTCATGTATATTCTGCAAGATATTGACATTAAGATCCGAACAGGCTCCAAAGGCACCCCACTTCATGAACCACTGCTCTAGAAGCGGGGAAAGTGTTAAATGAAATTTGTTAGCTTATATATTTTCTTTTAAAAAATGATGATCAATATAGCTACTGCAATATCTGTTTTACGTCTGAGTTGTTAATTTAAACATTGCACACTATTTTCTTTGAATTGTAGCTATGTAGGTATAATCTATTCAATGTTAAATACTCGCGTAGTTACAAGTAGACACTATTATTAAATGGAAATGTTTCCATTAATTTCTGGTATGCTTCCTTGCTGAGTTTATGAAAAATAGGAAAGTCAGTAAAGAATACTGTCATCATTTTGGGTCCTGAATTTAGTTTATACAAATCTCAATGAATTACCAGTGTATTTATTAACTCACATTTATTTCTACTAGACAAACAAGAATTTAGTCTATTTATTTCAGCTTATAGAACCTTTGGCAATATTTTCTGCAATGATCTAATAAAAATAACTAGATTGATATTTACAGTTCCTTTAAGATTTATTTTCAGAAATATATAAGAAACTATTTTCCTCTTCAGTGTAGGGTAAGTTATGAATTATCAGTCAGTTTCGCATCTTCGGTCATACAAGAAAAATCATATAATAATTATTATTTAATTTTAATTGGTAAATAAAAATAATTACTATATAGTTTTTTTTATATGATCGAAGATGTGAAACTGACCGATAATACATAACTTACCCTGTATGAATTCTACTCCGAAATATATCAGTATTACCCCTCCAAGTGTTCTGTTCTAACTTCCTCTTCTCCCCCAGGTTGTTGCTATGGGACTGTGACAACAGGTCCTACAGTTACTTCATCCAGAGCTCCACTAACGGCAAAGACTGGGAACTGGTGTGCGATAAAACGAGGAACAACTGCCAGTCCTGGCAACTGATTCGCTTCTCACCCCGCACAGTCAACTTCTTCAAAATCATCGGGGTGTTCAACACAGCAAATGAGGTAAGGAACAGAGTACATCTTTAGTGGGGTAAATTCTGAGTTATAGTAGCTACTGACTATTCCACATTTTCGATAAGAAAAAAAAGCATAGGTTTGATATTTAATTTTTATTCATATCTATGATATCTAAAGTATCATGGATACCAATCTTTGGCGTAAGAAAAAACTATTTAGCTTACCGATGAATAGCTACCAATTAAAATGAAAGTTATTGTACAGTATAGGCCACAAAAATGTTTCCGCTTTTTCAAATAATTGTAAATCGTTAGCCAATGGACGAAAAAATTGTTTCTTTGTCTCTTTTTCTCCGCCTCTTATTGTAGCTACTATTAACAGGTAAAAACTATTTTGAACTAATGGACATTAATGTTTAAGAACAGGTACGCAAAGAGTGAGGGTGATTATTTTTGTCACTGCACGAAGGTCATTCTTAGAGCTAACTCTGTGATTTTACCTACTAAAAGGCAGTGAATAAGAGGAAAAAGATATAATGGTAGACATTTTAATACAGGGTGCTTACATTTCTTCCTTGGAAACTATTTTGAAATAGAACAACTTCAGTGACATTTTGATCTCATTGAAGTTTTCACTCTGAATATTCGTTCTTAGCTTGTTCATTGAATGGTTAAGACCCGCTTCACATTTGCATTCATAACAACGCAGATAAAAAGCTCTTTTAAAATGTGTTTGCGCTTGCGTTTTTATCGCTGTTGTAAAAAACACATCAAATTTTTACTTCAGCGATGAAAAAACGAAAGTATGAACACATTTTAAGAAGAGCTTTTTTTTCGCTGTGTTAAAATTGCAAGTGTGAGGCGGGCCTTAACCATGCAATGAACAAGCGAAGAACGAATATTATAAAACTTGATGAGATCAAAATGTCACTGAAGTTGTTCTATTTCCAAATAGTTTATAAGGAAGAAATGTAAGCACCCTGTGTTAAAATGTCTACCATTATATTTTTTTCCTTTATTCACTGCCTTTTAGTAAGTAAAATCACAGAGTTAGCTCTAAGAATGACCTTCGCGCAGTGACGAAAATAATCTTCTTCATTCTTTACTTACCTGTTCTTAAACTATGTCCATCAGTTCAAAATAGTTTTTACCTCTTAATAGTACAATAAAAGGCGATGAAAAAGAGACCAAGATACAGTTTTTCCGTCCATTAGCTAACGATTTATAAGTATTTGAAAAAGCGGAAACTTTTTTGTGGCCCATACTGTATACTATTTTTCTTATTTTATCATAAATACAGAACAGTTTGATAACTCGGAACTTACCCTACTTGCTGAAGATATTAATTTACACAATTCTAACCCTTTGTTATTTGATAAAAAGTTTTTTTGTATTTAATAATTAAGGACCAGGTTTGCACTGTAAGGAGCAGTACTCGGAAAGTTGGTGTTAACACTAGTGATGGGACGATACCAAGATTTCTAATGATTCCGATTCTATCCAAATGTACCGATTCCCGATACCTGTTATATTTTTATTGGATAATTGGGCTAGATATTTAGCTGCCTTATGCTACCTTACCAAGTACCATATTAAATCTTCAATATATTAATTATTCCATAAGATAATTTTTACTTGATAGTGTTTACAACTTCAAGTAGACTGAAACTTGTATGGTAAAGCCATATAGGTTTTATTGAAACTGTTTAATGTTATAACACATTAGTTTTCATTTTATTGAGTAATCATTAAAGGTTCTCTCCAGGCTCCAAAAAAAATGAGTTTATCAAATAATATTGTAGAACTAAGGTCTAGGATCATTAATCCGCATACAATTTAGTTCAGTATATATTTTTCTATTATTCTATAGGCTTTTAAAGTTTTTAATATTTTCTTAGTGCAAAAATTGTATGAAACACTAATGTGACGCTGAAGAAAGTGACTGTACACTCATTGTTTCGATTTCCAATTTGAATTTAATAAACAAAAAATGCATGTTCGGTCTTTATTTAAGATTTAAATTGTTTCCTGAAGTATAAAAACGTTTCTATAATTAGTTTCTCCAATTTTGTACCTTTACTGTAATATTTAATAGTGAATTGATGATACCTACCCAGTTGGCAATCAAAACAAACGGTGTAGCTACATTCTCTTTCTTCTGACTGAAAATTAGCAAGCCGGAAGTAAAATTGGTTTTGTAGTGTTTAACTCTAAAAATCTTTAAAACCATATAAAATAAGCTATAAATATGCCTTAAAATTCCGGGGGTAGGTCATGAGCCCCCCCCCCCCCCGTTTTTAAAACCTTATTTACCTATATTATTTAATCCTTATTGACACTTTTGTAGTTCATTACTGATTAAACATAAAATAGCTATATGCCAGGTCATTAAACAATCATGAAGTGTGCAGTACAACAAACTAGCGGATACAACAAACTACTTTAACAACTCTCAGTTATTTCTATCTAAGTAGCTCTTCATTTGTTTAACTAGGTAAATGAGGATTAAAAAAACTGGGAGGGGGCTCGTGACCAGAGGGGGGGGGGAAGGGGCTTATGACCTAGGGGGGCTCGTGTTGGGAGGCTCATAACCGTCCCCCCAAATTTCATGGGGTTTGCAGCAAAATTATTAGAAGCATTAGCCTCATTGATTTAAATGATAAAAAATGCTTGGAGGGGACCCCAGACTTTTAATGTAGACTAATTAAATAATAAATAAAATCGTAAATTAAGTTGATAGTTAGACTATTGGAAGTCTGGATTATATTTAATTTAATTGAAATTACAGTACAAGATATTATTTAACTAATTATTTACTTATTAGGGAGTATTGTGTTTGACCTCATCTAGAAATACATACACTACATTTTAAGTTTTACAGGACATGTATACGTATTACCATGTTACATATAATACACAAAAATCGTTTTAGGTATCGGAATCGCCCTAAAATTTTGGTACTCCGATTCCTGATACCTTGAAAAACCCCTATTCTCCGATTATTCCGATACGATTCCGATTGATCGTCCCAGCACTAGTTGACACAGGTCATGAACATATCCGACGTTTAGAATTTCTGATCGACTTATTCTAATTCCCACTTTTCGAGTAGCTACTGTGAGCCTAATTAAAGGGAGGTGATAAAAAGATTTATTTTTCAATTCAATAATAAACTATTGCTTTTTTAAGATGATAAACCAACATTTTGCAAATTTTAATGAAATAAACCTCTTAACTATATATAGTATTTCAAATAATTAACTGATTAATGTTTCTGTCACATTTGTGTTTTAAAATATACATATGAAATTTGACGCTAAAAGTAAATCCTCTGTATTTTCAAAGAAGATTATATCTATATATAGCTATTTAAATAAATATTCTTCAGTAAATTATCGATTTCAGTGTAAATGATCATATATTTTCGAATGAAATTGGAGGGTTTTTTTTCACTGAATGATTTTGATTTTCATCTTTTTCAGGTTTTCCACTGTGTTCATTTTGAAAGTCCTGCTAGCACTGTCGATGATTCGTCAGTTGAAGAAGAAAACCCTGAAGAACCATCCAAACCATCAGGCGATTCTGAAGACCCTCCCCAGCCAAATGATGAACCAGATGACCACGAACAACGATCCCAGTTTGAAATAATGGCAGAGTCTAACAGAAGCCCTGCCTTTGATAGGGGGAGGAGCAGTGGCAGCCAGGATGCGAATGGTAGTGGTAGCCAGGATGCAAATGATGGAGCCAATTCGAACAACTCCGCTTCTTCTGTCAGCAGCAACTTCTCTCGAGAAAACAGCGAAGAGAAATATGCTTTCAATGTTGAAGATATGAACCCGGAAAGAGGTGGAGTATCTGCTATGAACCCGGACAGAAGTGGAGCTTCTGCTATGAATCCTGAAAGAGGCGGAGCTTCTGCAATGAATTCGGAAAGAGGTGGAGCTTCTGCAATGAATTCGGAAAGAGGTGGAGCTTCTGCAATGAATTCGGAAAGAGGTGGAGCTTCTGCAATGAATCCTGAAAGAGGTGGAGCTTCTGCAATGAATTCGGAAAGAAGTGGAGCTTGTGCAATGAATCCTGAAAGAGGTGGAGCTTATGCAATGCCACTTAACAGAGCCAAATCACAGAATGACTGTAATACGCAGCTTGGGAACATGCATCTCTTCAACCCAATCCCTTCCTTCTATAACAACAGACCAACTTGTTCGTCAACCTCCCCCACTTTACTCTACAGTCCTCACCATTCTGTGGGAAGTCCATCAAGTTTTGATGGGCGTGATAGATTCGGCCAGTGTTCAAGAAGTGTCGGAGAATCAATCTCAGCGTCAGTTCCTGATAATCCTAACTCTCGCCCTATTCAATATGTTTTGCCAGATAGGAGGGGTACTGAAAGTGAAAATACTTCCCCAGATAAAACCCCAAACGGATCAACCAGAAATGAACGTCCATGATTGACAAAAGGTGTTATCGATGATTGCTTCGAGTCTTTGCCAACGAAACGTTGCGTATCCGATGATTATCTTGCACAACATCGGCAGAAAGTGACAAAAAATGAGTTGACTAACTTTACAATCAATGTGTTTTGCTGCACTTGGTAGCTGATTTGTTACTTAATGTTATTCAATAGTTTTTCTATTTATTAATCATAATCTGTGTATCTAAAGGCTTACTGTACTGCGTGCCATAGATTTTTAATCCCCTTTTCTTTGAGATTTTGATTATTAGGGTTGTGACAATATGCTTTAAAATCATAGATCCTGAAAATATTATGGACAAAGAGAATTACACCAGCGGTATATAGTATTCGATACCATTTCATTTCGTCTATGATATTCTTAAGATCTATGATTTTATAAGCATATTGTCACAACCCTTATTTCTACTATAGATATTTTCTTTCGCAAGTAGAAGATATTCATACATATCCAGTGGGACTGTATGTATGTTTAAAAATTAAAAAAAATCTTCTCTTCCTGTAGTCGTGTTCAACAGGAATGGCATATTCTTCAATTAATAAATTGTGGTTTTAAGAAATTCTAATATTAAGTTTCAGTCATTTTCAATTGAAATCGTTACCTATAAATTGTGTTATACTTTCAAAGATTTATTATTATGTACATAGTAATGTAACTAGTATTCTAATATTACTTCAATTTAGTTAAAGCTATCTAATATTTCGCATGTTTCTTGTTAGACTTTTCTTTATCTCTTCCAGTCCCTTGTATTTCCTTTTGACGTCAGTCATATGGCCTTTGGTTCTGAAGCTGACGTTAAACGTCCTCTTTTAATTATTGTTACGTTTTAGATGTCTGTAATCCCCTCCTATAGTGAAAAAAACGTGTAGCTATGTAATAATACGTAGTCCATAATTAATACTTTAATTTAATGTTTTTTTTTCAGCAAAGCAGGTAAGTATGACCTTAATTTTCTTTATCATAATTGATTAGTTCATTTCCCTTGTATATTATAATACTAATGCCACATTGTAGTCGCAGTTAAATTTTACTGTTATATATTCTGTAACTAACTTTAGGGTAATAGTTACATAATCTTATTTCAGTGTGTAACTTATATCTTAATTACAACATAAGATAGGAGTTGCTATATATTAAGGGAAGCAGTATCAGTATTATTCAGTATGGATGCTTGATTATGGGAATCTGTCCAATTAGTAGCTTGACAGACTAATGAAAATTTGTTTACTATACAGGATAGATAATTCTTCTTACTATCAACTACTGTTATCTTTACTTTGAAAATCAATGATTAATTACACTGCAGATTCGTTAGGAACGAATAGTAATAATATAGTTTACACCAGGGTACAGGAACATAATCGGGTATAGTACCTAGCAGACAACACAAAAATATGACGTCACCACAACAACACATTCCTTGTTTGTGACCGAGCGGCTCATAATTCCTCGTATTTGTATGTTAATATCGAGAAGTTTGAAGTCATTTTATAGGGGTTTCGTGCAAAAGAAAAACGGAAATGGTGATTGAACCTTAAAGTTGATTATATAGATATAATTCAGGTGTGTTTTTATTGTTCATTTCTTTAACTTATCTATAAAAAATAGAGTCTTGAAAATATGCTACCTAGGAGTCTAAACTAGTGCTAGTTAACTGCTAAATTGTAGTTCCTATGAATAACAAATAAGAAAAAAAATAATGGAAATACAATTTAACCAATGCCTAGTTAGTAATTGATAAGAAAAAATTCAATTTAAAAGTGATTAAGTTTAAGTAAGTTTTTCCATGTTTCAAAGTGTGGTCAGAGTCGCCATTTTGAGTCACCCGGTGGTCACGTCAAACTATAGATTCAATCAGCTGATTACCATACCCTATGTTACTGTATCCTGGTTTACACAGCCTGCTCTTCAATATGTATCGACTATGTAAAATATATAAATTATAATGATGAATACTATTTATTTTTGATTCCGATTTGAAGGATTGTAATAGATACGAGACTATCAAATTTGTACAATATATTTACCATTTCTTCAATCAACTTGTCGAGGTACCAGAATCTGCTTTTTGGGCAGCCACTGAAAAAAAAATAATATACAATTAGAAGAGTGTAAAGTTTTATCTGAGAAAACAAATTACTATTAAACCTACATATAGTATAAAACAATTTATAGAACAGTACATTTTGAAATTCACTTTATTTTGCTAGTAATTTATATTCACAGTTTGCTAGATAATGTAACTCCCTTTTTATAGGGTTTGATCATCACCTTCTCCAGGATATCAAATAAAAGAGGATATAATTTTCGATTGTTTTGTTGAAACAATAACTTGTACCTCATCTCTTCAATGACTGGCAATAGAAATTCTCTTATCCTTTTTTCGATATAATTTACCAATCACAGCGAAAGTTGTTATATCATCATTTTCGTAACAATAAAGATAAAGTAGCTGTGTCCCACTGATCTGTCTTTACAAATAGCAACACTAAAATGCTGTGTGATAAAGAAAAGATATCACGTTTAGGTGATAACTTACATCACATGTATTACAGAATAGCAAAGAAAAAACTAAATAGTATTTAACCTGTTTATTAGTCCTACTTTTCCCTGAAAGGCTGGAGAAGGTGATAGAATTAAGCGTAAGAATTGACTAGCAAACTGTACCATCATTTTTCATAAATGTACTCTGTTCAATAAATTTCAACACTAGGACAGGGGTGGGCACACATTGTGTTTTTCAGTGCCGAAAGATGGAATCTCAGTGCCAATTTTCTTTTTGTTTTTTAAATTGCAGGGGATACTGAGTAATTAGTAGAAGATTTATCATTTGCATTAAAAAAAATTAATAAATGATATACAGGGTGATTAAAAAGAAGGAAACCGGGTTTTTGGATGATAATAGTTTCCGAACTATTAGAGTCAATTCTTAATGCTATATTGCATCTTGAAGATAATCTTTTTCTCTATTAATTAATAAATTCATTTTAATTTGTGACATCGAACAATGGTGTGACATCAATTGCAGTAAAGTTGTTCAGAAATCTAATCCCGCAAAAAAAGTTTATAAAATAGAACAAATCTCTTTTCAATATTCCTTTCAAACCGCAATAAAATACATGAACAAAAAAGTAAAAAAATTTTTTCCGTGTATCCTCCATTTCTCTCGGTGCAAATTTCTGATTTGTTGTCCTTGCTCGTACAGACCTGCTGATAATCTTTCAATTTTTATTTGTTCTTCAAAGTCTGTAATTATGTCGCTCTTCAATTCACGAATATTTCGTGGAGCTTTGGTAAATAAATTATTCCTTATTGAACCACAAAAGAAATAATTAACATTGGGTTAAATCTGGGTGTCATTCAATATCTTGTCCAATTTCTCTCAATCGTTGATGGAACACCTCACTGAGCGATCACGAACAATAATGAGGTGATGGGTAGGAGCTCCATCTTGGGCCACATTAGTCAGTTGAATATTTCACCAAATTCCTCTCTCAGATGTGGAACAATCAAATCATTAAGCAAGACTAAATAATTTTCTCCGTTCAGATTTCCCATCCAAAAGTGTGTCCAATAATAACACCGTTTCTGCATAACTCACACTGATGACTTCACTCTGCGCATACTTATTTCATAATTGAATGACGGAAGAACATGGAGATTAAAATTAATAATTGAATAATAAGTTTTTAACTTGTTAACGGTATAATTTTTATTTTTATGGTCATGTATTTTATTGCGGTTTGAAAGGAATATTGATAAGAGATTTGTTCTATTTTATAAACTTTTTTCTGCGAGATTTGATTTCTGAACAACTTTAGTGCAATTGATGTCACACCATTGTTCGATGTCAAAAATTAAAATGAATTTATTAATTACTAGAGAAAAAGATTTATCTTCAAGATGCATTAAGAAATGACTCTAATCGTTCGGAAAATATTATCATCCAAAAACCCGGTTGCCTTTTTTTTTAATCACGCTGTATAAAAAAATTTTCCTCATGTGAAAATAATTCACAATAAAAACCAAAATAAGCTATCTTGCATAAGTATAAAGTAATAATAAGTAACTTATAAATTCACAGGATAAATTATTATGGCTACCTAACTTATTAAAAAGGGAATTAATATAAATAAATAAATTTACCACAGTGTTTGAATGTCTCAAGACAAACGTATGAAAGATATAAAATTAACTGATCTAGATAGAAAGAGACAGAGATAAATAAAATTAAACACCGGCACTATTGTAACAATGAACTAAAAATACCTTATTAACGGATAAAATTGACTATCAAGGTCATCAGTCATCACAAATATACTGTTCTTCAATTAGTTGACCATCCTATTTTATATTATCCTTGTAATTAATAAAGCAGTCGTGGTTAAAAATTCTAAATTTTCTTTGACAAAAAATAAAGCTCCGTTTCCCTGGTGGGCACGAGTGCCGCTCTGAGTGCCAAAAGAGCACTGAGTGCTGCATTTGCCCCCCCCCCCTCCCTCTGCTCTAGGATCTAGTCTTCCTCATATTCACAAACTGATTCAATAATAGTTACTCTACCTGTCCATATGAACATAATAGCTATATTAAAATGAATATCGATCTAACTATTATGATAAAGTTATTAACATTATTCAGAAACTACAAAACAACAGAATTGAAAAAAATGATAAGAAGAAAAACAGAAGCAAAAAATTAAAATCTTTTACCTTTTTCTTTCTCGGCCTCGGCAATCATCTTAAGCTGCTCCAACATTTTCTGTTGTTTTTGTTGCTTCTTTAGAGCCTTTACCGCCTTCTTCTCCTCGAGTTCCTTCTTTGCAATCGCCTCTTGGAACTTCTCGTCTTTGGGGTCCATACGAACACCAAACATCAGCCTCACCTCCTCTATCAACTGCTCACGCTTCTCCTGTAAATAGGGAAACAATTTAGAGTGAATTCATAGTTATCATACCTTTCCATTATATAAGAAAAACGTATATAATAATTAAAATAAAAAGATAATAATAATTATTATATAATTTTTCTTATATGATTGAAGATGTTGAACATAGACTTGATAAAAAAGTAATTTAGAACCTTTCTTTTGAAGGAAACAGAAATTTTAAATTAGCTATAGGGTGTTATATTAATATTTAGTAAACTTGAAATCAAGCTCTTACCATCAGTTCAAAGAAAAATTAATTGTTGTGGACGAAAGTGCTGACAAAAGTCAAATAAAAATTAGTATCTGAATGCTCATTATTTGCAGGTAAGTTTCTTAGTAAATCACTTGGCACAAATGGCTAGAATATTGAAATATATTATAGATTCATCTTAAGAAGTAGCTAGCTACACATTATTACGAGCTGAACAATTAAATAGATATTTCCCTTCCAACTGACGTTATAAATTTGTCCATAGAAAATAAAGTGAATTTTTTTGGTGAAAATTAATTCAAAAAAATCAATCTACTTTGTCATCACTTTACACCATCACCATTTTTCAACAAATTAATATTTTACATTGGATTTAGTAAAATAGCACTAAATAAAGCATCTGCATTGCAACAGTTCTCACCCTCGCCAGTCTAGCTTCTTTCTCCTTGTTGGCAATATTGTCGTACACTGCCTGCTTCCACGCACCCAACTTCTTCATGTTATCGACTATCTTCTTTTGTCTGCAAAATTTAAATACATTAGACTTCGTAGTAAAGTCAGAATACAAAAAAATCCATTTTTCAGATCATAATAAATGGACAAAGAAATAATAACTTGATACAAAAGATGAATGGCAAATGAACATTTTTTGTAAAAATTAGAACTGACTATATATATATAATGTCAAAAGAAAATTTAATACAAGGGACTTGATGAAGCAGTCAGGAAGGAAAGTGGCTCCATGAACAAAGTCACCTACCACCATTTTAAGACAAGTTCATGGAAGCAGAAAAGCTACACCATGAATACAGTCACCTAACAAATAAAGTGATAAATAGGTACACAAGCAAAAGTGAATGCACTAACTGAGTAAAGAGGAAAATGAAGAGGTGACAGTAAATGAAGCCTACGAGTCTACCTAACACAAAAATATAAGACCTCGTAGTAGCATACCCCTAGCGCTATAATTTCTATCGAGACTTTGCTATTGAAAAGTACTTGAGCACCATTTTCCAAAATTGAAAATAGCATCAAAAAAGACTGTTTATAATCCAAACTACAACAGTTCAAAGTCTCCACTTCCTTCCATTAACCACAGACAGCTTCAGGATAGAGCCCCTGATTCCTATTGAAGTAAAAATTAGACAGTTTAGTGGCTAGGAAGGGTCTTTTCAGTGTAGCTACCTTGTTGTGTAACATACTATTCAGCTACATGTCACAAGTCCTTGTAAGGGACTTGCGTTCAATAAATAAATAAATATGGCAACTGTGTATTTATGCTAAAAAAATAATCTTAAGCTTCACCTGTTGATGGTGAAGGTAATGGATTCCTTCTTCTCTTTCCTTGCCTTTGCTATCATTTCAGGTAGAGTGAGATTATTTTGATGCACCTGAAATGAAGGAGAAAATAATAGACACCAAAAATAGATCTTCATAGCTACTCAAAAGATTTAGCAACAGGCAAAATGTTTTATTAGCCATAGATTTTTAAGAATGGTTAAATTTTTAAAATTGATAGTAAAAAAATTCAAATTCTATCCCATGCTTTAAATAAGGTTAGGATGATATAGATAGCTAATTTTGTAGTGGAAGGCATAAAAATTTGAATAAATAGAGGGACATCAACAATTATAGTAACGTTTTTGTGGTCACAAAATAATAAAGGGCTAAATAGCTAGAGTCCATACCTTTTCATATTCCTGTAGGAGTGCTAGTTCCTCTTTGCTAGGCCACAAGTATCTAGGGGCTATGCCACTGGCTGCACCGTGCACTCCATACTCCTCTCGTAATTTACTGAGAGGTGACACGGAGATTTCTACATCTGATAGAGGGGTTGGCTGAAAGAGAAAAACAAATTGATATAGCTAGTTTGAACAGTTCCTATTTGGTTTATTAGGTAAATTCATCAAAGTATAGATTAAATTTCGAATATAAACATTTCAGGAACTTACAATTCCATGATACTTTTTGTAATCCTTTTCTTCCAACCGTGATTTATTATAGTTTATTTTAGGTTCATTGCTGTAATCATCAATATCCTGAAAAAAAAGTAAAACGTTTAAAATATTTATATACAATTGAAAGAAACTGAAATATCTTAGCAAGAGGAATAGTAAATATATTTTTCAACTTATATCAGTAAAAGAAGGAACATAGATGGTTTAAATAGCAATAACTGACTTCATTAGAGTTTGTTGCAGTAGAGCAGTACCTCCAAGGTATTTGTGAGGAGCATCTGTTCAAACATAATGAAGATTTCGACACACTTTGACTAACAGTTACTAACTTATTCATTATTATTGATATTAAACTATCTGGAAGTTAAAAAATTAATTAGTAGTGGATATTGATTATGATGCTATGGCAGTTAAAGCTAGAAGTGTGGAGTAAAATTCTACATTCAAGTATTCATTTAGATTTGGTTGGTTTTTATTACTGTTATACCAAGAGCAGGCCGTGTTACCAGTAACATGTTTTCAACTTTTGTTCTCATTTTTTTTTTAAATTCCATGTTTTTTATTTATCCAGAATAATAATTTAGTAGGGGTTTAACGTCTGCTTTGGAACCAAAGGCCATATCGCTGACGTCACAAATAAATTAAATACAAGGGACTGGAAGAAGCAGTCAGAGAGGAAAGTGGCTCCATGAACAAAATCACTTACCACCATCGGTGACAATGCTCATGAATGCAGAAAAGCTACTCCGTGAATACAGTCACTTACCAAGGAATGTGACGAAACAGGACACAAGCAACGGTGGCTGCACTCACGGATGGAGGAGGAAAATGAAGAGGTGATAGTAAATGAAGCCTACGAGCCTACCTAACACAAAAATCTAAGACCTCATATTTGAAGAGCATAACCCTAGCGCTATCCTCCAAAACTGCAACTGGCGTTAAAAAAATAATAAACATGGTAAAAATGAAAAAGACAATCCATAATCCAAATTACAACAGTTCGGGGGCCCAAGGAATGCCACCCCCTTCTCTCCCATTCACCACAGACAGCTTCAGGATAGAGCACCTGGGGGCTATTTATCCAGAGCATTGATGAGCTAAGTACTAAGCTAATCATTAATTAGGTGACTAAAACTGACCTAAAAGGTAACTATTGAAGTTATAGAATAGAATTAGGTATAGTACCTAGGTAATCATAATGATTGAAATGTATTTTTAAACTATTTATTGTAGAAAGATGTCCAAAATGTCTTCTATACTTACATGTAAATATAAGAATCAATTAGGAAATAGACTTAAAGATCTTGTAGAGAAAAATTTCCGGTTTCCTCATAAAATGTCTCCAAAGATCTTTAGCGACATAGACATGCTTTGCAGACGTAATTTAAATTAGCCAATTTTAATCCACTGCTTAGTGCTTAGATAGGCACTTAAGCAATAACTACCATAATAATAGGTATATTTTATATCCATTTACAATGTATTCTGGTGGCATATTTTACTATGTTCATCTAAATTTTGGTTAGACTTCAAACACTTCTTGCATATATGTCTCACCAGTGTTAAAGTTGGAGGATTGAGAATTCTAGCTAGCATACCTAATGTCCTAATCTGAAATATTTTTTATTTTGCATATTTATATATTTTCCAGTCTACAGAAACTGGTAAATTGTTTGTAGAGATCTCTAGACTCTTTCCGTTCACATTAAAATTAATGTCAATATAGAGTATAATTCATCAGTCGATTGAAAAGATTCATACTGAATGGGAAATCCATATTATCGGATGTTATTTAAACTCAGCGTTGAAGTTTATTTATAGTTTCAAGCTTTCGAATATAAAGATTTCTATTCATCATCAGGAGAAGGGTGGAAAACCTGTACCTGACTATGAATTTTATGACCAATAGTTGTATGTTGGCCAGGGTGGAAAAATAACTCTTCTGATTGACTAGTAATTATGTGATAACTCACCCTGAAGACAACTCTGCAGAAACTACGCATTATTTATTTTAACTATTTTAAAACTCAGTCATATATTTATTTCATAATATTTGAAAAAATTGAACTCTGCATGCTATACTAAGGGTACGGTTACGATGGATGCGTATTCAAGCAATTTTTTGCACTGACGATATTGTCAGAACTGATAGTCAGAGCGAGGTGGCTACACTGTACGCGATTTCTGATTGTCTGTATGCTTCTGCCCAATTCGGGAGGAATCAAAACCTACCTGTGTGCCTCTGAAATAATAGACATGATTCTAATTTGATCCTTATTTTTACTTCACACAATTTTTGAAATACCTAAATAAGGAGAATATTTTTTTACATAACTATTCAAGTATATTCAATTTTGTTGTAAAAAAATTGTACACAGTAAGAACCAATTCAAGCGATTATATAAACAAATAGGTATTGTATATATAATTTAAAAATATCTGTATTATTCCTGATAGGCAGTATCAAATAATATATTTCCAAAACGTATGGGTAAACAGTAACAGCAATCGAAAGTAAGAGAATTAAACACAAAAATGACAGAATCTGTCGCTAGTCACATGAAAAAATCAAACTGGACTAATGGGGCCTCAAACTAATGGGGCGTCATACTAATGGGGCATCGGACTAGAGGGGCCCAGACTGTATTTCATAAATTCATGGTAAATTTTTATCCTTTGAAAAAAATATTCTGGCTAAGTCGGTGGATTTATAGCTATTTATTCCTATGTTACCATTAATTTTCGGTGGAAAAATGGGTAAAATATAGGTGGGTCAGCTAAATGATTAGAAATTTATGGTGGATTTTTTTCTAGCTTTTTCAAAAAGTCAGTGGAATTTTGTGCACCAAATACAGAATGGAATGGGGCGTCGGGCCATCGCCAATCTGCAGAATATGAAACATTTTTCCAAGATTCTCTGAGGGAGTTTTTGATTAAATTTTAGAAATTGGAGATCTCTGCGGGAGATCTTGAATTAATTCCTATGTTACCATTAATTTAGCTGCGGGAGATTTTGAATTAATTCCTATGTTACCATTAATTTAACTGCGGGAGATTCTGAAGCCCAACCTGTATTTGGTGCACAAAATTCCACTTACTTTTCAAAAAGCTGAAAAAATCCACCATAAATTTCCAGTAATTTGGCTGATCCACCAACATTTTGCTCATTTTTCCACCGGAAATTAATGGTAACATAGGAATAAATAGCAAAAAATCGACCGACTTAGCCAGAATATTATTTTCAAAGGGAAAAAATATCACCGACAAGTCGGTGGGATTTAGTCCCGATTTACCCAGTCTGCAGAATATGGAACATTTTTCCAAGACTCTCTGCAGGAATTTTTTATTGAATTTTAGAAATTGGAGATCTCTGCGGGAGATCTTGAATTAATTCCTATATTACCATTAATATAGCTGCGGGAGATTCTGAATCTGCTACTGAGAGTCAGAGACTAGAGAGTAACCGTCTCTCAAATTAAAATCTCTGCGGGAGAAGAGACACATTCTGCAGACTGGCGATTTACCACGAAATACAGACTGGTCTGAATCTGCCGCTGAGAGCCAGAGAATAACTCTCTCTCAAATTAAAATCTCTGCGGGAGAAGAGACACATTCTGCAGACCAGTCTGTATTTGATGTACAAAATTCCACTAACTTTTTGAAAAAGCTGAAAAAATCCACCATAAATTTCCAGTAATTTGGCTGGTCCACCAACAATTTTCCCAATTTGTCAACCGAAAATTAATGGTAACATAGGAATAAATAGCTAAATATCCACCGACTTTGCCAGAATATTATTTTCACAGGGGGAAAAATTCCACAGACATGTCGGTGGAATTTACCATGAAATACACACTGGTAAATAGTAACCTTTCCGCTGCAAAATAGACAAAAAGTCAAAAACTAACTGTTATAATAGTGCTATTCACTACGAGTCTACCGTCTACGACAATAAACAATTAGCAATGGAACTTGGAAGGAACAATTTCAGACATTTCTGTCTTTAATCTTGAATATCTCTCAAACGCCAAACAGTAGATTAAACTCGCGCATGAGTCAACCTAGAATTGTTCAAAATTTAATAATCTATCGAATAATATAAAAATATTTAAATGAAATGGTTTTTCCGCTGCAAAAGGAATAAAAAACAAACTGCGATTCACTCCGTTGTCAGTTGATTAGGGGCACCGGTTAACATTTTCATCCGCTTTAATTTCTGTAGCTAAAAAAAGAACAAACATAATATTGCAATAGATAGAATAAGAAATAAAAAACGTCAATTATTTGTAACATAGATTTAATCTGAAGAATAGGTTTTCATCTAAAGAATTTGAAGACGCAGCTCTTAGTAACATTTCGTACTATTTCTATTCGTTTAACCTGTTATAGTCTATGAACCTTGAGGAGATCCATCAACTGTCAACTGTCAACACAGAAACAATCCAAAATAGGAATTTTTATCTTTGTAATTTGTAATCTGGAGTAATGCTCTTTATAATAGCACCCCATATCAGCCAAGTAATAAAGCATGTCCACCAAGTAATGAAGCATGTCCAAACTCGCCATTTTAATGGCGAGTTTGTGACAGTTAGGTATTTTGAGCCCTTCAATTGCAAATGGCGAGTTTTATCTATTTTTCTCCTATGCTACAATGTTATTTTGGAGAGAATTTATGAAAATTTGATCATTTTGGAGAGAATTTTTTGAATTTTGGAGAGAGCTGGAGAGACAAATGGTGAGTTTATGAGACATACTATTTTACTTGGCATGTCCATACTCACCATTTTAATGGCGAGTTTGTGACAGTTATTTTGAGCCCTTCAAATGCAAATGGCGAGTTTTATCTATTTTTCTCCTATGCTTAGTATGCTACAATGTTATTTTGGAGAGAATTTATGAAAATTTGATCATTTTGGAGAGAATTTGTTGAATTTTGGAGAGAGCTGGAGAGACAAATGGCGAGTTTAAAGTTTATGAGACATTCTATTTTACTTGGCATATCAGATCATTAAATCATTTTATCTTAGTTTGTATCTTGGCATCTGGACCAAGACAAAGTCAGGATCCAGACAAGGAAATTGCTGCTTCTGAATTAAAAACAGTCTTAATTATTTAGACTTCAAAATAATTAATCAATATTAAAGTAAAAAAAGTTAAAATTGGCAAAAGACTCCCAGGAACCAAATAATTTGTTCTGTTCATGTTAATTTCACTGCTAAAAAAATTCAAAATTTATGTTTTTATATCTTAAAATATTAAAATATTAAATTTACGTTTTTATATCTTAAAATATTCCATTCCTCTATAGTTTTCAGAAAGCCTATTCTTCTGATCTTCTCTAGTTCATAGATGCTTTACAAGGTCAAACACCTTAAGTCTTATTCTAAATTAAAATCCCTCTTATACAATATATTGAATATTTAATATTCTAATCATATATTTAAAATTATAATCTATTACTACCTATCTAGTATAATATATATTCTAAAATCTAAAAACTGAAAATAATAATACATTAGACTATTTATCTGCTACTAACTATGCAGCTACTAAAAAATACATTTATACATATATATCTACTTACACATACCTTCAGTGCACCAAATGGCAAATACAAACTGGCCTATTCCCACATCAGTCATATTGAATTCAATCCTTTCCTCTCTGTAACCTGGACAATCTAAGAGAAAATGTTTCAAGGTTTCTTCCTGCTCCCCACATTCTTTACAGCTTACATCTCCTCCCTGGAAGTTTGGAACCTATTCCTCCAGTTCAATTTCATCCTAAATAAATTTTTATCCTAAATAGACGGTTCATACAATTACCGGAACGGACCATGAATTACCGGAACGGAACATAAGTATCTAAAAGCTGAGCGGCGCACCACATTACGGCGCACTACAATACGGCGCACCACTGTACTTTCTATTAATGACCTCAATGTGAAAAACTGTTATGTAGTTTGTTGTATCCGCTAGTTTGTTGTTCTGCACACTTCATGATTGTTTAATGACCTGGCAGGGGGGTTCGGGGGGCGGCACGCCCCCCGATACATCTACCTAACGGCTAACTGATAAGTTTTTATTTACATCTCAGACTGAAAGTTTACAATAGTTACCCCATAAAATTACAATTACAGTTTTCTATGATGAATTTTATTTCCTATTCCAAATTAAACATCTCAATCAAATAATTAAACTGTGTAGTATAAACATTGGATGCAGGTACCGTCAGGTGTCAGACATAAATTTGATACGACAATTACCTATCAAATTCACTCCATTTGTCATTAATCTTTATTCAAATTACCTATCTAATAGAATGTACAGTGGTGCGCCGTAATCTGGTGCGCCGTACTGGTGTGCGCCGCTCAGCTTTTAGATACGTATCGAACGGAACATGAATTACCGGAACGGACCATGAATTACCGGAACAGAGTTGTTTTATTGAGAAATAGTCCTTGTTAAGTCATATAGGTATACATTAGGTCTATTTATGTTCCAATTGATATCATATTTTACCATTTTATACTCATTTCTGTTCGTATATTCGCTACCGAACATCTGAAACATAGACAGAAAATTGACATGACATGATGACTAAAGCCCCGTCCAGACGGTCAAATTTTTCAGAGAAGTGACAAACTTAATGACAAACTAAATGACGATAACTTCCTAGCGTCAGCAAACCGTCAAACTTTTCATCAGTTTTTTTATTCCAACATGTTGGATATCGTCAGCAAAAAGTTTGTCAAACTATTTGCTGACGATAAAGTTTGAAGTACAAACTGACTTTCCGGCAATAATATTTTTTTATTTGCGCGTCATTTTAGTTTATTACAGCTAGGTACACCTACAAAAACCTCATTTTTTCAAACTTAGTATCTATCTAGTTACAATGGCTGACGAAAGACTCTTTAATACTTGGTTGTATTAGATCTAGGTTATAGGTAGGCTACCTACGTTGTGAATTGTTTTCTATGATCTATTTTTGACTATCCTTTTCAAGACAATATTTTGTCATTAAAAACAAATTATTTCTTCTGGTTTCTTACCGTTCTAAATTTAAAAAATATACCTACCAAGTTATATAATTTTTATTTTCACGATATATAACATTAATTTTGACGGAACTGACGCCAGTGAAGCTCAAACTTTTGGCGAGAAAATTTGACCGTGTAGACGCTCTTTGAAAACTGACGATAAGTTTGTCATTTAGTTTGTCACTTCTCTAAAAAAATTTGACCGTCTGGACGGGGCTTTAGGTAGTCCGTGATTCCGTGTTAAAGGTTTTAAATATTTTAATTCATTGTATGTTATGTATATTAAGTAAATATATATTAATATACATTAATATACATATGTATATTAAGTAAGTCATGGGTCATCATAACTTCAATGCGACAGATAACAGTTATGAATTTACCTACTACCCGATTAAAAATGAAATAAATTTGTATATGTTGCATAAAATTAAAAATCCTGATTAATTGAATATCAACACATACTAGTAATGGATACAGAAGATAAAACCGAAATACTTATCATTAAATCTATAATATGGAATCCAGTATTAAAATTACTTTAGTTTCCCTTCAAATTGTTTTCTTAGAAAGATTATGCAAAGAAAACGAATTTCAGCATATACTCTTGTAAAGTTTATGACTAGGTTGCAGATGTTTGTTAGCGAATATACGAGCAGAAATGAGTATAAAATGGTAAAATATGATATCAATTGGAACATAAATAGACCTAATGTATACCTATATGATTTAACAAGGACTATTTCTGAATAAAACAACTCCGTTCCGGTAATTCATGGTCCGTTCCGGTAATTCATGTTCCGTTCCGGTAATTCATGGTCCGTTCCGGTAATTGTATGGACCCCTAAATAGACAACTATATTTATAATCCGGATTAAAAATTCATATTTTCGATTATCATCCCTGCAAGAAGTCAAGTTTTTCGTTTTAAGAACCATGATAACTTTCAATGAAAAATTATTGTCCATTGTTTATTGAATATACACCTATTCTACTCTAAAATTGGTTATTTAGTCGCTCTATCAATTGAATTTCATTATTTAATCACTCAATTTATTTCATTTCAGTATTTTAAATCATCATTATTAGTAGTAGGCTACCTACCAATTTTATCACTTCATCTTAAAATTTATTTACGAAATGTAACTATTCCTTTATAAATTCAATCGTCCATTACTTTAAATCAAGGTACAGGTTACTGTATGTTACTGTAGTCTGTAGCCTACCCTGCAATTTAAAGGGATATTAAAGTCGAAATCAAACAATCGTCAAATTGGTTTTAAATCGGTTCAGAATATCTAATTATGTAATATTTGAATGCTCGTTTATTTTTGAAATGTTCATATAAAAAGTATATACCTACCTAATAAAATTAACGACACCTAGCGGAAGCATTTGCTCTCATTAGTATGTAAACATACTCCTACGTGAGTATGTTTGTTGTTTTCTTATTAATTTATGTATGCAGTAATCGACCTTTATTTGCGTCAAAATGGTGAAAAGATTATGCAAATTCGTAGATAAGAAGGCATAGTTTCAAAAATAAAGCCATCTCTTCACTTGAGATACAACCTAGTTAGAAACTTATCTCAGTTGTTTGTTTACAAGATGGTGCCACTGATTGTGGCGCCATCTACCGTTAGCATTTGTTAAGAAATTAATTAGGTATATATAAAATGATATATTTTAATTATTAGATTTTATTGAACATTGCAATTTTACACAAAAACTTTATTCCTACTTAGCAATCGTTTGACATTAAAATTGTTTAAACAAAAAATGACTGTACTGCCCCTTTAAATTATATATATAGAGTTCCATTTCACGATTTATTTCCCTTCCGTAAAATATATTTATGATTCCCAAGCTGACAACCAAAAATGATTATTAAATTTTGCAATATTGAGGTTCAATATTTTTATTATTTCCTAATTCCTTACGTGAAATCATTGATTTATCATCATATACTTAGGTAGATAGGTACTGTGAGTAAGTTGAAAGGATTCTCATTTGTTGATTATAATTTATAGCCTATTCATCTAAAAATGTTTAATTTTGGTAAATTGACTAAATTCACTTGAATTCAGCTACTTCTTTCACCTCTATCATTCTATGGATAGAATAAGTAATTTATAATTAGGTAGGTGAGTTGTGACAGTTACATTAAGCCCTTCAATTGCAAATGGAGAGAACTTGAGAAGTATCTATTTTTCTAATATTCTCCTATGCTGCAATATTATTAATATTATGCCTATGGGTAATTTGGGAGAGAATTTATTATAATTTGCCCAGTTGCAGAATATGGAACATTTTTCCAAGACTCTGGGAGTGTTTGATTGAATTTTTAGAAATTGGAGATCTCTGTGGGAGATCTTGAATTAATTCCTATGTTAATGTTATGTTACCATTAATTTAGCTGCGGGAGATTCTGAATCTCGCAATCTGGCATCTGCTACTGAGAGTCAGTGAGTAACACTGTAACTGTCTCTCAAATTAAAATCTCTGCGGGAGAAGTGACACATTGTCACATTCTGCAGACTGGATAATTTGCCAGTCTGCAGAATGTGTCTCTTCTCCTGCAGAGACTTTAATTTGAGAGACAGTTACTCACTGACTCTCCAGCACCCAAGTATG